>CM020184.1:1369886-1413070 GCA_009805545.1 Oryza longistaminata
TATAATTTATTTTATTATGAGTTGTTTTATCACTCGTAGTACTTTAAGTGTGATTTATATTTTATACATTTGCATAAAATTTTTTAATAAGACGAATGGTCAAACATGTGAGAAAAAGTCAACGGCGTCATCTATTAAAAAACGGAGGGAGTACTACATTTGTAGCATGAGTCTAGCTCTGTTTTGAAACGCGGGATTGAAAAAACAGATGAATAAAAAAAATTTAAGATTTTGTTAGGAATACAAGTGCAAAATATAAAGTTCCAAAAACAGAATGGTCGTTTGGTTAGGAGAAAATTTAGGAATTGGATAGTAAAAGATACAGACTCAAAGGGAATTTTCCAAGAGGTTAGAGCTCTTGCTAACCTTTTCTCCAAAATCTCTCTCTCTATATATATATAGGATTGTTCATTCCATATAAACTTTAAAGGAAAGGAAATGATTCAACCCTTTTAAATAATTTCATAGGAATTTTTCTTATAAGATTGAAATCCTCCAAATTTACAATGTTTTTTTCTACAAGTCAAAGGGGTCTAGTAGTTAGAATACCTTATAGCTAGGAAAAACAGAAGAGGATATCTTACATGCACCAAATAGTTCACATGAAACTTTAAACTGAAGCATAAGCTGAGGAGAAAAGATGACAATTTACTTGTACTTCAATAGAGGACGATACGTTGAGATGGATAGCTTGACGTATTACATATCTGACAATAAAAAATGCCCTTCCAGAACTGTTGTTGATACAAACCAGAAGATAACAAATCAAATTTCAAATACTGAGATGGCTGAATATGGCGGCCCTTGTTCTACAAGTTGGGTCATCTCAGATGTTGAGGTAAAAGATATCAGTGATTCCATTAGACAAAATGGGGTATGCATCAGATTCACTGAGCAAACTAAAAGCCTATGCATCTGCTAAAAAAATATGGTTACATCATTTTGTTCTGGCGTCACAGGATTGTGTACATATTATCTTCTACCACCATCTTTCTTCGAAAATATGCGCAAGTTTGCAGTCTGCCGGCGCCATTCATTTATAGGGACCTAAATTCAGTGGGCACAGCGAACATTTGTGAGTGAAGGAAAAAGTTAAACATGTAATGTCATAGCTATAAAATGAAAGGCTTACTGCTGGAAACCCGCCATAGTCACCGGGCTTCTGAATATCCTTTGTCACCGAACTATTTGCTGCAAGCCGAACCTGTAAATGGATAGAGGAAAAAAATTGAATGGTTAAAGGGCCTTTAGAGTTGGTCAAGGCTTAAAAGAATAGATTGAGCAATGTAGTTAAATCTGTAACACAGATAAACACGAAACTGAATAGAGTCCGAAGTAGTATTGAATCATGTTAACAGGAAGCTATGCAAAAAGAACAGGGATGGGAAAACAGCACCTTTGAAGCAATGGAGACATGATCCCGAATTGCCACCCTACCACCCAAGGTTACATAGTCCCCCAATCTGTTGATACATGCCAATGACACAAGTTACTAAATCTCAAAAAGCAGGCAAAATAAACATTTAGTCAATGAGATGAAGGAATGCATACGTCGCAGAACCAGCAATTCCTGCTTGTCCACAAATCATGCAACACTTTCCAATTACTACATTGTGACCAATCTGCAAGAGGAACTGTCAATTTGGACAACAAGGGCGGCGGAAGTCCAATCACATTAAGCAGAATATCCAATACCTGAACAAGATTGTCAATTTTGGTTTCATCTCCAATTACTGTATCTCTCCAACTGCACTTAGTAAATAATGATGAAAATTTTCTGCTCACGGGTTAGGTTCAACCAAACATAGATTCACAAAGAAAGAGTTGATATTACAAAATGTTTGGTATATTTAATCAACCATGGAGTGGCCAAAGGAACATTTGCCATTTCAAGTCTGACAAATTACCTCCCTCTGTCAATACATGTATTTGCACCTATCTCCACATGATTTCCAATTTTTGCATGCAACATCTGCAGAAGCAGAAAGCTTTTCAACATATAGCCATTTGATGTTTCAATTGAATCCAAAACAAAACATCTAAACCGTCTATGAGAGTGAATAGTCATCAAACATTTGTATCAGAAGTACTTTTCCCATGTCACTGGCATTTTCTCAGTTTCCTTTTTCTGTATCTCTGATACCAGGTAAGCACATTGGGTGAACGTGATAAATGAAGGACTGAGCATTTCCTTATCCTTTTAATACAAAATGAACCCTCTTTGCGATCCTAGAATACTTCAGTTAACCATTTCACTGCCCTTCCGTTTTGAAACTACTAACCCATCATCTTCACAGAAAGTTTACTAAGAAAAGGGTTGTTAGAGAGTACTAGCCTGCGGTTTCTTCTTAACCTGTCCATCATCCCCCACAAAGAAACCAAAACCTGAAACAGATGCATCAAACTAAATAGCATCAGGATGCAAGTTTTAATGCTTGATCGGAGTACATAAATCAATATCTACTGGAGTATCAAACAAGAATAGCATAAAAACAAAGGAAACCCAAAAGGTTGACATTTAAATAGATGGACTGGACTTCAATCCACAACAATAAATGTAATTAGGGCAAAAGTAGTGAAATTCTGAAGACAGTTCACAAGTTGAGAATTTTTATTCCTAGTTTGACATGTGTGCAAGTAGCAGAAAGAATCCAAGATTGCAGCAACTTGCTAGTTGCTAGTACCCTCACTGGCAGAAAGAATTCAAGATTGCAACAGTCTTACTAGTACCCTCACTGCTTCGTTGATATCATGTAATCGTTTGAGAACTGAATACATAGATGTATGCTCACCGTCTTGACCAATGCAGGCGCCATTGTGGATAGTGCAGAACTCGCCCACCGAACAATTGCTCAAAACAACATTGTACCTGCACACACATCAACATCAAGCACACACAGCTCACTACCAGCAAAATCAAATCACGAAATCAAACAGAAATACAGAATTCCCCCCTTTGTATTCGGATCGAATCGTAGATTAGAAACACCATTACCAGATCCTGGTTGACTGACCGATGGACACGGAGGGCCCGACCACGGCGCCGGAGCCGACGACGACATCCTTGCCAAGAACGGCGCCGGAGTGCACGACGGCGCCGGCCTCCACCACCGCGGTGGGGTCAACGGACGCGGCCCTGTGCAGGACGCCCCCGCCGTTGTGCCACGGGACGAACTCCCCCGAAGCAACCGCCGCATCTGGAAACATCCAAGAAGAAGCTAAGCTAAGCTAACTCAAGATCAAGACGGGAAGCATATAGGAGAATTAAGCTGATTGCTACCGGAGGAAGCAGCGGAGGCGCCGCCGAGGAACCGCGCGAGGCGAGCGGCGCGGCGCGGTGGTGCGGAGAGCCGGAACACCGCCGCCGCCGCCATGGGAGCCGCGGTTCTGCGCAGAACGGCCGCAATGTCTAACAACGGCGGCGATTCAAGGTTTGAGAGCGCGGCGATCGCCGGCGGAGAGGGTAGGTGGGCCTGGAGACTGGGCTTTCAGGCCCATGGGTGGGCAAGGAGATGGGCCAGCGTGCTGGGCTGAGAGGAGAGAAAATTGGGCTGGCCTTCAGCCTGTAGAATAAAGAAGACAATTGGTTATATAGCATCAAAGTTCACGTTTTTTATTTTATAGCACCGAAAGATACCGGTTCACTTTAATAGCATCCAAAGTTCACATTGTTTTCCGCCCGCCTTGATCGCTATTGACTCAGCCACGCACACGATATGACGTCTCTACCCCTCATTGCCATGTATTCTACTCGGGTACTATTAAAGTGAACCGGTATCTTTCGGTGCTATAAAACCAAAAACGTGAACTTTAGATGCTACTATATAACCAATTTTCCTAATATAGAAATGAAGGAATGCCATAAGCCTATAATAACTTATTGAGTGGAGGAATTAAAAGAAAAAAGGGGAGGATGAAAAAGGAAAGGGGGAGAAAAAAACTATTCCCTTTCTTAAAATGTGCCTTCTTCGTGTTTGAAATTTGGTATGAAATTATTGATGAAGAATTTGATCTAAAATATAAAAACTTCTAGTGTGCTACTTCTCATAAATCACTTGTTTAATTTTACCTAATGTTATCCGCAATGCACCCTTCCAGGCTTCCACTCCCCATCCCCTCATTTAGTGACATTATATCACTTTTCTTTTAACCTTAATTCCTCCGAAAAGACCCGAAAAGTCTTTTTATGGAGTATATTGGAAGGAGTGAGTAATAATTATTTCGTTTATTATTATGATTATTAGTTAAATTTGAATTATAGAACTCATTTTTGAATTTGAATTTTTGGTTCTTTCATCGTAGTGTATTTTATAGCATTTATTTTTTAGTCGCCAAGGACACATATGTATAAGTTTTACTCATAAATAATTTTTTATTTAATAATAAGCTATTCGGATAAGCATATGAATAAGCGAAACAATTTGGCTGGAGGAGTGGAAAGAGTTTAGATAAATTTCTAAAATTCCTTTATTTTCAAATATAGAAACTGTTAGAAATTGAAACTAAAACTGAAAGAAAAGAAACGAGAAGTGTGACAAACACACAAAAAAAAAACCAGTGACGAGGCCCACAGATTCATGAAAATGGAGAAAGCAGCATGAAACTTTAGTCAGCACTCGCCCCACCGAGCGAAAAGTTAATCAAGCCCACAGATTCACAGGTCTTTCATGTGGTTGAAGGAATCTCACGGAAATTAAACTTAGGGCTTGCTTAGTTGGCAAAACATTTACCCATGCATGTTACATCGGATATACGGATACACATTTGAAGTATTAAACGTAGTCTAATAACAAAACAAATTACAGATTCCACCAGAAAACTGTGAGACAAATTTATTAAGCCTAATTAATCCGTCATTAGTAAATATTTACTTAGCACCACATTCTTAAATCATGACGCAATTAGGCTTAAATAATTCATCTCGCAATTTCTCGGCGAACTGTGTAATTGGTTTTTTTTTTTTTACTTTTAATACTTTATGTATGTGTTAAATATTCGATGTGATAGTATGAAAAATTTTGTTTGAAAGTAAACAGGCCCTTAAGAAAATCTGTAGTACGATCCAAATGAGCCCATCCACAAAGGAATACTTTAGGAGTTAGGACGGCTGACAAAAGTGACCAGGCATAGAAAAATGGACGAATCAACTAAAATATAAATAACCCTTTGCATTTATATAATTAGTGATTTAAAAACTAGTGATGTAAAATAGGCTAAAGAAAATTCCAAAATTAATTTTAAAATTACATTTCGGTTGGCTACGGCTGATAAGCCAATAACAAAATACAGACATTAACGTTGATACTCCCTCAATCTTAAAATAGAGTAACATAGTACTAGCGTACGCACAATTTAGGACAATATATAGGAATTCATGGCAATAGTAGGTTATAGGTTGTATATGTTACTATATTTTACTCTTCCCGTTGTAAAACATAGGGATTACGATGTGTCTTCTTTAATTTTGGTTAATAACTTAATATATTTTAGGATGGAGGGGTAGAAGTTGTAGAACGGTGAAAGTGGTTAAGGGCAAGTACTATGGGCATCCAAGCACAATCTCCTAGATGCCACGTAAGCTAAAATAGTGAGGTGGAGGAGAGAAGAGATGAGAGAGATAAGCAGCCACATCTCATGCAAGAGGCAACCACTACACAAAATTTAAGACAAAAGGAGAGAGGGGAAGAGTAGATTGGACAAACAAACATTGGGGGGCTAATGTAGATTAGATACATCATCCACCTCTTTTATAAAACTTGCCCTAAGATTGATATTTTATTTTGAAGGAGGGAGTACACAGCGGGTCTGTTCTGCTGTTATTTTTCACGGCTGCGGCACAGACGACACGAACAGTGCCATACTCACTGTGCGCAGCTGCAACCGCAGCCGCAGCCGTGGTAGCCGACCTACCGAACGCTCCCATTGATGGTCTTAAGGCTGTCTTCGGGAGGAGCCGACACGTAAAACGAATGATGTATTATTGCATGATTAATTAAATATTAACTATTTTTAATTGAAAAAGGACTAATATAATTTTTCAAAACAACTTTCTATCGTAATTTTTTTTATAAAAAGATGTATCATTTAGTAGTTTGAAAAATATGTGTGTGAGGGATGTGAGTTAGGAAAACTGGAATAAGAACACGGCCTAAGCGGTCAGCGGCATTTTTTTTTTTGTGAGCAGTGTTAGTCGGCAGCGTGCTCTGGATGCCACCGGCACGAGCGAAAAGGTCCCTGCACAGCACTGCACCTCCGCTGGTAGGGTAGCCACACGTCCGTCTTGCCATCTTGGTGTCATCTTGGTGCTTCTGACACGTAGGCCACCGAGTGAGCATTTTATATTTTCTACCTACCTTTCGGCAACGATTTCTTTTTAGTTTATTTATTATTATCACTCCTCAGTCCTCACATGCACATGTCACTCCTGTTGTTTATACTACTCCTATGTAACATCATCCATTTTTTTTTTTGAGAATTATGTAACATCATCCATTGTACAGTACTAGTACCATGTGGATTTTTTTAAATATTTTTTAGACTTTTTTATTTTTTAATTTTATTAACAGACGTTTTCAAAAATATTTTCAAACCTAAATCTTGTGACCAAATAACTTTGTCACACTCACACCACGCGTAGCTGGCGTGGCAAAACAACGATGCCACGGCCAAAAGATAAAGTTGGAAATACTTTTTGAAAATGCTATTAATAAAATTAAAAAAATAAAAAGTCTAATAAATAAATAAAATTCTACCATATGTCAATGTGTGTTCTTCCGATAATGCTTTACTAGTACAGCAAGCAGCAACCTTAGCACGGAAGAAATGATGCATTCCACAGGATTGATTATGGTTTCTTCGGTACTAGTAGTGATTCCTGTTTGAGGATTTTTCACAAAATTATGAGTTTCTCATGCTCTAAAGCCGTGTTTAGGTCATACCAAACTTCCCTCCAACTCTCAACTTTCTATCACATCACATCACACCTAAAACTTTTCTACACACATAAATTCCTAACTTTTTTTTCCAAACTACCGACTTTTTCTAAACTTCTCCCCAATTTTAGAAACTAAACACAGCCTAATTTAAAGAGCAGAAAAGTTCAACAAAAACATGATATACCAACTTGACTACGAAATCAGCAGGCAGCATCTATTCCTTGCAACAAAAGAATGTACCAATACTGTTCCATCCAGATCCGGGCATCTCATATTGTCATTGTCAACTCCTCCACAATTAAGCAACCTAGCCTTAATCATCTGCGCTTCCCAACGCCCAATTTGTTCGGTAGTGATAAAAATAAAAATACAGGAAACCATTAAAACACTACTAATTGAGTTTTAATTATTTTAAAAATTTTAAAATAAATTTATATAAATATTTTTAAATAATTTCTATATAGAAAGTTTTTTCTACCAAATATACTGTTCAGCTGATTAAGAAACATGTTAACAGACACCCAAATAAAATAAATCTGGCGTGTGTCTCTCTTTCTTTTTGTTGCTTCTTGCAAGTTAAACCAAACCAAACCAAAGCAGCAGCAGCCAGCAGGAACAGCAAATTAAATTTGTCCAAGTTAAACCAAACCAAAGCAGCAGCCAGCAGGTTTCTAAAGTTTGTCTTCGAACTTTCAATATTTTATCACATCAAAACTTTCCTACACACACAAACTTCCAACTTTTCCGTTACATCGTTTTAATTTCAACCAGGCTTTCAAATTTGGTGTGAACTATACACATCCTTTTTATTCCCTGGTTTCTTTCTGCTTCTGTGTTCTTACCCACCTTTTTTTTTTCTCTTCCAATTTCCATTTCGTAGTTTACTTTTACTTGTTTGTTCCTCCTCTTCTTCTTCCCTGACACGACACGAACCCGACCACACGAGCCTTCTCCGCTCGCGCCGCCGCCGTCCACGCCCACCGCTCGCCGTCGCCCCCCCGCAATTCTCGTCGCCTTCGAGGCGCGCGCTGGTCCGCCGCCACGCCGGCTGTGTGGGGGTCTCGCTTGCCCAGATCGCTTCGGCTCGCCTCTTCTTCCCCGGGCATCGCGTCTCCGCCTTTCCTCCCCGCCGCCTCCCACAGGTGAGCTCCTCGTATGAATTGTGAGCCACGCCCTCTCTCTCCTCGAGCGGCAGCCTGCAAAGCGCCCACCTTTTTTTTTCCTTTCATCCTAACCTAAGTTACCACTTCGGGGGCACCGAATTGGGCGACCGGCAAGCACCAAGAACCCACCTTTTCCTCGTGGATGACATAATGTGTTCACAATGTTGGATTTGTGAACGTCACCATTTGGCTATTTTGCAAATGTGCCAAGGTAGAAAGCATCCTGTAGTACAGAGCAACAAGCTTTTTTTTTTTTTTTTGCATGTGTGTTCTTCCCCCATGAAGAGACAAGTGAACAATTGCTGCCAGAACTTTTGTTTTTTGTATGTGTGTTCCTCCTCCCTGAAGGAAGAGATAATTGAACAATTGTAGGAGTCTTGGTACCAGAACTTTTCTTTTTTATGTGTGTTCTCTTCCCCTGAAGAGTTAAGGGAACAATTGTAGGAATACCTAGTACCAGAACCACTGCAGTAAAATAGGGGCTTTATTGTACAGCTAATGAAATAAATTTACCTTGTAGGATACCATGCTAATGTGTTTAAATTGTGTTATCTTCTGCCTGTGGGAGCAGCAAACAATCCACGCATTTTTTTAGGATCCTTCCTTTTAAGTTGAATTCAGGGCAATGCATTGAATAAATTCGTTTGATCTGTTAATTTATGAGCAGCAAGTCACATTCTAGTTTCGTGTGAAAAAAGATGGATTTTTTTTGCGTCCACTTCATGTTTCTGTTTATCTTAGTATGTTTCATTTTTGTCTTATGCCTCTGAATATCTTTTAGAAATGATTTCTGATGTTGATGTTTGAGTTAACTACTCGCTTGAATGAGTTTATACATCAGCATTTTTTTTATTTATGCAGCTCTGACCGCAAGTCTGGAACATTTCTCCAGTGACCAAGTGCTCACACTTTCTGCTTCGGTTTCAATTATGAATTCCCAGTGACTCAGGGAGCCATATTTCTATGGGAAGAGAAAAACTGCGCAAGCAACGTTCTGGTCGTCTGATTGAAACCCTCAAAATGGAGAGGGTCAGGACTATCCTGACTCATAGATACCCATACCCACATGAGCATTCAAGACATCTCATGATTGCTGTATTTGCCATCTGGCTTTTCTTCGTTTCATCGGATAACTTGCAAACTCTTATAATGAAGTTGGACAAGAATTTCAAATGGTGGTCGATGTATGCTTGTTTAATTGGTTTCTTCTATTTTTTCTCATCACCTTTTATTCGAAAGACTATCAAACCGAGCTATTCAAATTTTAGTCGTTGGTAAGCAACCTCTTGAGTCTGTGAGAAGGTAAATTAAGCAAAACTTGGTGTATTTGTTCTCTAAAGCCGTTCCCTGCTGCAGGTATATTGCTTGGATATTCTTGGCAGCATTATACCATCTCCCCAGTTTTCAGTCAATGGGGTTGGATTTACGGATGAACCTTTCTCTTTTTCTCACCATTTATATCTCCTCTCTAATTTTCTTGATCGTATTTCATGTCATCTTTCTTGGCCTGTGGTATTTGGGCCTCGTTTCTCGTATGGCCGAGAAAAAACCAGAGATGCTTACTATAATCCAAAATTGTGCAGTAAGTTTCTTTGGATACAGTAATTATAGAAGTGTTTTTTTATTTTCACCTAATCTTGTTTAGTTACTACTTATCAGCTGTTCCTTATCTATGTTTTTGCATTTTGTGCTGTGTTGCAGGTTATAAGTATAGCTTGCTGCGTACTTTACAGCCACTGTGGTAACAAAACTATTACGAGAGATAAATCCATTGACCGTAGAACTGCTAGCTGGGTTGCATTCTCTCTGTGGAAAAAACATGATGACAATTCACTGATTTCAAAGCTATTGCGCATGCATAAGTTCAAAGAGCAGATTTGCTCATCCTGGTTTGCTCCGGTTGGCTCTGCTAGCGATTACCCTCTCCTATCTAAATGGGCAATTTATGAAGAAGTTAGTATTGCTTCACCTTCTGTGTTTCTCTTGATGTTTTTTTTTTAGTTTATTCTTATTTTTTTTTTATGTTTGCTCCAGTTAGCTTCTAATGGATCCGGGCATTCCAATGACATTTCACCTGTCTACTCTTTATGGGCTACATTCATTGGTCTTTACATAGCCAATTATGTCGTGGAGCGGTCAACCGGGTATGTCATCTATCTTAACGTATCCACCTGATAACTCACTTGTGTACTATGGAAATTTAGAAGACAAATATATGGGTTCTTTCATCTTGAGAAAGCAACAGTTGATATTGGAAAAGGGAACTAAATTCACCATTTGTTCATATAACAGAGCTGTATATAATATGTTAATGTTCGGTTTTTTAACTTTCAGCTACATGAATATTTAGACATGTTCACATGCTTATGAAATCTAGGAGATAACTAAAAAGGGAAAAACCATGTTCACACTGTGTAATGGCCGTGTTTTGGGTTTTCTACCACAAACCAGATCATTTGAAATATAATGATCTGAGTTCTAATTATTTTTTGTTTAATGGCCAAATAATAAAGAAACTAATTGTTTCCTTGGTTATTTAGTTTTTCTCAACTCACTTTCTTATCTTTGTTTCATTCGAGTTGCTTATAGATGGGCTCTAACTCATCCTTTGACAATGTCGGAGTACGAAAAATTGAAGAAACAACTGAAACCAGATTTTGAGGACATGGTTCCTTGGTACTCTGGGTATGCTGATGACACTCTACCTCTTGCTACCTCGCTTGGTGTACACAGTGACTAAATATTCGTCGATTTGCTTGCTCTGCAGGACATCAACTGATTTATTTAAAACCGTTTTTGACCTCATGGTATCTGTGACTCTCTTTGTTGGTCGGTTTGACATGCGGATGATGCAGGTATGTGACCTGTTGAAGTTGAAACTTGTTCCTCTTTTTATTTTGGTTGTTAGTTTTCAGCTTTTCCTTATCTCGTGAAGTCATGATCCCCTCTTCACTATTTTTTTCCCACTATGTTTCCTGTTAAATGGATAGCACTAGAATGATATATATATGTTTTCACTTCCTATCGAGGTTGTTTGTCCTGTTAACTTAACCATTGATATTTTCTTTTTAATTCTTGACCAGGCTGCTATGAACAAAACTCCAGATGAATCTAAGAGTAGTGACCTGTTTTATGATCATCTTGATGGAAAAGACGAACTCTGGTTTGATTTCATTGCAGATACTGGTGATGGTGGCAACTCGACTTATGCTGTAGCACGGTTACTTGCTCAACCTTCTTTAGCCATAAAATCGGATGGCTCTAGGCAGACATTTCCCCGTGGACAGCTACTCCTTATTGGTGGAGACCTAGCGTATGATTCTATCTTTGGTCATACAATTTGCGTTGTAAAAAATTCTCGATTAATATGGCCTAAGACAAGGCGAGCAAAATAATTCATCGCAGAATGTTTTAGTTCTGCAAGCTGAAATTTTAGCTATGGATGATATCATATATTGTTTTTGTGTCATCTCATTAGTACCCTTTCCATTGTTATTAGTTAACTTATACAGTTTTGGAGTTTCCATATTGATATTAGTGTACTATTCCACAAAGATGATAATTTTGTTCCTTTTCCCACAGATATCCAAATCCGTCTTCATTTTCATATGAACGGCGTTTTTTCTGCCCTTTCGAGTATGCCCTCCAGCCTCCTGCTTGGTATAAACCTGAACATATAGCATTGGAGAAACCTGAACTTCCCCTTGGAGTTTCTGAGCTCAGGAAATATCGTGGACCACAGTGTTTTATGATTCCTGGAAACCATGGTAACTGTCACACATCTGTAATTTTATGCAGTAGCATCATGGTTTACAAAGTTTTCTTACCATGTATTCCTTGTCATTCGCTGATGTGTTCTATTTGTTATGCTAATGATGTTTTGGTATGGAATATCCAATTGTATTTCCATGACGCTACTGTGGGTTGATCTATTGAAAAACAGGACTGACAAAATCCACATTGTTTTGAGCAGATTGGTTTGATGGACTGCACACATTCATGAGGTATATCTGTCATAAAAGTTGGCTGGGTGGGTGGTTTCTACCTCAGAAGAGGAGTTATTTTGCCTTAAAGCTTCCTAATGGGTGGTGGGTTTTTGGCCTTGACCAAGCTCTTCATGGTGACATTGATGTCTATCAGTTCAAGTTTTTTGCAGAGCTATGTCAACAAAAGGTAATTACATTGCGTCATCTTTAGGCTATTAGCAAATTATTTTTGTGGTGAATGCTATGGTCTACATTTGTGAATTTGTTGTTTCGGTTCTTCTAGTGAAAACACAATATGATTGTAGTACACCAGTGACATTATTCTACAGGTTAGTAATACGTACTAGACGTTGTTATCATGACCAGAAAATTATGCATAATTTCATGTGAAGTTTACCGCGTGTGGGTTTTCTTATTGACTAATACTACTTGTAACTATGCAGGTTGGAGAAAGTGATTCTGTAATTCTTATAACTCATGAGCCAAATTGGCTTCTCGATTGGTACTGGGGTGATAAAACTGGAACAAACGTTGAGTATTTAATACGTGAATACCTCAAGGGAAGATGCAAACTGCGGATGGCTGGGGATCTGCACCATTATATGCGCCATTCTTTCATTGAATCTAAAGAACCAGTTCATGTGCAACACTTACTTGTAAATGGTTGTGGTGGGGCCTTTTTGCATCCAACACATGTCTTTGAGAATTTCAGAGAATTTTATGGGAACAAATATGAAACAAAGGTTGCATATCCTTCTTATGACGATTCTAGCAAGGTAAGGTTGATTCCTGCTTGTGTGCCTTCAGCCCTTCATTTGGTTCATTACATAGCAGAGCTTGCCCTTTCATGTTCATGAGCCGATTCTATTTATTGCCAATTTGACTTCTCTCCATTGTTTGTTTGCCCTTCCAGATTGCACTTGGTAATATTTTGAAGTTCCGAAGGAAGAATTGGCAGTTTGATGTGATTGGTGGTTTTGTGTACTTTGTTTTGGTTTTCTCGATGTTTCCGCAGGTGAGAGACTAAATTATTTATGAATTATTTAATTCATAGTAAATCATTTTGCTTATGCACTATGTGGTTAATGTGAATACTTATAGCCTAGAAAGACCATCCAATTTTCATATGCACGAATGCTATATTGTAAAGTCCATGAAGAATTGTTCTCCAACAGCGTATTATATGCTTGTCTGATTAAAGTAGTATCGTATATGTTTGGCACGGAAAAATAACCTTGGTGGTATGAGTTCATTGATGATTATGCCCTGCTACTTAGAATTGATATTGGACATGACCTATACTCTCCAGAGTATTTTAGGACTTAAGAATAATGCCTGATATCCTCTATATAGTCTTGTTTTTTGTTACGTTGAATTGGATTTAGGAAAATTATTAGGGCTTTGCTCATAGAATCATTTCAGGCCTATTCCCAAGGGCGCATTAACATATCTGAGACTTCATGAATATTTCTCATAGGTTCATAGTTGTACTTTGTAGGTTTAGTTGCCTGTAGTCTGCTCCATGAACTCTATGGACCAACAGTTGGTGATAAATAATGTTCATCTAGACAATTAATGTGCATGCACCATATAATAGAAGCTAAAGCAACAAGAACCACATTATCAACTTTGGGCGCTAGAGTATCAAATTTATATTAGAGCAGTGCTAGAAGTTTCTCAATTACTGTTCTTTTGTGGCCTGACATAAGTATATATGATTTTCAGTGTGATTCCTTTCGTATCTTACGTGAAGACTCTTGGGCTGACCGTGTCAATAGTTTCTTCACTGCAATGTGGAATGTTGTTTTTGAGATTCTGGAGCATTCCTATGTATCCCTGGCTGGTGTTGTTACTCTATTGATGGTATCTTTTTTCTTTGTACCCACAAAACTATCGCGTAGAAGGCGTGCCTTGCTTGGTTTTCTTCATGCTGTGGCCCATCTAACTTCAGCAGTGATACTGATGCTGCTTATGGAATTGGCTATTGAGATATGCATCCGCAACAATCTATTGGCAACATCAGGTCCGTGTGTTATCTTTCTTTTTTTTTCATGCATCGCTGCTTGATATATCATGTAATGTTTGTGCAAGCTTTAATCCTGTGTTCTCTCTTGGTTTAAGATGGCAGCATTCCATTTTTACCACGGCTTACCACAGCTGTCAGAAACTTAATGCGGTTCTATAATAGTCTATATTATTTAATGTCAATTTCTTTGGTTATAACTCCTTTTTTTTTTCATAAGAACTTGTGTCTAACTTTATTGTTACAATATGGGTAATGGTAGTCATCCTAAGGTTATCAGAAATGTTTGGAGAAGAGACTAGGACAGTGTACTAACTTGCAACCATTGTGTATTCTTGAATTGGTTTCTTATACCCTTTTATGAGTTGGCAATGTGGCACGTGTTTATTTGTACCTCTATTTTATGTCTCAACTATTTAATGCCTGAAATGTTCATTTTCTATTCCTGTCCTTATCCAGGCTACCATACCCTCTACGAGTGGTATCGCAAGGTCGAAAGTGAGCATTTTCCTGATCCCACAGGGCTTCGCACTCGTCTGGAACAATGGACTTTAGGTCTTTACCCTGCATGCATTAAGTACCTGATGTCTGCATTTGACATCCCTGAGGTTATTCTTCATAAAAATACCAGAATCGCTATTTCTGACTTCCTGTACCATTTTCAACCCTGTAATGTATATTTGCTATTTCAGGTTATGGCAGTTACGAGGAGCACAATCTGCAGAAAAGGAATAGAGTCCCTTCCTCGAGGAGGAGCGATCATCTACTATGTTTGCGTCTTCCTGTACTTTTGGGTCTTGTCAACACCAGTTGTATCACTGGTGTTTGGGAGCTACTTATACATATGCATAAACTGGTTTCATATTCATTTCGATGAGGCCTTCTCCTCACTGCGCATAGCCAATTACAAGGCATTTACACGGTTCCATATCAAGAAGAATGGAGACCTTGAAGTTTTCACCTTTGCTGTCGACAAGGTAAGAAGCCTGCTGATTTAATTTCTGTTTGTCAACTTAGCAATGCATCGATCAAACATGCTCGCTCTCCTACATCTTTCATGTATCTGGAACCCCAAGACTAAGATATTTATTTAACTCCTGGAAGGCATCTGTAAAACATCCAAAAAAGTTCTCAAGAAGCAAATAGCATTTCCTATTGATTTTTCTCCAGAACTAGACTAGGCCTAGGTTATGTAGACTCGGAATTATATGTCGCACACTGTTCCCAAGGATTAGCAAAATCGAAATAGTGAAATTCTTGGGTCATTTCAATGGGTTAAGTTATGGATTTTTTCGGTGAGACCTACATAAATGCTTCTCTTTAGAAAGAACTAAACAAGCTGTTGTGATTTGTGAATCAATCAGGTGCCAAAAGACTGGATGCTGGATCCAGACTGGGACATGGAGCCAAAGGAGCCATTCCAGATGAGCTACACCAGGAAGTTCCCCAGCAAATGGAGGGCCGCCTCAGGCTCGGACCCAACCAATGCGGTGCGGATCGTCGACCATTTCGTCATCCCTCGGACACCCCCAGATTCCCCAACCTCAGGATCTGCTAGTTGATCAATTGTAGCCTAGCTTAAGATCATAGTGTTGTAATGTACAGTGTAGTAGCTATCTTGTTCTACCTCCCTGTATAAATTGTACAGCAACACAAGAAGCCTTCTGACATACTCTAGCATAGAAGAAATAGGGAAAGAAAAAGAAAATGAGAAAAGGGTAGGATGGGGCACTGCTTGTAATGCTACAGATGTTTTTGTTAAACGAAACATTATTGGTTCAGTAATGATGGTTCATTGTTGTATGATCAATGTGCAAATTGCCTCTGATGCCTGGGCAAGTGACCTGATGGGAATTTTGTGCTGTCAGTTTGTCAACTCTACTGTTTATGGTCACTCCTAGTTTTGGTGCCATACCCGTTTATGATTGAGTACTTACTACTACTAAATGACTGAGTATCAATGCAGGTAATAACAGTGTTTCGATCAGATGTTTATCTTGACGATAACATTAACAGATGATGTTGCCTGCCAAGTTTTCTCGATATCTCTAATTCAACAGTAAGTAATTCGTTCCTGGCAAATATTCACTCATAAGAGAGTTTCAGACAATTTCGTGCTTTGGTTTATTGGTCCTATCTTTGCTTGTTGGCTTATTAGACATAGTCAATTTTAAATTTTATTTTTAGAGTTGATTTTATGATTTATTTTATCCTTTTTTCTGCTCTTATCTTTAAAACTACTAATAATACAAATATAAATTTTAATCATATACTACTTCCTTTTTTTAATAGATGACGATGTTCACTTTTTGTCACACGTTTGACCGTTCGTTTATTAAAAAAAATTTACGTAATTATAATTTATTTTTTATGAGTTGTTTTTATCACTCAAAGTATTTTATGTATGACTTATATCTTATACATTTGTATAAAAATTTTAAATAAAACGTTTGGTTAAACATGTGTTTAAAATAAAGGGCGGTCATCGCTTAAAAAACCGAGGGAGTATTTACTTTTAGTTGCTTGATTTATTCCTCCATGACTCATCGGTCGTAGCTCAAAAACCCAAGACAAGGAAACAATCAAACAATGGTTGCGTACAGAATATAAACAGAAGACATGAGTAAAAATCAAAAAGCAAAGAGCGGCCGACATGTGAACAGTAGAACAAGTCGGCGGGCGAGACGGAGACCGGAGGTGGAGAAGACGGTGGAGCAGCGAGACGAAGTCCCCCCCAGCGGCGAGCTCCACGAGCACCGGCCTCGCCGGCGGCGTGCGTGGCGGCGCATGCCGGTGAGCCAGCGGCGGCGCCGTACATTGCTCCTCCCCCCGATGGGCCATGGCTGACGCAGGCCGCGCCGGCGATCCGCGCTGGAGCCGTCCAGCCCATTAAGGCCCAATAAGAGCCTTTCTTTCCAATAGGGGTGACTAGCGAACGAAATTTGGACATAATGATTTCTTCAAAAAACTTATTTTAAGAATAAACCGTGTCAAAGCTTATTGTAAAATTGAATCTTTTTCTCAAAACTGCCAAACCTAGATGTCTCTGAGCTATAACACTCAGTGCCACAAGCATTGATGCTAAGGTCCTATCAATGTATGTGATGCTGAGCTTTGAGGTTAGCACTGAGCAAATGGTTTGATTTTAGTAAGTTTTTTGCACAATCTACTTTTAAAGTAAGTTTCTGAAGTGTCAATTTGTCAAAATTTTGGGACTAACCGTGACAAACATGCCACTGTATGACCTCAAACATTTGCACTGATGAAGTGTAATTAGGTGCACATAAAGCTCGCGGTTGTGTGAATTAGTAATATGGTCATCGATCATAAAGTGTTTGTGTGAGTTTGTTTCGCTAGAGAATAAAAGATGTACATTACAGTAAGTATAATAAAGTTTTGTGTGCTATCTTTAAAAGTGGAATAGATAATAATAATAAGGTGAAGAAAAGAACTGAAGAGACAAGATGCGATGAGTCATCCCTTACTTAAAAGACAATATATACATAACCTCTAAGAAAAGAGTAGGAAGAAAGCGATACAGTATGATTAAAAAATAAAAAAAGGTTTGTATATAAGAGGTTATGTTATACTTATGTTACTCCCTCCGTCCCATAATATAAGAGATTTTGAGTTTTTGTTTGGAATGTTTGACCACTAGTCTTATTTAATTTTTTTTTGAAATTATTATTTATTTTATTTGTGACTTACTTTATTATCTACAGTGCTTTAAGCACAACTTTTCGTTTTTTATATTTGTAAAAATAATTTGAATAAGACGAGCGGTCAAACGTTATAAACAAAAACTCAAAATCCCTTATATTATGGGACGGAGGGAGTACCTTTTAACCGATAAGTAGACGATATAACTAAAGTTTAAAGGCAGTAATCCTTACTGTAGAATTTACGTACAAACTACAGTAAGGATCAAAGAACCGATTATCACATCGATGGTTTCAAAGTTGAAACCTTTTGGTGATTTGCAAGTTGCACCTTTCATGCTCCTAAGAGCAGGTATAATAGCAGGCTATAAGCCAGCTGTAAACATATTTTAAGAAGATAAACGAGAAGAGAGAATGACAGCGGGCTACAGATTTATAGCCAGCTCTAGCACGGACTCCAAGACATAGTGTGTGAATGACAGGTGAGACCAGGTATTAATAGTGTAGTATGTAACTATTGTATGAATGAGCTATTAGATTGGCTATAGATTAATTGGAGCTAGTAGTTGGCTATACTATTGAACTTGCTCTAATGGCTGAAGTACTCGGAGTCCATTTAATGTAATTAGAGCGGGTACAATAGCAGGCTATAAGCCAGCTGTAAATATATTTTAAAGAGATAAATAGGAGAGAGAAGAGCAGCGGGCTACAGATTTGTAGCCAGCTGCAGCACAGACTCCAAGACACAGTGTGTGTATGACAGGTGGGACCAGATATTAGTAGTATAGTAAGCAACTATTGTATGAATCGACTATTAGATTGGCTATAGATGGATTGGAGCTAGTAGTGGGCTATACTATTGAACTTGCTCTTATAGTACTAATATATTCTCTAATCCCAAGGACTCTGACATTGAAATGTCAACTTAACAATTTGTATGCATACGTGTAGCAGCTAACAGCCACAACAGGAGCGTTTGCATGCAACCATGTAGGAGTACTCTACTAGTGTACGCCATTCATCCCCTCTCTTATTTTAAACATTTCTTTATTGAAACAACACTGTTTAAATTTAAACAAACCTACAAACAGTTTCAATCGAAGTAGACAAGCTACACCGGTTGGTTGGTTGCCGGCGTGAACGCGTCAAATTTGGCAAAATTCATACCAACAAAATTTACAGCTCAGTACTATACTACTACTCCTACCAGTAAAAGCCAACTAGAAACTGTATAAAAGGGCACAAACTGCGCCGTCCCCGTCCCCGTCCATCCAAACGAAACGGTAAAACCTGTCCGCCGTCAGCCACACACCCCACTGACAACCGGGCCCCACCCGCACCCCCTGCCGGCGCCGTCCCCTCCCTCCCGGTCACCGCCATGTGGGACCCACCCCAACCCTCGCCGGCCACCTCCCCACCAGTCAGAGAGACACGGGCGCATTGAATCCGTGGCAAAGGCAGCGCGAAGCCCGTGGGCCGGCCCGGCTGGCACGTGGGCCCCACCAAACCGCTTTTTTTTTTTCTCTTTTTTTTGGGTGTGGTTTAGTCGCTCGCACACATGCCGGTTTCTTGTCTCGTCTTCTCTCCTCGCCTCGCCTCGTCGCCACCTCCACCCCCACGCGCCGCAGTCAACTCCTCCCCCCCACCTACGCATTTCGGCGAACACCTCGCCTCCATGGCGGCGCCGCGGTGAGTAGACGAAGCAGGCATCTCATCTCCCATGGCGCTGCGGGTGCGGTTGAGGCGGTTGCTGGTGGTGGTGATCCTCGTCGTGGTGGAGGTGGCGGTGGCGCAGCAGCAGCAGCAGGAGAGGTTGGCGTCGGGGTCGGATTTGGCGGGGCTGTTCAGCCTGCGGGCGTCGCTGGGGATACGGGCGAGGGAGTGGCCGGCGAGGGTGGACCCGTGCGGGGGCGGGTGGGCCGGGGTCACCTGCCGCGGGGGGCGCGTCGTCGGGGTCACCGTCGCCGGGTTCCGCCGCACGCGGGTGGGTGCACGGGCGCCGAGGTTCGCCGTCGACGGGGTGAGGAACCTCACGGCGCTGGAGGTGTTCAATGCCTCCGGGTTCCCGCTCCCGGGGGAGATGCCGGCGTGGTTCGGGACCGGCCTCCCGCCGCCGCTCGCCGTGCTCGACCTCCGCTCCGCCGCGGTCAATGGCACGCTCCCGCCCGATCTCGGCGTGTCCGGGAACCTCACGAGCTTGCTCCTCTCGGGAAACAGCCTCTCCGGCGCCGTGCCGGGGTCGCTGCTGTCGGTCACCGGGCTTCGGTTTCTTGACCTCTCCGGCAACAATTTCACCGGCGTGCTGCCGAATGTCACCGCCGTCGCCGGTGGTGGAGCCGCCTCGCTGTTCAACGTTTCTGGGAATTCGCTGTATGGTGTGGTCAGCGATGCCATTGGGCCCCTCAAGGGGAGGTTCCAGGTGGTGGACCTGTCAAGCAACTACTTCGATGGGGTTTGGAATGTGTCTGATGGAAATGTAGATGTTAGGACGAATTGCTTCTCCGGTGCGCCAGGTCAGCGCAACCGTGTTGATTGTGAAGAGTTCTATAGGAGGGCAGGGGTGAGGCTTGTTGATGCTCTAGCGCCCGCACCTTCGCCGGAGACATCACCAGAGACGACGAAGAAGAAGAATAAGAGTAGGATATCCAAGGGTGTACTGATTGGAGTTATTGCTGCCGCGGCAACGCTGATGGTTGTGTTTTTTGGTGTATTGGTATTCTGCTTGGCAAGGCAGAAGGCGGGAAGAAGAGGCGGGCGCGGGAGAGGGGTGGATACAAATGAGGAAAGCACACGTGGTGTGCGCAGGCGGGATAGTAGTGTAAACCCGGTGACATCACCACCAGTAGCAGTGTCCCCAAGTGCCAATTCTGGACATAAGGATCCGGTTGTCGTTTCCGGTGAATTCACCTTTGAGCAGTTGGTCCATGCCACAGGCGGGTTTGGAGATGACAACCTCCTTAAGCATGGGCACTCAGGGGATATTTACCATGGTGTCTTTGAGAGTGGATCCCAGGTTGTTGTCAAGAAGGTCAACGCACAGAGCGTCAGCAAGCATGCAGGTGAATTGGACTTCTATAAAAGGTATTCCCATGAGAGGATTGTTCCGTTGCTCGGACATTTGGCAAAGGATGAAGAGGAATTTATGGCTTACAAGTATATGCCTAAGGGGGACTTGACTAATGCATTGCACAAGAAACCTGTGGACACAGAAGATGGCTTGCCATCATTGGATTGGATAACAAGACTGAAGATTGCAACAGGTGTGGCTGAGGCCATGTGCTTCCTTCACGATGAGTGCCGCCCGCCATTAGTCCACAGGTAATTCCATATTCTATATGATCCACAGACATCTAAGAAATTCATTTGCTACACCATGTAATATCCTATTGGTTGGTGCACCCTAATATTGGCCGTTCTGTCCTAATTTAATTTGGTTCATAGTTGAGAGAATTATTGATGGCTCACATGCCTTATTTTTTATTAAGTTGTAGCTGTACTAATGGTGTAAGTTATGTCAAAGGTGGGAACGATATAAGACCAGTGAAGTAGAACAAGTGTCTAATTGAAATTGAATTGTTTGATTTGTGATTTCTGTGGCTCCTCAGTGTGGTTGCTGTGCCTTTCTTGGACTTATTTACTCAGCGGTTTACTTCATATTTCATTGAGGCACTTTTTTGCTCAAGAGAGAATCTTGCATATGAAAATTCTTTTGGTGATAAACTATTCATAGGCCCGGACAAAAATATCATGCCTGGAGACTTGAATATGATTTATCTGTGCATGTTGTGTCGTTGCCTAGAAGCATTGACCCACTGTAATTAAAAGTATACATTTTGATGTGACTTGTCATTTTCGGTAACCTTATTGGTACTATAAAATGTTTGTTAGTTTGTTTCTCTTTCTGCATTCGATATATTTGTTTGTGTCTCTTTCTTCATTCAGTTATGCGTTCTAACGATTTGAAACCACATATGGTTTCTTTTTACTAGTGATCAACTATAACAAGTTCCCAAGTCTCTATCAAAGCTTTAGATGCACATTCCAATATTCTACTTGTATAGTGTTCTGTGTATGTCATCAACAATCCAGGAAAATTTAGGTTTGGGTGCTTTTGACATAACTGGTAGTGGTCATAATTTTTTTCCCACTTGCCTGTCTTAATTTCTTCATTTTTGCTGTCTTATGTTACTTTTTTATCTAGGAAATTTTTTATCAGTAGGTCAGCCCAACTTTTCTGATTCAATAAGCCTTACCTCCAAGTTGATACATGTTTTGCATACCTCAATCTTCTCTGACATTATGTTCACATTGTTATTTATTATGTTGTGATTTCTTCAATTGTAATCACAGAGATATCCAAGCAACTAGCGTTCTTCTTGATGATAAATTTGAAGTGCGACTTGGGAGTATGAGTGATGTATGTGCCCAGCAAAGTGGGGGAAGCCAGAGTGTCTTCTCTCGGTTGTTGAGATCATCAAGGTATGATTATGACCTGTCATACTCTTTTTACATACTGCGGGCGAGAATGAGAAAAACTACACTTATTGATGGCTGAATGTGGTGGTTTTACAATTTTTGAATTCTCGTAATCACTGGTGACCGAATTTGATGGTTTTGCTCCTTTTTTTTTTTCCTGATTTTGTATTTTAAATTTGGAAACAACATAAACATAAAATTGAAGGTAAGAGAAACAGCAATAGTAGTATTGATAGATCATGGATGATCCTATGTAGAGAATGCAGTTCCCTACTTTCCTTACTATTGCATATTTTAAAAAATGAAAATAAAAAGGGTAAATAACAGAAGAGCCCAACCTGGTTCGAACCAGTGACCTCAGTCAAAATACTCTACCATTGAGCTATGGAAATGGAACTGTTGATCCTTATTAACGTAATTTTCCTTTTGGGTTCACTTGGGTTTACACTAGTACTGATGTAATTGCTGTTTGTTTTCTCATTCCTCGCTGTTTACAACTTGAATTCCGTAATTAATCTGAGAGAATAGCAGAGAACTCTGCAGCTATCTGAGTTTCTATCTTGTTGGATGGTACACCAAGAATATGTGCCTGCTCAAAAAAAAAAAAAGTAAGAATATGTGCACCAAGGGGTTGGTGATTATAGATAACCTAAAATGTTATTTTATTTTCTATGCTGATTGCATGCTAGTTGGTATTTGGTAGTTCAATGTTCCGAGCACACACACCTACTTCCTTCTAATCCTGTTGTCTTTTAGTTGAGCAGACTTCCATCTTTATCTGCCTGAAACGAGTCACATCTTTCTGAAAACTTTTGTTTACTGCTAACTAAAGCTCCTAACTGACAATGATATTTGGTTCTTTCTTGTGGCAGGTCTCTTGACAAGAACATATCAGGTACATAAATCTTACACGTGGCTATTTATTACCACTCTAATTCTGTGGTTCATGTACATGCGCACAAGGAAGTTTCATGGTTAACATTCCCTTCTGCATTTTTTACATGACAGGCCCACCAGCAACTTGTTCTTATGATGTTTACTGCTTTGGAAAGGTGATGCTTGAACTAGTAACAGGCAACTTTGGTGTAAGTGGATCAAACGATGCTGCCTCCGAAGAGTGGATGACAAACACACTAAACCGCATCGACATGAACGACAAGGAGAGCATTTCTAGGATCATCGATCCTTTGCTTATTGTCGACGAGGATCATCTCGAAGAGGTGTGGGCAATGGCAATCGTCGCGAAGACATGCCTGAATTCAAAGCCATCAAGGCGGCCTTCTGCTCGGTACGTCTTGAAAGCCCTGGAGAACCCGCTAAAGATTCTGCGAATGGCGTCGCGCTCCAATTCAGCAAGGCTCAGGAGCTCATCATCCCGGAGCTCCTGGCAGTCTGCTTTCCTTCAAGGAAACCGGTACCAGAGTCTCGAAACCGCGTCGTCGTCAGGGCAAATGCTTGATAGGAAACATTCAACCAGATCACATGGAAGCGGGGGAGAGACCTCCTTCTCCTTCAAGAGAGCTTCCAGGGAGATTGCTCCGGAGCCAGAAGGGTTCGAGGAGAATGTTGTCGTGTAGAACTGAAATTACACCGATTCTTTCGAAGAATTCGTGATTCATTCATACCTGTGTATAATCTGATCTTCTGATGAGCATGATTCGGGGTCTCGAAGTGAGAATTGTGCATATAGAGAAGTTTTCGGGGTTTTTATCTCTCTCTTTTTTTTCCTTCATATGTTGGAGAATTGTTTTGGTTTACTGAACGCATGGTACTTGATGTTCTCATTGTGCACATAACATTTACCCTTTTTTCCCCTTTACATATCAAGCAGCAAGCTCTTTTACAGTAAATATTGCTATATTTTTCTACGAACTTGGTTAAATTTTAAGACATTTCACTTAGAGCAATTCCAAAATGTCTCATAATATGAAGCGGAGGAAGTAGTAACTACGATTTGTCACAATCTTTAGTAGAACAAAATCGATACGAAAAAAAATCTAGCATATGTTAAGCCAGGTGCAGTAATCCGCAATTTTCTTTTGGATTGTGCGGTGTGACGCAGGGACTATTTTGAAACACTCCTACGCGAAACGTGGACCAAGGTGTAAATTGTAGGATCCAGATAGACAGGGGGTGCTTTTTGTAAATATTTAGACCTGGAGTACCAAGGAAGCGATACAAAATGTAAATAGGCACTTAAATGCAAAACATCCTAATCCTCTACGGGTGTACAAACAACCGTCAGATTCCCAACATACGGCCCAGATCGATCCCCTTTTACTAGCGAAATGCCAGGGTGCGACATTTCTAAAAGAGTCCCTCGAAAAATATATTTTACGATCCAATCCCCTCCACCTCCACTCGAAGCAATCAAGCAAGGAGAGGATAGAGGAGAGCTCAAGCTCCACCTCCCGCTCCAATGGCGGCAGCCACTCTCCCACCCTCCCACCACCGCCTCCACCCTCCACACCCCAACCTCCCCACCTCGCCGCCTCCGCCTCGCCGCCGCCGCGCCGCGCGCGCCTCCAGAACCCGACAACCACCCACTACCCAACCTCCCGCCGCCCGCGCCGCCGCCATCCACCTCCCTCGTCGCCCCCGAGGAGGCCTCCCTCGCGCCCGCCGCACCTACCGTTTCCCTGGCTCCGTCCCCCTCCCTCCTCCCCCACGCTCCCGGACACTGCGGACGGCGTCTCGCCGCGGCCGCCGCGGTGGCGGACGACGCCGTCCTGCGGCGCGCGGTGGCCGGGGAGGTGCTCGTGGCGGCGCTCCGCGGCGGGAAGGTGGGGGGGATGACCTACATCAGGAACCTGACCTCCCGGATGGCGCCGTTCGTGGACCGCGTCGTCGTCGAGGCCGCCGCCATGCGGCGCGACCGCCCCGAGCTCGCGCACCAGTCGTTCAACGCGCGGGCGCGTGTGTACATCGAGGAGTCCGGCCTCGTCG
The DNA here is from genome assembly GCA_009805545.1 of Oryza longistaminata. Lineage (NCBI taxonomy): Eukaryota > Viridiplantae > Streptophyta > Magnoliopsida > Poales > Poaceae > Oryza > Oryza longistaminata. The sequence continues at coordinate 1,395,075 of CM020184.1, forward strand.
CCTTAGTCAAGTGAGGATGCAGCTTTTGATGGTTTTCGTTGACTTTGTAATATATCGCCTCTGTTCATTTCTGTTTCGGAATGCACAAAGAAATTTGAATTCGAAGTAACACCAACTACCAGAAATCCAGAAGCATTGCGGATCATACAAAGTTAGGAGTAGTTAGTTCATTACTATGCACATAATATTGATTGATCATGACAGCCACCATGTTTGGCTATGACCTGTGAGCTCCCTTGTGCCTCATTTGAAGTCTTCAGAGCTCATTTTTATATGTCTAATTAGCAACCTCGGCTACAAATAATTAATTTGGAGGCATGATTGTGGTTGGTGTTGAAACTGGCTAGGCTAGAACTGTACTGAAACAATATGAGTTGAATCTTGGCTTGGCTTGAATTTATTTGATTTCTTGTCAGAACTGCATTTGTTTGATGCACTGTAAAATTATTAGTACCTGTTTAAAAATATGATTTGAACTGGTATGATTTATGACTCTGTTAATTCCCAGATACTCACATTCCTGGCATCTTGTCAAACTCCTAAGCTATTGCACAAATTCGTAATATATTGTACAATGTTTATGGTGTTTTATAAATAGAATTTAAATCCTGACGTTGCAACCCTCAGGTGGTTCAAGCATAACTCCATGACTTATCCCCAAATTGCCAAAGTAGTTTGCTCATCTTCTGGCAATCTGGAGAAAGTGAGAAGGATGATAAAGTGGTTGAGGTCCATTCATGTGAAAGGAGAATATCTAGGACGCGTGCTTGCAAAAGGTGATACTTTTTTGAACCGCAGTTTCGAAGAACTGGAAGAGATTATTTACTACCTGGAAAGCTGTGGTGTTAGAAAAGATTGGATTGGTCATGTGGTTGGTAGGTGTCCACAGTTGCTGAATCTGTCCATGGATGAGCTGGAGACTCGAGTGAGATTTTATACAGATATGGGAATGAATGATAATGACTTCGGTACAATGGTTTATGATTATCCAAAAGCTCTTGGATTTTTCAGCCTGGAAGAGATGAACAGTAAGGTGTTTGATGTGCATTAAAATTTATTGTGCTTTTTTTTTTTGGCTCCTTGTTCATTGAAAAAAAATATTTGGCTACTATTTCAACAATATCATTTCATGTGTCTTAATATGAACAAAGAGTGTTCATCGATAACTATGAGCAAGTAATCAAATTAATATTCAGATGGTTAAAGATCGATTTCCAAATAAAAGCGAACCATTAGACTGAAGAAAAGTGAGGTCACAATCTGGTTCTTTCCCCTTGTGGATATGAATCTATGCTACTGGGATGCTTAGGGCCGTATGATGATATGAATGTAACTAATTTATTGTTGAAATGATGATGAGCTAGTTAAAATTACTTTTGTTGAACTTCTGGAGGATGTTCTGATAAAGTTACTGAGTATTCTTGACATTCTTTTGTCTGCTATGAACTTCGTTTTCTAGTTGCAGTAAAATATCACAGTAAAATATAAACTTCTTTGAAGATAATAACATTATGGATCACAGGTACAATATCTGAAAGAATTTGGACTTACTACTGAAGAACTTGGAAAGTTGATGGCTTTCAAGCCACAGCTCATGGCCTGCAGCATTGAAGAAAGGTGGAAGCCTCTTGTCAAGTACCTGTATCATCTAAACATTTCACGGGATGGCATGAAGCGTATGTTGGTTGTCCAGCCTACGATCTTCTGTCTTGATTTGGAAACAGTAATTGCACCAAAGGTACTCTTTTGATTGCTTTGCATGCATTGTATTCCCAAATTTTCACACTTCACAGCAACATATTATGGGCTTGTTAGTGTACTTACTAAATATAGTCTTGATCGTTTCATAAAGGGTAACAGCATATTGTTTAAAGCAAATGCACAAAGTGGATTTGTAGCTCTTAATATGCTGAGATCTGAAGTGATTCTTCTTACCTCTATCCTATCATTTGTTTTAGGTACAATTTCTACAGGATATTGGTGTGAGGAGTGATGCCGTTGGCGGTGTGCTGGTGAAGTTTCCGCCTGTGCTAACTTATAGCCTATACAAGAAAATACGCCCAGTGGTACAAGCTCTCAATTTTCCAATTCTTAATTAGTATTGACCTGCCTTGTTGGTTCTTTTGTTTTTAAGGTCAGTAGGATCAGTTTGGAGCAGCTAAGCATGTTATAGAAGTGCGGTTTGTCAAATCTCATGAAACCACCATCTGAAATGCTAAAACTTGCTTTAAACCTAAGTTGCCACAGTAACTGAACATGGACAGAATTTTCAATTGTTTTCAATATTGGTTTGGTTTGCCATGATGAATGAACACACAGGCAACTGTTGAATAACCAGTTAAAGCATAAAGGCGAGCGCGGCATTGCGCAATGCACCTTGCAGCAAATATGTGTAAGGTCAGGAGTGATGAAGTTGAAAAATGCTAAATGGCCAACTGCTCTATTTGTATGACCAGCAGTGGTGATGTTTGATGAGAACACCCAAAATAGTAAAAGCAGTTCATCCACATATAGTGCTTCTACGTTTGCCTTTAACATAATTGTATAACTTGATGATCTACCCCATTTGGCTTATGCTGATTCCACATGTAGGTAATATTCCTGATGACGAAAGCCGCAGTAAAACAGGAGGACATCGGCAAGGTCATCGCCCTGGATCCACAGCTCCTGGGCTGTAGCATTGTGCGCAAGCTGGAAGTCAGCGTCAAGTACTTGAGATCGCTGGGCATCTACCACTTCGTGCTTGGTCAGATGGTCACCGACTTCCCAACGCTTCTCAGGTACAACGTGGATGTTCTAAGGCCAAAATACCAGTACCTGCGGCGCGTCATGGTGCGACCGCTGATCGATCTCGTCGAGTTCCCCCGGTGAGTCTGTCTAGGGTTCATGTTTTGATTGCACATCGAAAGATGAGATCATTGTGAAACAACTGCGAAATGCTTATCAACTCTACACTGCATTTTTGTCAGGTTTTTCAGCTACTCTTTGGAGGACAGGATAGTGCCAAGGCACCAAACATTGGTGGAGAACAGGATCAACATGAAGCTGAGATACATGCTAACTGGATCTGACGAAGATTTTTCACAAAGGGTACGAGAAGCTGTTGAGAGGAGAGCCAGATTTGAAGCTGGAAATGTCGAGGCATCAGATTCGCCGGCGACAACCGATGGAGCAGAAGCCACAGCACCAGCATCTCAAGACGGCTGGGAGGCAGATACATAGATAGAGCAGGCAGGGCAAAATTGTAATCTCACATTGTGATGTAAAGAAAAATAGAAAGAAAAAACGCTTTGCTTCCGTGCCATTGACAAGCACAGGGGACCGTGAGTCCATGACCATATTGTACTTGCATGAGGCGAAGATCATTGGCAAGCAGTACAAAATTTCATTTATACAAGTTGCCCAGAAGGGACCAGTTAGGCACTAGCATTAGCATGAGTTTTGTCCTTTATTTTTCTAGCAAATTACACAAAATACCAAGGGAAAAAGAAGGATGGAATTCAGGTCGCACTTTCAGCTAGGAATGCCCAGCCCCTGAATTATTAACACCACACAGAATTACGGTGCTGCGTGAATCCTTAACTAATAAACACGCGCCTTGGGTGGGAACGACTCAACTTCACTGTCCAATGTGTTCATGTGGACTGGCCTGTATGCCAAGCGAACCTTCTCATTCTCCCAGTACCTGTATAACAAGAAACATCGAGCATTCAGGATCAAATTATGAAATAATGATAGATATAAAAAAATTATACCATCACAGAGATAACTTGCTAATTTCACATTCTAGAGTGTTTTAACACCTAATGATGCATGTCAAGTTACAGCCAATGATAAGTAAGGTTGGCATTCACTTAAGTGCTACAATAATTTGTCTCAATATTTAACTTAGGTGTTGTGGTGACAACGTTTAAAGCTGCAACCCACATCAAAACTACTATACTGCTTGATGAACAGAGTATGCTTACCCCAGCGAGTGCTTCATCCATTGCTCATCATCTCTTTTCTGTAAGCAGTAAGGAAGAATCAATTGTCACTACAACATAGAAGCATGTGGGTGCAATGCACCAAAAAGAAGGGAAACAAGAGAAGTACAAACCGTGAAATCTTCACGAGCATGAGCTCCTCTGCTTTCCTTCCGAGCCTCTGCTGAGTGCATGGTTATGCATGCATTTATCAAGAGATTTTCCAACTCAATGGTCTCTATCAAATCTGAATTCCTGTGAAACAAATAGTGAATTATAGATAGCCAGTGTAAGATAGTAACAAGCAAGCAAAATAAGTCAGTGCAATCCTTGCAAGAAATTGCATACCATATGAGACTCCGGTCACTGATCTTCACATCATGATAACTTTCCCATGCCTTGGTAATCAATTTGCAACCTAATAAAGCAAGGTTGAGGTCAGTGGGAAATATTTATGAATCATGTCTCTTGTTATCTTAACTATTTATGCCATGCTTGCTTACTAGCTAATTATGAAGCTTCAATCACTAATTTTTTATATCATGGTACCTTTCCTATACTTTGCTAATCAACTAACAACCTAATAAAGGTCTGTGAGATAACATTGATACAACAGTCAAGAATCATGTCTTTCTACTGGGGTCTATCTTTACTGTTAAATCCTGCCTTCCTTGCTTCCTATTGTTAATGACTAGGATGATCTATGGTGACAACAGACAAAGGATATGTGCAAAACTGAATTACCTTCCTCGAGTGTTTCTTGTGTACGGAAGACAGCAGCATTATTTTGCATAACACGTTGCATGTTTAGACGGATCTTGGAAGTTGGCAATGATCCATTTGCATTTCTCAGCTTGTCTAACCAGGCTATGGTCTTCTCTCCAGCACTTTTTCCAAGAGGTTTCTGCTTCTCACCTATAATGTTGCACCACAGACATTAGGTGCATCAGGATGAGCAAATCAGCCAGCGAGTTATGTAGCACAGGAGGGAAACCTACCTGGCTTAGCGGTTTCAGCTACCCTGTTTGCACAAGCTCTGCCAAAAACAACTATGTCAAGAAGTGAATTTGCACCCAGACGATTTGCACCATGAACAGATGCACATGCCGCTTCTCCCGCAGCCATCAAACCAGGAACAACAGAATCAGGATTGTCACCCTTCATAGTCACTACCTGATATGCAGAATAGAAGTACTTCTATTAAAAATCAGCAAGGGAAAAGTGATCTATAGTAATGTTTAATTGTTTATTGGTTACTCAACACAAACCTCTCCATGGTAATTTGTTGGGATCCCACCCATATTATAGTGCACAGTAGGCAAGACAGGAATGGGCTCCTTGGTGACATCAACACCAGCAAAAATAGCAGCAGTTTCAGAAATACCAGGAAGCCTCTCCTTAAGAACTTCTGGAGGCAGATGGTTAAGATGCAAATAGATGTGGTCCTTCAATGGCCCTGAAGTAACCAGAACAAAAGATAAGTTTCATCCGAACAGCCAACACAGTTCTGTACCTCAGGTGTTAAATGAATGGACTTGGGCATACCAACACCACGGCCTTCTCTGATTTCCATTGTCATAGATCTTGAAACAACATCTCGAGAAGCAAGATCTTTTGCAGTAGGAGCATATCGTTCCATGAAACGCTCGCCTTCACTGTTCCTAAGGATACCACCTTCACCACGGGAACCTGATGATTAAATGAGAATGAAGACACGAAGATTGTCAGTAAAATAACATATGTGCAACATCAACAGTATAAATGTCCTGCCCATAAACTAGGATAAACAAGAGAAGTCCTTAGAAGCTAAGCACATGAAGAAAAGACGAGTATACAACCTTCAGTGATAAGGCATCCAGCACCATAAATGCCTGTAGGATGGAACTGCACAAACTCAAGGTCCTGCAAACATATATCAAGCAAATGTAATCAGGATAGAAGCATGGAACAGTAACAATTCAGCACTAAATAATTGGACTAACCTGAAGTGGTAAACCAGCACGTGCAACCATAGCGTTGCCATCTCCAGTGCATGTGTGAGCTGAGGTTGCGGAGAAGTAGGCTCTGCCATAACCCTGTTTCCACAAGACACACAAAAATGAATCGCCATAGTCACATTTGTCATCCAAAATTCAAATCTGTGAGATATCTTACCCCTGTGGCCAGAATTGTATTTGTAGCACGGAAACGGTGAAGGGTGCCATCCTCCATGTTCAAAGCAATAACCCCCTGACAGGTACCTGAATATTATTACAAAGTAATCAATAGAGCTTCTATGGCATGGAGTAATGGACTGCTTGAATAAAATTCACAAGTCTTAATACAAGAAGCAGGAAGATAAATACAAGGATATGAATGAGATGTTTGCAACTACTGAAGAGGAAGCTACAATGCCAAGTGCCAACAACTTGTGTTATGCTCGAAATAGCCACACACACATAAGGAACAAAATAATTAGAGTAAACTGCACTTAGCACCGGGTAAAACATACTGTGTTTCGCTTTGCACCAGATTTAGCATATGCTTTCCTTTACACCAGGTTGTATTGAAATAAGTTTCACTTAGCACTAGGATACATAATCTTACCTATCAAAATTGAAGAAGTTTCATAAGATATCCTCATATTTTACAACATTTTGTTCAATTATATGACAACCAAGTGCAAAGTGAAATCTATTTTGAGATACCCTGGTGTAAACTAATTAGAACAGTCTTCTATCATACACTTGAGTCTTGCATAGACTACATAGACACAGGGTTGAAGGATATGATTATCTAAAAAACTAGCCGTCTTACCTTCACTGTCCATGATAAGGTCTAGCGCAAAATATTCTACAAAGAACTGAGTATTATGCTTCATTGCTTGACCATACAGTGTGTGTAACATAGCATGTCCTGTTCTGTCAGCAGCACAAGCACATCGATAGGCCTGCCCACCTGAAGAAAGCACGCACAGTTATAGGGACTGGAATAATATATGTCAAGATTGTCTTTTCAAAATAAATTAAGAAAGCTACGACCTTTCCCAAAATCTAAGCTCTGGCCTCCAAAGGCCCGTTGGTATATCTTTCCATCTTCAGTTCTTGAAAATGGCAACCCATAGTTTTCAAGTTCTATAACTGCTTTTGGTGCTTCTCTGCACATATACTGAATAGAATCCTGGTCACCTAGAAATGGATAAGAACAAAATGTTAGAAAGAGAGTGAAACTGTAGAACAGTAGAGTAGTTGATATAAGATGCCATTCCATGTTAGTAACTCTTTATTATAACCTCTAGGTGTTTTGCAGCCTAAAAGAAGTAAAAAAGGGCACCAGGAATTAAGGCAGCTTACCAAGCCAATCACTACCCTTGACAGTGTCATACATATGCCATCTCCAGTCATCTTCCGTCATGTTTCCAAGAGCAGCATTTATGCCACCCTACATACACTCTTGCAAATTAGTACGTGAATGAGCTCATAAACATTCCAGAACAATAAAAAAAGTAAGAGAAGGCTCTAATGATGAACATCAATGGAGCAAAATACATCAACCAACAAAATTGAAAAGTTTAGATGTTAACCTAGGCATTTAGACATACCAAAAACAACTGTTGCTGAATGACTCATATCAACAAAAAGTATAAAAAATAAAGAGGCACAAAAAAGATTCAAACATGCAAAACACACAAAATAACTAGGCAGGACAGTAATATAGGCATTAATCAATTAATAATTTATCTGTATAGCATCGATATTGGTAACAGTAATATCGCAAGTCAAGGAATACATCAGATCTGCATAACAATCCACTGTGAAATGCATATCTGACTTAAAGGACGGAGAAACAGAACAACTGCTCTTCAAAATTATCTTAAATACATAAAAAAGATTAGAACAGACAACCAAGAATGGCAGGACTAAAAGTCCAGGACACTGTATTCATTCCTTCAAAATGATTGTTGATTATAAAACACACCGTCTTAGTGACACGTCCATTCACTGAGTGCTAATCTTAAGAGCAGATGCAACAAAATAATTGGCCTTTTCTGTTGACAAAGCATTTTTTTCTGTTGACCATTGGTGTGCAGTGAATTCCCTGATGAAAGGGAGCTATGCTCAAACTGGCCCTAGTACTTTAGCTACTACCTAACCATATTTATCTCATTTGTACTGATTTGGTTAGCGTACTGCGCAGTACACAAAAAGCATACCATAGGACAAATGAACCTAAACAGATGGAAATTACTTAGCACATAAATCACAAATGGATATAAAGCATCACATCAAACTAATTCTAAAACTAACCATCCAACATAAATCATCGTAAACAAAATGAAAGCACATCACAACCAGCATCTCAGTTCCCACAATACCCAACCAATGTTTGCATGATGCACAACAAATCTATTGTCACTAAATGCAAGCCTAAGTAAAGGTGTTGCAGCAAGTTTTTCACAGTACCTGCGCCGCGACGGTGTGCGACCGCGTGGGGAAGAGCTTGGTGATGCAAGCGGTGTTGAACCCGTGCTCGGAGAGCCCGATCGCCGCACGGAGCCCCGCGCCGCCGGCTCCCACCACGACCGCGTCATACGAGTGATCCACCACCGTGTACGACGACTGCACATCAACAACCACCACCAAAAAACCAATACCATCAATCGCCGCCCATTTCTCGAACCAAACCCTCTCATCGCATCACAAATCAAACTCCCACACCACCACCACCACAAGCAGCCAAAAAAAATTAAAAAAAAAATAAATCCCATCCCAAAATAGAGCTCATCGAATCCCACCCAAAACAATCCGAACACACAGTCGCGCGGATCAACTGAGGTCGGGGGATCGAGGGGAGTACCGAGGCGGTGGAGAAGAGCCTAGCGGCGGCGGAGACGGGGGCGGAGGAGGAGGAGCCCTTGCCCTTGGAGAGGCTCCTGAGGCCACGCGAGACGCAGCCGCGCCACATCTCGGGTGGATCTCGGTGCACCGCACGCCGGCGATGGAGATCGGCGGCACGAGAGGAGGCGGAGGCGGAGGCGGTGGAGGAGGGAGAGGGCGGCGCGGAAGACGACGAGGTGGGAGGGTGGTCGAGGGGAAGGTCGTTTATTCTCGAGAGGGGAGGGTTTTGATGGGACGATTATGCCCTCGGTATTGACGGGTTATTTACGATAATGCCATTTTCTCCTTTTCTTTTTCACTTTTTTTTCGTTTAGGAATTTTTTAAAATGTTGTGTTAGTACGTACTCCATCCGTCCCAAAATATAGCAATTTGTGCTTGGATGAGACGTATCCTACTACGTACTCTCTCTTGTTCTTGTTCAGATTCGTAGTCCTAAGATACGTCCCATCCAACCAAAAATTGCTATATTTTGGGATGTAGGGAGTATTTTTTTTACAAATGATTTTTTTTGTTTGGCATATAAAGTTTTCTTTTTAGGTACCATAAAGGAAATGGCTTCTCCCAAATTATCTATAAATAAAACTCAGAATTTCTTTGGAGTGGTGGTCTAGGTTAGAAACGTATGGAAAGAAATTGGAAATTATTTTCACACAAGTTCAGTCCTTTTAAATCCGACGACGTATAAACACTTCCTCTTCTTTCGCTACAACACAACATTAATAATTTTGGGTTGGATGGGGTTATCTTATAATAAGAAAAGAAATAAAGTAATATTATGTCTCTTTTGAATCATGGGAATTTACTCCTGATTACCAAGAAAATGAAAACCATTCCAGCGTTTCAGAGAGCCTTTACTAGTAAAATATACACTTAATGAATTGAGATCAAGATATATAGCTCTGCGGTTTTTTGCGTGGAAGTTTATGATCTAGGCGAAGCAAAACCAACCAAGGAGAAACAAAATTTGAGAAAATTTGGCCATAAATTAAGTTCCCAGCTAGATCAGCCAAGGGTAAAAACGTAATGCAAAACCAAAGTAAGATGAATTGTTGGATTACTTGCAGAAGAAGAGGAGAGCACTAGTTGTTGAGAAGTTGAGATGGCTCCAGCTTCAGTGGAGGGCGGCATGTACACGAGTGTGGCTGCGCAAAGCGAAACGCGGCGCGTCCATCTCCCAACCAAACAAAGCACAGTGTGACTCGCATGACTCCCATCGCCATCGCTTGATCGGCTACTTGCTAGTACTTCACCCACGTATACGTACTCCTCGTATGAATTGTTCTTCTTCGTTATCCTTTTTCACTTTGGGTTGCGTTAAGTGATTCGATGTTAATGAAACCACAAGGGTACACATAACACGGCTGTATAAAAATTGGTCTGAAAGATAGCACAGTTGATCAATCGTTTCGTCATGAGCCGATGCCAAATTTTAAATTTTAAAAGTTACTATCCTATATAGAAGCTCTTGCTAAATACAATTTTGGCAAATTTTATTATGGAACACTAAACAATGTAAATTTGGTTTTATAGACAATGCAAGAAGTCACATTTGCCTATGTGAATTTTAGTGGACAACGCACCTATTATTTATCATTTTTGGCTATTTCAAGGAGATTTTTTTGAAGCAAGTATAATAATACCCCTAGGACTAAACCCATCACTCAACCAATAATTTTTATGTTAGAATAAGTTCAATGATATTATGATATTTTTTAGGCCAATATATATGTATACAATTTTAAAACTACCAAATTAGTTTTGTGAGGCTTGACATTAGCCTTGTTGATATATTTTTAGGTGTATTATGGTTCCTATGTATTATTTTCCATTAGTTAGCACTAGGCCCTAATGGTCTAGTTGTTTGTCTAGATTGCAATTATATTCACGAGACCTATTATGAAATGCAAATCGAAAATCCAAATGCATATGAAGGACTCAAGTCAAAATATGATTTATGGGAGTATGCATGCTTTCACGTGGGTTACATCCAAGTCCTAGGTTAAAGATGAAAAAGTTTTAATTTGTTCTAAAATTTTATTCATGCAAGAGTTGGATCAACTCCACCTAGGTTTAAAATGGAAATTTTTGGTTTACAAAATTGATGAACTTTCCTTTCAACTAGTTTTGATAGAAATTCCTTAATCCTAGAATTCGGGTATGTTACACGGGACAAGAGGTGGGACTGTATTATTTAGTTTGTTTCAAGATACATACTATAATCTAATGGTTTATAATAAGGATCACCGATTTAAGTGAAAATTAAGGGATATATGATATATTTTTTCTTAGAAATTTTAGGATTTTCTCTAATTTATTAGAGTGTCACATGAAAGTTTGAGAATGTTTCAAGGAAGTTTAATGGACTTTTAGAACATACTTCCTCCGTTTCATAATGTAAGTCTTTCTAACATTGCCCATATTCATATAGATGTTAATGAATCTTGACATATATGTGTGTGTCTAGATTCGTTAACATCTATATGAATATGAGCAATGCTAGAACGTCTTATATTATGAAACGGAGGGAGTAATATATTATACACCCCATACAAATTGATTATAAAGGGAACTAAAAATAGCAAAATTATTTAAGCATTTCATCCAGCCATGTGCTAAATGGACAGGTGTTTTTTTTAAGATAAATGGATGGGTGGTTATGGAGTTGTGAACTCACCTCACCTAGGCAAAGGGTTAAATACTAGATTTGATGTATGTCCATCAAGTCTAAGAGTAAGTTGAATAGTGTAGCCAACTACTAGCGATAAGTCATTACTAAAGCTAATATGTATAACTGATGAGTTGTAAGGTTGTCTCTAATTTTTCTTCTCTTCTCTCTTTCTCTCACTTATATATTCAATGCATCTACTTTGGAGCATGTGAAGAGTTAGCTCTTGCATTAGAGCCAACACTCTTTTTTTTCTTTGCCTCTCTCCTCCACTTGCGTTTATAGTCAATTTATAGCCTGCTATTATACTTGCTCTAATAGGACACACACATGCACATTTTGGTGGGCTTCACTAGCCAGATCGGTCTATCAGTTTTGGTCTATCTGTGATGGGTCAAGGTGCCTCGTTAGTAATGACCTCATCTCTGACGGGTTGAACTAGAGCCTGTTCCAGATGAGGCTTAGGGATATGCACGTCACAGGTAAGGCCTCATTTGTGACAGACCCATTTGTAAACCCAACAAAGAACACCTCTGATGGGCCAATATATATATAGGCTCGTCACAGGTGACATTTTCTGTGTGATGGCTGTTGTTGAGTTTGTACACGTCACGGCTGAGGTACTCATCTGTGACAGATATTAAACTTTTCTACTCATCAGAGGTGACATGAGAAAAAGTAAATCACTCCCCTATCCACCGATACCCTCCCCCACTCTCTCCCTTGTCCACATCTTCGGTTCTTCCTCCCTCCCTACGCATGCAAACTCCACCCTGATGCAAGCGCCGCCTTCTCTCACCCTTACCGCTGGTCACCGCCTCCTCCGCGCCCTACCGCCAGCTGCTGCCTCCTCCGTCCCCAACCACCGAGCGCTGCCACCACCACCATCCCCCGACCGTCGGGCGCCAGATCCGTCATCCACGAGCTCGGAGGACGTGGATCTAGCCACCGGGCGTCATCTCCTTCAACCCTGTGTGTCGGCCGCTGCCTCCAACCATTGGGAACCATCGCCTCCATCCCTAGACGGCCGGGCGCCGGATCCATCCTTCATGAGGTCGGGGGATATGAATTCAGCCATCGGGCATCATCTCCTTCAAACCCATGTGCCGGCCGCCGCATCTGACCACCTGGCGCTGCCACCTCCATCCCCCTGCCGCTGGGCGCCGAATCTGTTCTCCACGAGGTCGGCATGCGGATCCAACCGCCGGGCACCATCTCCTCCATCATCGAAAGATGCAGATCCAGCCGATGGGCGTCATCTCCTCCATCCCCGTGCGCTGTCGTCTACAACCACCGGGCGTTGCCTCCTCCATCCTTCGAGCACCGACCACCATATATGTAATTGTTTGTAGTTGCATCTTGCACCCCTTTTGATTTTTTTAGTGATTTTGACACCTATGAGTCTATGACAGGTTTACTGCTTGATCCCATTTGAGGTGTGTGTCTGGTCCGGTCCTAATAACTATGCCTGTGATAGGTTCACTGCTTGATCCCATTTAAGGTGTGTCTCTTGTATAACAGGCAGTGTATTCATCTGTGGTGGTACCCAATTATCACTCGTCACAGGAGCCTCATACCAGTGACGAGTCTTGGCCCGTCAGAGATGAGGTGGAGTAATCACTAACCATTCATCTATGACGAGGGCCCTATTCGTCAGAGATGATGGTTTAGGGCTGTTAGTGGTGACATGGACTGCGTACTGTATGCATGTGCCACCGTTATGTATGTTTTATGCTTCAAGTGTGTGCATGGCGTGCATGCATGTGTAAGTGTGGTGATTGGGGGAAGTGGGGTTGAGTTTTTGGATACCTGGTTTCGCTGTTATCTGTTTCCTTTCAGTCTTAGAGCTGCCAGTTTTACTTGCACTTTGTTGCCTATGTGGCCTGGGTGGTGTTTTATGTTTGCTGATCTTCGCTGTGGTATTCCCCACCATACTCTTCCAAGCTTTCGATAAAAGCTGGGCCCTTCTTTGTGGCCTTTCGTTAAAAAATATAATATGTGATTCGAAATGAAAACAGAGGGGTTAGATTTGGATTGGAGGCCCCCGGCCCGCGTCGCTCCATAGGTGTGACACAGATGATGACCCATCTCGCTGGTCAGTTGCCGGCCTCCCCCGACCTGCTCCTCCGTCACCGCCGCCTTAGCGGGCCATCGGAAACTATGGGGTCGCAAGGACGGTGGTGGCGGGGCCTCTTCTCTCCTGGTCGAAATTCTGTGAGCAACGAGCTCGGGTCCATCCAGGCTCTATGAGAGCAGGCGATTAGGGCGGCGACAGGATGCCGGCCTTGGGCGCGGCATGGCTAGCTATGGCCAGAGGCCGGCCACTGGCATGCCGTGGCTGTGGTGGCAAGGTCGTGGTCGGCATGGGCGTGGCTAGCGGCGGCAGGACGCCGGCCTCAGGCACGGCGTGGCTTGTGGCAGCCAGAGGCCGGCAGCGGGCAAGCCGTGGCCGTGGTGGCAAGGCTGCAATCGACCCTGGCATGGCACGTCTACCCGGTGGCAACAGGAGTGCGGCCACGGGCATGGGATGACACGGCAGCTGGCGTGGAGGCTAGTGATGTGTGCTACCGGAGTCAGTTAGTCCATGCTAGCCAGTCGTCTCCATCTTGTTCTCCCCTGCTATGGCCGACTCATTTCGTGTGTGAGGATCTCTTTTGGTGAGATGGTGGCGATGGCGGATGGAGGACAATGGTCAATGGCGAGAGCTGCGAGCTCAGCTCCCCCCTCCCCCCGGCCTGGCACGCTGGTGGTATTGGCGCTTCAGGTGGTGATGGTGGCTCCAGTTCTTGGAGGATGATGGTGGCTATAATGTAGGACAGAAGACCAACTCGTTATGCTGTGATGGGCTAAATGTGCTTGCTTGCACGGTTGAGAGCGGGCACAACATGGGCGGTGGAACTGTGCTCATAGTATGTTGGTGGAGGCCATGGCGAAAGCATGGATGACAACGCCTACGAGTGTTGTTTCCTTGTTGGAGACATCCTTTTCGTTTCCTCGTCCTACCATGTTTGGATTTTGCGGGAATAAACCTAGCCCAACTCTTTGGCCGAGGATGGCGGCGTACCATGACATCGTGCCCTTCCTGAAGGTATCGTTGAGCTAAACAATTCCATAGTCTTGCTGCTTTGACTCTTAAGGATGGCCTTTGAGAAGTCAGAGCTGCAGCGTCAAGGTGATCGACGAGCTTGGCAACGATAAATCGAAACCATGCTCGTTTTCAGGCGGGGCTTGGCTGCTGTCCTCTTAGGATGTCGGAGCTACTGCGCAGGTGCTAGCTTGGCAACGATGACCAAATAGGACTTCAATTCGCCCTTTGAGTCCTTTCTCCAGTGTGGGGTAGTAAGCTTGTTGGTCGGCAAGGTTGTCCTGACCCTGGCGTTCCTACCGAAGTTGGAGTCGCTCGTGATGGTGTGATGATGATAATGCTGCGTATCTGCCCGTGCGGGGGACCCTTGTTTGATCTTCTAGCGTGCTACTTCATTTTGCAAACCTTGTGGTGAATAGCGTTTATTGAACCTGGCTTTTCTGATTTTCGTAGCCTTGTAGTTTTAAGTTTGTTAGTTGTTGTTTGGTGTAGTAGTTATGCTTTTCGCATAGTTTTCTCTAATTAACTCTCGTTTTCTTCCCAAGATGGGACAACTTCTTCTTTGTATAAAACGTCGGCAACGGCCTAACCACTGGTGGAGAAACCATCTTTCGTCGGTCGGCCGATTTCCACAATAGTCCCGGATGCAATAAAAACCGGGGCTAAAGATGATCTTTAGTCCCGGTTCAAAAGGGTAACGGGCATATTTGATCTTTAGTCCCGGTTGATAACACCAACCGGGACTAAAGATCATCTTTAGTCCCGGTTCGAATGCTTTAGTCCCGGTTCGAATGCTGTCGGGGCATGTCAGGCCCCCCTGGGATTACCAACCGGGACTAAAGATCGTAACTTTAGTCCCGGTTGGTATTACCAACCGGGACTAAAGATCCCGGTGATCTTTAGCCCCGGTTGGTGCTACCAACCGGGACTAAAGTCCCACCCCTATATATATGTCTTCTTCCTCCTCCAGCTGCCCGAGCAAGCTTCAAAATTTCTTCAAAAAAGAGGGGAGGTCATGCCAAAATTTCTATTGAATTTATTTTGGTGATTACATACAAATCGGAGGTGCCTAAAAGGTTTGCAACTTCATCCTCCAATGTTTTTTTTGTCATACTACATTTGCACCTATGTTTTGCACACTTTTTTTGTCTCCAAAATTTAGTTGTAAGTTGATGAGAGAGAAAATGTGTGCGGGGAAGAAAGAATATATAGAAATTTAGTTCATTTGCTAAACAAGGTTTTATAAAATAGTTGAGAAGGAAAACTCTAGTGAAAGTTAATCTTAAATAATAGAAAACAAACTAAAATGAAAATTAAAAGAAGTAAAACACATTAAAATTAGTTTAAAACTTTACAAATAGTTTTTAAGAATTATTTGGTGTAATATTTTATGATTTTTATATGAATAAAGATATCTTATAATTATTGTATGACTGTCATTATTGTAAGAATAATTATTTGTGTACGGTTTTTTTTGACTCATGTAGATGGATCGGCAATGGATGTACGCTGACCGGCGGTCCAAACAGTTTATTGACGGCGTGCACTATTTTTTGAGAATGGCCGAAGCTAACAGGCAAAGGGGTTTTATTTGTTGTCCATGCAATAAGTGTAAGAATCAGAAGGAGTATTCTGCATCCAGGACTATTCATTTCCACTTGTTTGAGTCGGAGTTCATGCCAAGCTATAATTGTTGGACATCCCACGGAGAGCAAGGTGTTGAAATGGAAGAAGATGAAGAGGAAGACGACAATATTCCGGACTTTGCTCAGTATGTTGGATTTGAAGGAAATCAAACGGGCGAGGAGGAAAGAGCTGCTGATGGTAACGACGTTGCGGATGATCTTCGTCAGATGTTGCAGGACGCCAAGGAGGACTGCGAAAGTGAAAAGGAGGCCCATAAATTGGACAAGATGTTGGAGGACCACAGAACTTCGTTGTACCCAGGTTGCGAGCAGGGGCACAAAAAGTTGGATACCACTCTGGAGTTGTTGCAATGGAAGGCAAAAAATGGGGTTAGTGACAAGGCATTTGGCGATTTATTGAAACTCGTCAAGAACATTCTTCCGGGGGGAAACAAATTGCCCGAGACAACGTACGAGGCTAAGAAGATAGTCTGCCCGTTAGGACTGGAAGTTCATAAGATTCACGCATGTCCGAATGATTGTATCATATATCGCGGTGAGGAGTATGGTTAACCATTCGGTAAAAAAAATAATAGGTTTCCGACCAGAATGCATCGTGCTTTCAAAATAACAGAAAAACAACGTCATATCTTAATAATTCTATCAACTTTTCGATTAGACCAAGAACTGTGTTTCATCAATGCGTTCCACCTGAATGCACTCGTTATAACAAAATCTGGAGCCTGATTCAGCCAGGCTGAGTCCAAACTGGTCAAGGTTGTGTTTCTTTCAAAAATGTCCCTTGGCAATTTGCCCGCGTTATATTAAAGACCAGGATAACTTAAGAGAATAAGGCCAAACCACACAATTCTCGGTTAATTTGGGAAAATCAGACTGAGACCACAAAATCTATAAACTACCATCCAAAATCTATAAACTACCATCATAGCCAGCCTAACTACAAAGAGGTAAATCGTATGACCGTATGCACAATAGTACATGATTCAGACCTACTTTATACAAATAAAAAAAAATATCCTCATAGTATGGGTAGTATATATACACCACTAATATGACTAGTGCAAGGGGTATTATGAGAAAAAAAAAGAGATAGCATATTTACAAATATAAGTTGGGAAAAGTACTTTAAAGCCCAAACAAAATGTACTATAATCAACTATCAGTGCATTATAAACCTATTTCCTACATTTTAATAAATACTGAGGGTAATCATAATTTTAAAATTGTAGCTATGATGGGATTACAGGGAATTTTACCTTGGCAGCCGTTCTGACGATAAGGATTGCCTTGATACCCTTTTGTGCAATTGCATATATAGCCTGGTCCATTGGAGGAATTGATGCACTCGCTGTTGTCACTTTTACACACGTATGACGTGAGATTTTTGTGTGCTTCCTCACAGTTGTTCGCAGTTCGGATAGCCCAATCTAGTACCATTGGCGCCCAGCCACCGTAGGTGTTGTAAAACTCCAACGAAGTCAAGTAGCTAGTTGAGAAGGTGAAGTTGGACGAGTCCATGAGCATAGCGTAGCTGCACGGGGTGGCACTGTAGATCGGCTCTGACGTGTTCAGGCCTTCGTCGAAGAAGACATAGTAGTCTTGGAGATCTTTGGGGATGGCTGTCTGGCAGCAGCCTATCCCGGAGCAGGAGCCGTTGGTGGCGCTCATCACGTCACCTTGCCAGCAGGCGGACACGCACCCGCTCATGTAGTTGCTGCTCAGATCAGTGATGATGTACGCCAGCGTTCGGCACCCCA
>CM020184.1:1422239-1455877 GCA_009805545.1 Oryza longistaminata
CGGTCTCTTACCAGTTAGAAGCTCAAGTAAAATGACACCAAAGCTATATATGTCGTTGTTGGCTGTGAGTTGGTACTCAAGTAGATAGTCCGGGTCAATATAACCTGGCGTGCCTTTGGCCACAGCCTGGGCTTTCTCATCAATGGTCGAACAACCAAAGTCAGACACCTTCGCAACTAATCCCTCTGCGAGAAGGATGTTGGCCGGCTTCACATCACCATGGAGAATCGGATGAGGCAACGAGTGGAGATGCGCAAGCGCCTCGGCAGATTCTGCAGCAATCCTTAGACGGGTTCCTAGTGTGATATGAAACCTCCTGCTCCGATGGAGGTCTAGCAACTCCTCCAGTGTTTTATTCGGCACAAATTCATAGATAAGCGTGGGTGCCTCAAACTGTAGACAAGAGCCGAGCAGCTTCACAATGTTGGGATGGTTAACACGACAAAGTATGACTAGCTCCCGCACAAAGTCCATCTTCCTACTCTCGTCGATCTCATTATTGCATCTTTTTATTGCCACAGCAGCTCCATCTAAGAACCCCCTATAAACTGTTCCTTGCCCCCCTCTCCCGACAATGCACGCCTTGTCAAAGTTTTTTGTTGCTGCCTCGATCTGTCCACTGGTATATAGATTGAACGTGATGTTGCCCTCTGCTCTGATCATTTCTTGCAATATCTGTCCTCCGTTCTGCTGAAAATATTCATCGGTCTTCCTTAATAGAGCTTGCTTTTTTATGTTTCGTTTGTGCCGTATCACTTCCCATCCAAGGAAGCCAAATAGGCCAAGCAATACACAGCCAACAGCTCCTATAAAAAAAAACGAATATTAGTGACTGGAAGAAGGCCGTTTAGGTGACGGTTTTAACACCAATGTACTTCGACAATGATGCCTGCATCATGTTGATCATAAGATGTTGCAAAATATAGTTGGAATATGTGCGTACCAGTTGCCAGTTTTGCTCGTGGTGTGAAGTACTCCTTTTGGCACCCTTCTGGGATAAACGCATTTCCTTGGCTACCCGCATGACAGAAACAATCAAATCCGCCGGGTTTATTATTGCATTCTCCACAGCAAGAATAATTCTTAGCATTTTCACACTCATTGATATCTAAAATAAAATATAAAGGTTGTTAAAACATAATGTTACATCTCGAAAAATATTACATGAAGACACATAAACAACAAAGGTAAATATGTTGAACATGTAGAACTAAATTTGGTAAAACTTTTGAAACATTGATCATCAAAATTTATATGTTAGAATGAGTTGATGAAGGCCTGTAAGTTTATGATAGTACTTCTAAACGAAAACAATCTACGTATACCTTTTTTTTTAACTAATTGTACGACGAGAAGTTATTGATGGTCAATGTTTCAAAACACTAAATACTTTTGACCGGAATGAGTACTGGATATCCGAAAGTGACTATGGCAAGGTTAGCCACGAGCTAAGAATTACCACCGCAAATGTGAGTTGTACCAAATGCGCAAGCGATTTTCTTTCTTTTTACTGCTGGTGCAGTCTTCCTTTAATACATAAAATAAAAGGTCCATCTACCGCTAAAAGAAAAATAAGCCTTTGGAAGTCATTCCAATTTCCAAGGGTAACATGGACTTTTCGTATGGATTTAAGGGAGGACATTTGATGAAAAGCTAACGGTGATGGCAAAAGGAAAGAAATGTGTTCGTACGATGTCATCTCTTAAAACACCATTCGTCCGTGGCAATTCGTAGAACTGATCACGAATTGATCTCTTAGATTCTGCTAACCTACAACCACCAGTCCACCACCACCACCACTATAAAGGCACCAAAGAAATTGGATACATACAATAGTTTAAAGAAAAAGTTGAATACATGGATAAATTTAAAAAAAATACACGTATTGAAAATGGTTGAAATTTTTTAAAGGAGGAAAACTGGTAGTCTAAAAGTAAACAACAAAACATGATACAAAAAGGTTGTGGTACGTGTATCTATCTAGGAATCTCAGCGGCGGTTTAAAAGCGATTTTAGGATGTTTAATGGACTTTTAGTATATAATAGATAGATATATCTATGTAGATTTGTGGAAATTACGCTATAATATATATTATCCTTTTTAATGTTTTGTTGTTATTATTTGGTTGTCGTGCGAAGAAAAATGGTATATGTTCAAAGTTAGGAAAGTGTTTTTCTTATATATAGATTGATGGGTTCACCGGTTTAAAGCATCTATATACTTAAATCTAATGATTTTTAACATTTGTTCAAATTTAGGGAAGTATATTTTCTTAAATATAGATTAATGGGTTCACCGGTTTAAATAATCGGTAAAATATATTTTCTCAAGGACAATGGTTAAAATAATTGGTCCACCGATTTAGGTGAAAAAAGAAGGTTAGTGATGAGCACACAACTAGTTCAGATATGACCATGGCTATCTTATATATTCATCAACCAAAGGTGCATATGTTCCATATTTGATTTACTCGTTATATAACTGAACAAACATTGCTACACAATAAGTTTCATGTGTTTCGTTTACAGAGTTACTTGCTTGGGTGAAGGAAAAGAGATCGAGCGTAAGGAATGCATGGATGATCAAATAATTTGATTCGGGACCAAACCAGACATTCTCCAAGTCCACTCCTACCTCATTATATTACTTTTGGTTCATAGAAGACAAGAGATAAAGTTCTACACTTTTGGATTCGGATTCGGGTCTCCTAACAATATCAACTTGAAACGGGACCTAGCCGCTGATGTAGAAGGAATCTCGGGGCCCGTGAGTACTTGTTAGAAAGATTATGGAGTTCGTTTTCAAATGGTTTTGGTCCCATGTCAAAATTCCCACCGACCTGTCGGGAATCTACAAAACAAGCAATGTACCTATCCAGTCCAAATCTGATTTGGATCTTGGGCTTCGTAATTGTGTCGTGGGCTAAGCTCAAGGTGGTGTACATCATAGCGCAAACCTAGGACGTCCTAAATCATATTTATTCAGTAGCCGTCATAGTTTAGAGTTATATTTTGCTTAAATTATTTCTGCCATTGCAGTTTCGCCGCTACTTTTGTTTGTGGAACCCAAAATTCTTGTTCTTAATTGTTTATACGCAATTGAGTTGCTATCTACCTTGTTCTTACTTGTGTTCCTCGATTCGCATGCGGGGATTAGCTTCTTGGCGAGGTCAACCGAGTTTCGGGACGGTTGAAAACCAGAGGAGACGTGGTGCTACGATTGCAGGGTTCGGATCATGGATCGGAAGCCGGATCGTGTGTGTCAAGTTTCCACCAAATCGAGAGTTATCAATACCCGTCGAAATATCGGGACCTAGTTCCTCATCAGTTAGTGTTAGAGCACAGATTGCCCGTTAGGTATTCTTTGTATCTTTTAGTTTAATATTTTTTCCATATACCTATAACTAGAAAATTGCCATAGAAAAATATTGCGTTCTTTACCTAGCCAATTTGAGCTGTTGCATTGTTCTACTAGATTTTGCTTTGTTGAATTCTAGATTACATCGTCGTGTCGAGTGCTTGTTTTGTTTTATATTTAATTTTTAGTTTTTAGTTTTGCATCTGTTCATCACTTAGGTCTAGGGTTTTTCAGTG
Source organism: Oryza longistaminata (assembly GCA_009805545.1). Lineage (NCBI taxonomy): Eukaryota > Viridiplantae > Streptophyta > Magnoliopsida > Poales > Poaceae > Oryza > Oryza longistaminata. Next base: position 1,425,834 of record CM020184.1, read on the forward strand.
AAGTCGGTGTGAGTGGTATGTCAATTTTGGGTTAAAATTTTCCTCTCATCGTGGTGCTGCTATTGTAGGGTTCAGATCATGTTGATCGGAAGCCGGATCGTATGTGTCAAGTTTCCATCAAATTGATAGTTATCAAAATCTATCGGAAGATTGAGACATAGTTTCTTCATCAATTAGATGTTTTATTTTTCTCATAATATTTTTTCCACATTGATTTTTTCAGCTAGAAAATAGGAAGAGGGAGGATTGGAGGAGGGAAGAAAGCACGGTATTACACGTATGTACATATACGTACATAATGGACGTACTGAGGAGAGGAGAGGGTGGGCCGCTGGGAGAAGGGGTGGGTTGTGGGATATATCTTTTTGCTAAAGATAAATATATATAATAGATGAAAATAGTGGGTCTAACGATTTATTAAACAAATAGTGGGTCCACCGGTTTATTAGAACGTCATGTGGTGGTTTAGAAGCGTTTGTAGGATGCCACATGATGATTTAGAAGCGTTTATAGGAAGTTTAATTTACTTTTAGTATATAATAGATAGATAAGTATATATGTTCATCTTGAATTCACATTTAATAGTCACAGCCATATTTCTTTGATCTCAAAATAACTTGCTAAATAATGTCTGATATATTAGAGTGTAAGAAACTTCACCTTGGCAACTGTCGGGATCATCTGGCTTCAGGTAAGGATTTCCATGGAATCCTTTAGAGCAGTTACATCTATAGCCTGGTCCGTTGAGCGAGTCCACGCATTTACTGTTTTTGCTTATGCTGGCATAATTGGACTTCTCTTGCGCTAGCTTGCAGGTCTCGTTGCCAATGGCCCAATCCACAAGCAACGGTGCCTGCCCACCATAATGATCATAGAACGCTGAAGAAGTAGGGTAGTTCTTGGAGAAATTGAAGCTGGATGACTCCATGAGTGCCGCATAGCTACAACGACTCATGTTGTAGATCCTTGTGGTGTTGAAGTTCGAGTCAAATGAGACTTGGTAATACTGGAGCCCCTTGGGGATAGTTGTCTGGCAGCAGCCTATGCCCGAGCATGCACCGTTAGATATGCTTGAAAGGTCACCTTCCGGGCATGTAGCCACACACCCGGTTGTTAACTTGCCGGTTTCATCCAAATCGTCGATGTAAGCAAGCGTTTGGCACCCAATGGCCGTAAACTTGTTGCCATTGTCGGAGAACCTAAACGGTGTATTCGTCAAGTCCAACGACCATTCCAAGCCATCCATCTGGCCAGAAGTGTTGTAGCAATAGTAGGAGATGTCCATCCTCATGCGTGCCTGGCCTTCTAGCAGCGAGATGCTGAGTATCTCCACCTCATTGTAATATAGCTTGTCATGTCCTGTGGTGTTGCAGGTGAGGTTGAAACCGGGCAAGGCGCAGGCAGGCTCAAGGCCAAAAGGGTAAGGGATCTTCATGCCGCCGCAACTTCTATTGCAGTTGGACGGCAGATCACCTGCCGATACCACTGTGCAGAGCCACGGTAGAACAGCTAGTATGTGGAATGGAGACATGGACGATTTGAGTTTTATGAGATTGGTGTTGTGTTCTAGGCCTTGGTTATTGCTTCACCTAGCTACCTGTGAGGAGTGGTAAGATATATAGCAGTGGCTACTTCTTCCATAGACGTAGGAGAAACGATCTTGTACTCCAGCTAAAATGATTTAATATCTACAAATCCTGCCTTGACTTGGACTTGTTCTTCACATAGGGATAGCTTAGCACCCGGAGTCAATATTCCTATTTGTGATCTAGACAACTATAATTGTACATCCAGCATGTTGTTGTCATGTTGTGGTACATTGATTCATGCACATATGGTTGTAATATGTGGAAAAAAAATTAAATATTGATAAGAACTGCCTAATCCAACAGACAAAAAAGTAATTAATGTGGGCTTTGGAAAGATTAACTCGACCGTAATTTGATGTATCAAGGTAACCTCCAAGAAGATGAAATGAAAGCTATTGGCCACGATGATGCTTCATGTGTGGTTCCATAAATATACATACTACCTATGTTCAGTTTTAACTGGTGTCCGAGAATTAATCTACGCCGTTCATACATTTGAAATTATAAAAAAAATCATTTACGAAAATTGTACCAATAGATTTGTTTTCAGAAATACTTTCATGATATTACAACTTCATTAGCATATCATGATATAAAGTCATGCAAATTCAAAGTCAACCTCAGTCTTGAACGCTCTAATAATTTAAAAAATGTCTAGAACAAATTAAAAGAACGGAGGTATTAGTACATGAAAAATCATTACAGTAGAGTAAAGATATCCTTAGGCCTTATGGGAGCGTTGCGACGACCTCTTCCACCAATCGACATCTTGACTGAGCCCTGAGTAATTAAACCTGGCTTCAGTCCCCTTTGAAAAGTTTAGTAAAATATAGAACACATTATGAAGAAATGCAAGTTGCATTATAGATGATTTAGACATATAAATAATGGATAGTCAAATTGGCTTCCTTGGTATTCAACTCTATTTGTCAGAGACCAATTATATATCTCAGATAATTTGATCAAACTATTACAAAATTAGAAATAATTACAAATTTAAGGTCTAGTATGATAAAACTACATATTTAGCATCAAATTTATCACAACCCTATATATTTAAGATGAAGTATCATAAAACTATAGATTTAGTGGCAATTTGATCATAAAACTATGAAGTTTATAGCTCCAACATAATAATAGTTCTAGGTATGTAAACTCCAAAATTGTAGTTTTGTGATACCACACCTTATAGATTATATCTATAGTTTTGTGATGGTTTGATTAAAGTATATGTGGTTTGATGAAATTTACTCTATATCTTATTTTTCCCTTGTCAAATTTTCCAAAGGTTAATATTTTTTTAGAGTTTTACTAGAAATCAAAGGTTGAGGTCACAAATGATTGTGATTAGGTGAGAGATAGTTATCATGGGTTGCGATAAGACAGTATGCAGAGAAATATTAAGATTATTGTACAAATTTTGAATCCTAAAAATGTTTATATTTTCGGAACGGAAAGAGTAGGTCATAAAAAATCCACAAAGCAACTGAGAATTTTGTACTATATTTTTAAAATTATTTACTAGTTTTAAAATTTGAGAGTAGTTTTCTCTGCCTCATGCCACACACCAGTGTTAAGTGACTTTTTTAATCTATTTTCTAAACATTTGTAATAAATTTATAATGATATACAATTAAATAAAAACATATCTTTTGCCCACACAGCTCATCTAGGCGCAATGCATCGACCATGTTGTCATTCCAGAATTTTATAGCCGTGCCCCCAGCCCTGCGGGTAGGGGCGGGCCTAGGGGGTGTGCTGGGTTGGCACCGGCATACCTAATTTTTTTGGAAAAACATTAGGATGTAGTATGAAGTTACTGGACATAAAAATGGAATCCTCTCAGAAAATAGAATATAACAATGATCACAGTTTGTCCGAAGATCTTGTAATCGTCAAGAAATCAAATCAGGGGAAGAGGAAAGGACTAGATGAAGAGAAACGGTGGGGGAAAAGAAGAACAGGAACAGCTAGATAGATTATGACATGGGATTGATTGTTCTGAATTTTATAGATTTTTTATGAATTATGGAACGCATTCGAATAGAATTTTGAAAAATCCAACCAAAATCTGCCAAAATTCATTCATTAGAATTAGATGTTTTCTTTTAAAAATATATATATATAGTGGAGTGATCGCTAGAATGGGCACACCCATTACAATTTTTCCGGGTCCGCCACTGCCTGCTGGTGTTGTGGAATGTAATTTCTTTGACGGTTGGTGACACAGTACATAGAAAGTTAATTCATGTTGGTGAAACAACAAAAAGTTAGACATGGAAACATGAGGTTTATTGGTTTTTCCCTGCAAGTGACCCGATGGAGATTCCCGCCACGAATTCTGTGGGATTTTTCTGATGGGAACCTATCTATTTTTTTATGGTAAATCATTTTTTGACAGCATGTCTAGTTTGTGTTTCCATGCCACCCTAACAATTGGTTTTCTTAAAGCAAAATTACTCTTAACTTATGGACAAGATTCAGAAGTGTACGGTTTGCCAATGCAAGTTTGTGACCGTGTAGCCCACATTTTTTTCGATGTTTATATATGTTGATATTTTAGGCAGTAAGGCTGAGTTCGGCAATGGCTTAAAGAGAGGAACATTCTTTTACTTTTCACACAAACGTTCACAAACTTCTAAATTCTATATAAAACTTGCTATAAATTCTGTTATTTTTCGTCCTTCTTCTCTTTTCGTCTCAAAGACAACTCTAATAAAGTCGAATATTCTAAAATGGCCTTCTTCCTAGTAACAACTCAGTTGATTACAATATTGTCAATGGTACGTGCAAATTAATATGCCAACGTGGTACAATCACTACTTGCGCATCAAATTGAGCGTTATTAATTGTATGTGCGATCGGATCTTAGCATGTACTTTTTCATAACGTTGGAAAAGAAAATGGCTTCGTAAGCATGCATGCATGCATGATACTCCCTCTATACTCGTAAAGGAAGTTGTTTATGACAATGTTTAAGGGCACCCGCAATGGTTATCTATAGACTCTCTACAAGAGATCCATGTCAGCATATTTTCCTACTTGGAAGAGATTAAATGAAGAGAGAGAGCAAAGCTATCTACTAACCTGGAGATAGTCTATAGAGAAAAACGAGGCAATAGATTAGAGAGCTATAGATACCCACGTAGACATACCATTAAAGTGGTTTACTATTAATATAATCTATTGCTGAGATGTACATGTTTTATAGATAGCACATTACTTTACCATTGCGGGTGCTCTAAGTCAAACCTTAAGAACATAAATTATGAAACAACTCTCAAGTTGTTGAGTTTGAAAATGTAAAAATTATATGAATAAATTTGTCTTGAAAAATACTTTCACAAAAGTATTCATATATCACTTTTCAATAAATATTTTTATAGAAATAAGAAGTCAAAGTTGTGTTTCGGAGACTGTGTCGCTGTCCAAAATGACTTTCTTCACGAGTACGGAGGGAGTACTTTTTCATAAGTTGGAAAAGAAAATGGCTTCGTAAGCATGCATGCATGCATGATATATATCCGTCTCGATCGTACTGTTGTTTCGTTTAACACAGGTCTTCGATCGTAAGCACAACTTTACATATGCCATGACAGAAAAAGTCCGCTCAATGCATCAGCTCGAAATCGAGCCGAATCATTGAGCGCATCCACCCCGCGTCACCCCGAAGTCAACCCCGGCGTTGCCCCCGAAATCAATCCACATCCAAACACAACGAACTCTTGTGAACTCCCGAATCAACATCATAGAACAATGAACTCACAACAAAGAACAACAAATATCCAAGATCCCGAATCAACATCATAGACAATTAACTCACAACCATGAACAACGAATATCCAAGATACCGAATCAACATCATAGACAATTAACTCCCAACCAAGAACAACGAACATCCAAGAACATGGCTGACGCGGAAGGAAGGAGAAGAGGTCGACTCCATTGCTGCTCATGTCGCCGTCTGCCAAACGTGATGTAGGAGAATCCGACGCCACCACCTTCGCTGGATCCGCTCGCATGAGAAGCTGCTGCCACCGCCCGTCGTCATTGCAAGCGGGAGAATCCGCTGCCGCCAGTGGTCGTCGCACGCGGGACAAGTCACCACTGCCCATGGACGTCACACGCGGGAGAAGCCACAGCCTCCCGTCGTCACCACACGACGGGAGAAGTCGCGCCGCCACCACCATACGCCCAGAGGGGACTGGAGATGCGTCGAGAGGAGGGGGAAGGGCGTGGGGAATGGAGGGGAGTGGAGGGGAGGCGGGCCGGCGAGGCGAGGGGAGTGGAGAGATGAGGCGGATGGAGAGAGGCGAGGGATGTGGTATGGACAAGGTCGAGCCGCTGAATGTGGATCCCGCTGACGAGGAGTTCTTCCAGGAGCAAGTCGGCTACGATGAGTTTTAGGGTTTTCAGCCTAGTTCCCAAGTCGTGCCTGTGATGTTTGGTCCAAGTCTTGGCTTTCGTTTCCCTTTTGTAATGCAGTTGTGAGCTCGGGATCTGTCCGCAGCCCAACATGACTGTACTCCTACTCTATAATAAAGAGACCTCTGTTGCTGTGATATTCTGTCTTCCTGTGATACCAGCACTGTTTCCTGGGACTGGTATCGATTAACAGGTTAATTTGGAGCGTCACGGGCTAGTTCCGCTCGGGGCTAGTTCGGGGCGTGACATTATGGAGAAATGGCAAGTTGCATTACAGATTATTAATAATACATATAAATAATGGATAGTAAAATTGGCATCTTTGGCATTCAACTCTATTTGTCACAGGCCAATTATATCTCAGATAATATGATAAAACTATTTTAAAATTACAAATAATTCCAAATTTAAGGTCCAGTATGATAAAATTACAGATTTAAAATCAAATTTACCACATAACTATATATTTAAGATGGAGCATAATAAAACTATAGATTAGGTAACAAATTTATTATAAAACTATAGATTTACTGACAATTTAATAATAAAACTACAAAGTGTATAGCTCCAACATAGCCCTAAATTTATAGTTTAATAAAAAAATTGGCGCTAAATTTGTATTTATTTTATGGTTTGGCTAAAGTATACATAGTTTTATGAAATTTACTCTACATCTTATTTTTTCATAGCCAAATTTTCCATAGGTTAATCATTTTTTGAGAGATTTAATAGAAATAAAATATTGAGGCCACAAATGATTGTGATTTTTTTTAGATAATAGAATAACATTCCGGTCTTTGCCCAACGAGCTACAGCCAATTATTACAAAGTCCACTCATGAACAAACTAAGCACACACTGACATAACATAAACTAAACACAAACTAATAAAGACCAACACAAGATTACTGAATTCTATTTGAGAATCTACATCCGAAGTTGACGAAAAGGTGCATATAATTGCCGACTCAAGTTTATGACATGCATCATTTATTAGATTGATATCATCATTTTGCCTTTGAAATTGAGCCTAACCCTGAAGCCAATATGTTGCCCTAAAAAATACCTGCAAATAAGATTTTGATGATGTTTTATGAAAAACCATATTATTCCTACTAAGCCAAAGAGCCCCAACATATGGCGGATAAGAAAGTATGCAGATTGTTGTACAAATTTGAGTCCTAAAAATGTCTATACTTTTGGAACAGAAGGAGTAGGTTATAAAAAATCCACAAAGCAATTGAAAATTTTGTACGATCTTTTTTAAATCATTTACTAGTTTTAAATTTGAGAGTAGTTTTCTCTGCCTCATGCCACACCAGTGTTATGTGACTTTTTAAATATATTTTCTAAACATTTGTAATAAATTTATAATGATATACAATTAAATAAAAACATATCTTTTGCCCACACAGCTCATCTAGACGCGATGCACCGACCATGTTGTCATTGCAGAATTTTATAGCTAGCCATGCCCCCAGCCCTGCGGATGTTGTGGAATGTAATTTCTTTGACGGTTGGTGACACACAGTACGCAGAAAGTTAATTCCTGTTGGTGAAACGACAGAAAATTAGACATGGAAACCTGAGGTTTATCCGTTAATTTTTCCCTGCAAGTGACCCGATAGATATTCCCTTCACGAAATTTTCTGTGGGATTTTTCTGATGGGAACCTATTTTTTGATGGTAAATCATTTTTGACAGCATGTCTAGTTTGTGTTTCCATGCAACCCTAACAAGTGGTTTTCTTAAAGCAAAATTACTCTTATAACTTATGGACAAGATTCAGAAGTGTACGGTTTGCCAAGTTTAATTTGTGATCCTGCAGTGCACAATTGTTTCGATGTTTATATATGTTGATATTTTAGGCAGTATGAGGCTGAGTTCGGCAATGGTTTAAACAGAGATGAAAATTCTGTTATTTTTCACACAAACGTTCTCAAACTGCTAAGTTCTATATAAACCCTTAATTAATCATATTAAACGTTCTCAAACAGAGATGAAAATTTGTTTTAAAACAATCATATTAATCTATTTTTCAAGTTAAAAATATTTAACACTTAATTAATCATGTGTTAATAGTTCACCTTGTTTTGCACGTGCACGCTCTCCAAATTGCTAAATAGTTTGTTTTTGCAAAAATATTCTATAAAATCCTTTCTTTAAAAACATATTAATCCATTTTTCAAATTGAAAATAATTAATAAGATCACTCCTCTTTTCCTCTTATCACAAAGTCAAATATTGTAAAATGGACTTCTTTGTAGTAACAACTCAGTTGATTACAATATTGTCAACGGTACGTGCAAATTCATATAGTATTTCTTAGTAATAACTGAAACAGAAATTTTAAATTAATGCCAGCGTGGTACAATCACTACTTGCGCATCAAATTGAGCCTTACTAATTGTACGTGCGATCGGGTCTTAGAATGTACTTTTTCATTACGTTGGAAAAGAAAATGGCTTCATAATTAAGAGCATGCATGATATATATCCGTCGCACGGTTGTTTCGTTTAACACAGGTCGTCGTAAGCACAAATTTACATGCCATATGAGTATGACACCAGCACTGCTATGCTAGTGCTAGGGTTCCTATTCGCGCGCCTCGTAATGTTTGTTTGACGTAACTTGAATGGCTGAATGGCATTTAATTAAAGTGGAAGAGGAGAGGGGGTTGGGGCGATGAATGCAGATTGTGTTTAAATCTGGGAACAACAGACCATGTTTTGTTTACCTGTCCTTTAGCGCATTTTGCTTGGTGTGTTATTGGGGATTTACTTGACCTGCATTCTGTGCCTGGATCGATCTTTTTGGGATAGCATCAGACTGATAAATTAAAATGAAGGTGTGAGTAAGGGTGGGGATGGTTTTGATTACTGGGTTTTGTTGGGATTTGTGGGTTAATAGGAATCAGTGGATTTTTGAAAAAAAAAAAGCTCATAAAGAATCCTATGAAGGTCGTCTCCAGGGCGGTGGCGCTGATGCAATGCGTTGGAAACTACTCCTATGAAGAAAAGATTGCGACGCGCTGGATAAACTGCTGGAGAAGCTGATGAAACTGATGGAGCAAAAGTGCAAAACCGAGTAAAAAAATGTTTTCACTCTGTAATTAATGCATTGACTTGGAACTGTTGCAGTCGAATATTTAGTGCAAGATAGTAACAAATTAAGTTGTCATATTTTGTATTAGAAATTTTTTAGCTCGTTTATTACAACTGGGAAGGTAGCCCGCGCATTCGCGCGGGCATGCGTATTTGTTTGTTCTAAAAATATATTGAACAAATTATGTTCAAATCAAAAGTAACATGTTTTTATTTTAATTGAATGATCACCAAATCTCTTTCGCAAGAAATCCCAAGAAAAAATTATTGCCATTGGATGCAATTTATTGGTTCTGTTACATGCAGTTTATAAATGGTGGAATTATACATATCTTAGACATGGTTTCTACAAAATATGCACGACCAATGTGGTAATTTTAAGGAAAAAAATATAGTTAATATGAAATACAATTATTAAGCATATCATGCCATGATAGGCCACCGATTATGTATTGCCACCATATATAGAGAATTATACATGCAAGATGCATAGAAACCCACAACGCTACTGCAAAAAGATAGGATTTTAAAGTTCAAGGGTTTATCGTGTGTGATGCTATGCTAAATGGAAAGCCATGTGGAGTTTAATTTGATTGCACAGTATGATAGCTAGTCTATCGGATGGCATTTCATATAGGGCGAGCCATGTTCCACATAAGCTAGCGAGCATAGCATTCAGTGGGAAAACATGATAATGTAAGAATTTTTAGGATTGCCATTGTGATTTATTTTTTCAGTAACATTTATAAATGTTAGGATTTATATACTCCAAGCCAACCACTCTTCATCTTGTTAGCTAGCCTGCATTACACATGGTTTAAGTATATTTAGATTAGAAGAGTACAGTACCTACCTAATTTTCTCTTTGTGTGGAAAAATAGGAATTTTTACAATCACGGTAATTTATTATGCCTAGTGCTATAATTATGTTATAATCTGTGCAATTTGATGTTTTAAACACGGAATAATTTCTAACTTTCATGTGTCCGACATGAAAATCTCTCTCAATTTCCCCTCGATCATTCCCTTCTTGTTCACACAAACTTGTGCGGCTAGAGTGAAAACAATTTTATATATATTCCTGGTAACTATAAAAGTCATATAGCAACAATTGTGCCAATTACAACTGCTAATAATTAATTTTGAGTTTGAGAAAAATTGGTACAAATTTCGTATTTTTTAGTCTTCAATTTTAGAATATTAAATTTCGATAAAAGTAAAACAAAAGAATCTGTGGAACTTACATGATATAAATAGGCTTGTTCAGGAGACGTTGCTGCGGCAGCACTGCAGATAGGGAAAGGCACATTTGTGTTGACTTGCAACTACGGCGTGTGCCCGTAGCAAAGGAAGGAGAGTTACCCTTAATCAATGGAAGGGTTTTTAAAATGGGAGCTGCCTTGGAGCGGTTAATCAACATAAAAAAACGTAAATACACAAATATATTATTAATAAATAACTAATTGATTGAATTTAATATTTAAATATGAAATATATATTTTTTGTAAATTGTAAAAAACATTACTTGAATATTCTATGAAGGTTGTAAATAATGATAATATTGTTTTATAATTGCAAGGAAATGGTATAATGTATTTGCATCATTGCATGATAGTGCCCACGTATTTGTCACTGTAATTTTTTTCCCCTATGGAGTTTGTCACAAAGGTTGGGATCTGGTCACTTTTTTTTCTGTGAAGATAACGATTGGAGATAAATAATGTTGTTACCGTTTAGCCAGCTAGGCCATTTGTTTATATGCAGCCGTATAAGTAGGACGCCTAGAATTCACATCATGCGTATCTTCACCGCATTCATATTCTGTATCATTACTTTGGTCTCGAATTTCTATTAATACGATCTTGTTGATCCACAAAGCTGCGAGATCTTCATCAGGCGGGTGTATCAATATAGAAACAGCAATATGTGTGTATGAATGAGGTAACTGAATGAGGACAAATCAAAATAATATGCGATCATCGTGGTTCATCTATTATTAATTACTATTAAGAAACCCTCGTCTATAACTAAATTGCACGTAAACATTATCTTAAAAAATGCACGTAAAAGGGAGAACTTACCTGCAATTGTTCGTTGAAATTAACATCTTTTCGCAATTATTCTTTTTTCCCTGGATATAAGATATAGCATGTGCTATTCTGCAGTATGGAAACATGGAAAGACACAACAATGCAGCAAGCAATGTTCATTGAGAGATCCCTTTGAATCGACGCTGATTGGGAAGAAAAAGGCAACTAAAACCTGGCTGGCCGGACCAAAGCCTAGACCATCGCCGATTAGAGAGTTGCGTCGCCGGCGAAGACTCCATCTGCTTGTGATCTGTTTAACGTGGATTGCCGATCTGTTCATAGAGTTTTGATATGTAGAGGATGAGATGAGAGTATGAGATACGTACATGAGCCTCGAATAGCTTTAGCACATCCAAAATATATGGAAACAGTATATATGAAAAGGATAAAATATTTGGAAAGGTAGGCCCATGGGGAGATGAGAGGAGAGTTTGTGCCGTTCTCTTTTTTTATATAATTCTAATAGATAAAAAAACGGGTCCACCGGTTTATTAGAGTGCCATGTGGCGGTTTAGGAGTATTTGTAGGAGTACACGTGGCGGCTTAAGAGCGTTTGTAGGAAGTTTAATGGACTTTTAGTATATAATAGATTTTGTACCTCTACGTATCTATACAACAAAACATATGCACATTCTTATTACATTTAAATTTAAATACTACCTCGAAGTACACACTCAGAGACAATAGAAACATTCACATGTAAAACAGCTTTTCAGTCTGTAATGCATTGACTTGGAACTGTTGCAGTCCAATTACCAAAGGATGATATGATTGCACGATACGACCAGGTCCTCTCGGAAAACTTTATATATAATCCACGGTACTTTTACAGTTTAAGAAAGCTAATTATTCAATACCACCTCTCCAATCCAAAGGGAGAAAAAAAAAAGGTGCATCCAGCAGTTGGTTAGGAGGAACACAATCGAAAGCCATGCATAATTTCCAGAGATTGTTGCCATCCTTACTTTGGATTTGTGCTGTAGAGTTGGCGGCGCTGCTGGCTGTTGGAGCTTCGCCGCCACCTGCTCGTAGCAACTGCTCTACGGCGTGTGGCGACGTGAAGATCTCGTATCTTTCGGGTTCGAGGCCGGCTGCTCGTGGCCCGGTGTTTACACCCAAATTTAGCACCTATGGACAAAATAGAGGAAAATTGCCAAAGTTTGGAAAGTGACGGGTTTCCTTCACAGGGCCGGTCTGACCACAGATGTGTGGGCGGTCTGACCGGCTAGTAGGGCCGGTCTGACCGCAGGTATGTGGGCGGTCAGACCGGCAGAGTCTGAGTCCGAGTCTGTTTTTGTCGGGTCCCGGGTTTCTTGCTCGGGAAGACATGTTTCGTGTTTCCATTGGTTTCTATCCCGAGTTAGACGTGGAGAAGGGCCTGTAGAGGGCAAGACCAACCCCTATTTAAGGGACAAGGCCGGTTCATTGTAAAACCGCTCGAATACAATCTACTTGAATCGTTCTTTTACTATGTCTTCTATTTTACCCTAGTTTTACTCCATCTTTGTCGGTTTGCGCCGTAAACCGTTCGCCGCCGCTGCGAGAGTGCGACACCTCTTTGTATGTTTGTCCTGAAAACCTTCCATTTTACCCACGAGACAGGTAGTTATCCTCATATCGATCTAAATCGGCCTAGAGGCTGATTTTGATCTCTAAATCGGCTCCGCTAGCCGGTTTAGCTGTTTTTCTACAAAATCCATCTTGATTTGGCCGCTTGGCTAGATTGAGGTGGTTAGCGACTCCATATCACCGCAAGGCGTTTAGGTGTTGCGATCGTGCTTGTCGACTTGTCACAAAAAGTTGCCAACACCCGGCTTCGAGCTCATCTGCCGTGACACCATCAATGGCAAGAAACCCTTCTTGCCACCGGTCCCGGATAGCAATGGAAGATACTTGGAGCTGGAGAGCGTCTCTCTGCTCGATGGTAAGGCACGGGTGTGGAACAACATCAGCTCCTACTGCTATGACAGCGCTACTAAAGGGATGACAGACGACTCCAACGGCACCGTGCCACCGTATACCTCCCTGAGGCGTACAGGCTCTCCGACACCGAGAACAAGTTCATAATCGTTGGGTGCGACACGGTGGCGTACATCCAAGTTGGAGACAGGGAGGACGTACGTGCGGTATGCCAGTGCGTGCTCGGTGTTGTGCGGGCCGAATGGCGATAATCTGACCGGCCTGACTGACGGTGCCTGCACTGGCACAGGCTGCTGCGAGGCCATCATCACCGAGGGGCACACTTCCTACAGTATGATGTTTGATCCGGACTACAACACGACGCAGATCTACAACGTTAGCCGCTGCAGCTGTCGGGTCCCAAAACTAATGATTCGGAAACCAACATGTTTAGACTGTATCAAGCCCTGGATCAGTAGATTGATACATGTTCAACAATCTGGTTCATATTTCATATATTTGGTCAAGGTTTCAAAGGAGATATTATTACAGAATAATATTAGGGTATTTACAAGTTTGTGGCTAACTATTATAGCAGAAGTTATAGAATGACTCAACTCTAATGTTTTGCTATAGACTTAAACCATTTATCTAGTCTATACTTGAGGTTTAAGTTATAATGGAACTAACTTATATGATTGAACTCCCAGCTTCGGTAAGAACATCAAATAGACTCTAAAAAAGAGGGATTGAGGCAAGGGTGAGTACAACGTACTCAGCAAGATATTATATTCAATAATGAATGCATGAAATAGTAATATCTGAGTAGAGCTAGGTTTACTTGTAGAAAGCTAAGAATATAAAGGAAGAAAGTCTGGGATGTCTTTAATGCAATAGTATTTAGTAAAATCTTGAGTTAAGTTTCTAACCAAAGTACCATATGAGTCCCGATGCTCAAATCCGTGAGCACGGCTATTCGAATAATTTCATAAATATTCTACTGCAGTAGATGTACGCTTTACCCGCAGTCCACGACTTGCCAATATTCATTAGCTTAGTCATGGCCCAGTATTAGGTTATTAACAATTGTGGCACCTGTTCCATTAACTCTAGTCCCCATACGCTCTGAACGTAACGTTATCAGCAGCGAAAGGAGTTCTGGCGTTCCCGGGGTTTTTGGAGAGAACTGGTTGAGAGACCCCCGTCATCTCAACCAGGTTTTCACAATACACACACAGTTCGTGATATCACAATTTATCTCAAATATTTACCTATGCCTCGGTAAATATTACAATTGCCCTGCTCAGCGTAAGTTTGCTTCCTTCGCGAGGACTTACGTAAGAACCACTGTACAGAGGTACCACATTGTTAATTAACATAATATCTAGGTCTGTTCCCATTCTAGAAACTGCGGTCGTACTCGTTCGTTTGACATAAGTACTTGGTAAACTTATATCGACCGAAACAGTACTAGCCACCCGGAAATCAACCAATTCCTACGTACTGTCCCAATCTAAGTTCATTATATTTTATGCAGTCTAACTAGGCAGGGCTAAGCAAAAGCTAGCATATAACTGGTTCGCTATATGTTCCGATTATGCATTCAAAATCATGTATGGCTAGTGCATAGAATAGAATATAGAATATAGGGCATTGATGCTCAAAGGGAAGGAATAATAACTCCTTGCTTTAACATAAATAAATCCAAGATAGGCAACCTAATTATCCGATCTTCGAAATACCACAGGCTGCCATCCAAAATAGACTCTACTAAAGAAGAGAAAGAACCAAATTCAATAAAAGTCACAAAATAACAAGAAAGCGATGAAGGGTAAGAAAGACTGGGTTTGGGATATAAATATCTCCTTTATAAGGTATACCGATTATTGGCTAATATTTCATGTATGGGTTTTGGAGGCTAAGGTGGAGAGGGGATCAAGCAACTAATGTCGCTTATACTTCATGTGTGGGCTTTGGTTGCTTGGAGAGTAAGAGATATAACTGGTTAAGCGAGTATCTGGCTAGTATTGGTTGGTGGTAGGTTTAGGTAGTATAATACCTAGGGTTTGGTTATATTTAGGCCGATTAGGGATAGGGCAGCATATCGGCTAGGCTCTATATTTTATGTATAGGTTCTAGGTAGTTGGAGAGTAGATGACTGAGAGTAGGGTGGATAGGCGATATTGGTGAGTGTGGAATTTGGATGACGGCTGGGATTTAACTAGTAAGGTGTCAACTAGGGTTTGGTTGTGTGCTAGTCGATGCTAGTGTTGAACAGCATAGCGACTAGATTTGGTGTCTTCTCTAGCCGGTGTCAGCAGATAGTATAACGGCTAGAGGGATAGGAAGTTTGTACAAGATGTGTTACTCCGACGACCGTGAGTGGCGGTGGAGCGGCTAGGATCACACAGAGCCCGAGAGCTAATTGTGCGACGTGCTGTGGAGGTCGAGGGAACAGTGAAGCTCCGACAGTTGTACGCATCGAAGCGTAGGATACCCGGAGCAGCACTTCGACCATAGATTTTGTTTTGCCGGGCTTTACAACCAACGGTTCGATGTCGGGGCCAATAAACTGCGAACGTCCCCATAGAAGGCGTAAGGTTTCAACCGGCGGCATTTTAGCAGCTAAAGGGTAATTTGGGATGGAAGAAAATATTTAAAAAGGCAAATATAAATTCAAACAATATTTGAATAAATTCAAATAAAATTATAAAATAACAAATTGGGTATCAAAATGTATCTTTTGAATTTAGATGAATTTAGGTCCAAGTTTCATCGGAATCGGATCTACGGTTTAGGAGATATGGGCTTCTAAAGATTGGGTTTTGAATTAAATCTAGAAAAGATGAAAGTGCACTGTTCATGGGCCCACCTGTCAGGGAATATTCCTTTTCTTTTTCTTTTCTCTTTCTTCTTCCTTCTTCTTTCTCCCGTTCTCTTCTTTTCTCCTCCTTCAGCCGAGTAGCAGAGGAGAGGGAGAGGAGGGGTGCCGGGGCTTCAGTGGTGGAAAGGCCACGACGGCAGCGGCTAAACGTGTTCCCGATCATTGCGCATCTGGGGAGGGTGATGGAAGGAGGAGAGAGTGAGGGAGGAGGCCGGAACGGAAAGGACAAGTGTTAAGCTCCGGCCGGCATAGGTAGTGGTGGTGGTGGGTTGATTCAAGGTGGAAGAGAAGGGGGAAAAGGGTGAAATGGACTCGCCGGAAGGCGGCAAAGCCGTTGGTGCGAGGAGAGGGAAGGAGGAGCTATGGATGTGGAGATCGACCGACGGTGTCGACGATCGGCCATGGGAGGAGAGAGAGAGCTCGGATGGGTCTGTAGGAAAAGGGCGGCCTCGTCGTCCTTTTATAGGGTGTGAAGGTCGGTTGCCGATGGCGGTTCGCAGAGGAGGAGGCGAAGGAGGATATGGCGACGGCGGCGTGGAGGAATAGAGTACGGCGCCGGCTCCCGTTCGCGATTGGCTGGGCGACGGCGACGGGAAGACGTGGCGGCTGCGACGGAGTTGGGCGGCGGAGGAGGACGAACACGGCACGGCGTCGGCTTCGGCACAAGTTGGCGGCGGCGGCGTGCATACCGTGGGCGGTAGCGGCACTGTGGCCGGCAGCGGCACTGTGCGTGGCATACGTGCCCACAGGAGGAAGAAGGAGGGAGGCAATATGGACTTGTGTTGGTTGGGCTGAGAAGGAAGGTGGGCTGAGGTGGGAATTCCGGCCCAAAAGAATTGTGTTGTGAATTTTTAATAGAATTTGAATAGGAAAATTTGAAAGGAAATTATATTTGGATATAATTTCTAAAAGATATATTTTCTAGTTTATTTGAGTGTAATATTTTTAGAGGTGGAGTTTAAGGGAATTTATTTGGAAGCACTCAAATAGGAATTCAACACCATAAATAATATGGCTCTAAATTTGAATATATTTCTGGGAGTATGGTAATAAAATAAAGAGAGAAAATAAATAGGATTTTATCCCCACAATGGGTGGTATGGGTTTAGAGAAATATTTTGTGGCTAAAAGAAAGTTTGAATGAGAAGGATAAAATCTATTTTCTTAGCACAAGAGCAATTATTCACAATATTTGTAATAATATTATTCTTGTGCCGAAAAGGAAATCAAGCCACATGAATTAAATTGGCGGCCAGATCAAAAGGAGGAATTTGGATATTTGGATCGAGAATCAAAGGATAGGTTTAAGATCAAAGGATGGGTTAACAATTAATTCCAATAAAATTGGAATTGCTTTGTTTTAGGTTCTAGGACAGTATGGGAAGGTTTCTTGGACCATAATTCATAAAAGTAAAAAGGGGTTTTTAAACTAAATTTGAATAAAAGAATTTTAGTTGAAAGAAGGTTTTAAATTAAAATCAAATCAAGATATACCTCAAATTTAACCAAATATATTTTTAAATGAAAAACACAAAAGAAGTTAAATACTAGAAAAGGAGTTTATGCAAGTTAGTTTTAGGAGGTCCCTCTAATTATATTTTCCTAGGTTTAGGAAGTTATTAAGAACATAAGACTCAACATGATGCAGAATTAGAAAATGGTAAATTTTCGGTATGTTACAGCAGCTATGCGGTGCTGATGGAGTCGTCGAGATTTAGCTTTCGGAGGAGCGACGTGACGAATTCGTCGGAGTTCATCGATACCAACGACGGGCGGGTGCCGATGGTGGTTGAGTGGGCTGTCCGGAACGCGAGCAATTGCGTGGAAGCGCATAAAGATCGTGACTCCTACGCGTGCGTCAGCAGCAACATCCTGTGCGTCAACTTGTCCAGCGGACCAGGCTACATCTGCAACTGCGCCAAGGGATTCGATGGCAATCCTTACCTCCGGAACGGCTGCCAAGGTGAATATGTTAAATTTCTATAGTTTTCATCCTTAATTCGTTATTATAGTCATGGAATATTTCTCGATATTTATTTATTCTTTTATTTTTGTAAATAAATTTGATAATCCATGAATTGTAGATATCGATGAATGTGAAGAACCTAAGAATTACCCTTTGCTACGGAAACTGCAAAATTATAGCAGGAAGTTTCAACTGTTCATCTCCTATGGGTACCCAATGAAATGCCTCTATCTAAGGAGCAAGCCAAAAGAACTTATTAAGACCCGAAGTACGATTAACACCCGGAGTACGAGTGGCAGTTGGTACGCAATATATATTCCAACTCTATATTTCAGTAACTTGTGCGATTGCATAAACTTTCCATGTATAATCTTTCGTTGTAGAAAGTCTATCACTAGTACAATAACAATTTTTCCGTGCGGTCGAAAGCGGTTTTCGCGTGCAGATCTTCCGCCCGTCTAGAACGAAGTGTCTGTGAAAATCCGATTTTTTTCATGCGGGTGACGTACCCGCACACGAAAGTCGCGTGCGAAAACTTAAGCCATCCGCACAAGAAAAAAAAATCAAAACAAAAAAAAGAAAATTAAAAGCCGCCCTAGAACCCTAATCCAGCCGCCGCCGCTGCCACCGGCTTGCTCGAGGCCCGCTGCTATCGTCCCCGCAGTCGCTGGTGACGGATCCAGACTCCCGAGGCTAGGGGACCGCTGTCGCCACCACCGTTATCGTTGCCGCCCCACCCGAGGCCCGTTGTCGTCGTCCCTGCAGTCGCTAGCGACAGATCCACCCTCCCCGCGGTGGCCGGCGACGGAACAGACCTCCCCGCGGTGGCAGGCGACAGATCCGCCCTCCCTGCGGTGGCCGGCGACAGATCCGCTCCGCATGACGAAGACCAAGGGGGTTCACCATCATGACTGGGCGAAGCCATGGAATGAAGACCGAAAGGTTCGCCTCCAAGCTCACCGGTCAACTGAAGATCCAGCACGGGCGAAGGCCGCAGGGCGAAGATGGAGACCATCGCCCGAAGTAAGAAATGCCTTCGGCTAAAGGCTTGGGAGGCCCAGCGGCCCAGAGGCCCTTCGCCAACTAATGGGCCGGCCCAAGGAGGCCGCCTTAGGGTCCATATAGGATCAAGATGTCGATTAGAGGGGGGTGAATAGGCGATTTAAAACTAAATAATAACTAATCAAATTAACCTAAGTTGCTTGGCTCAGTGAGGGACAAGTCTAACTAAGAAACTAAGTTATGTTTTGAAATCCTAGGGTGATAGTGGCTCAAGTATATCTCTAGGAAAGTAAATCACACACCTAAATTAAGTTTTGCAATCTTAAGGTGATATGGGCTCAAATATGTCTGTATGAAATGTAAATTACATAAATGTAAATGCAACAAATAAATGAGACAAGAGATAAGAAATTTTTCACCGAGGTTCGGAAACTCGTCGGTTTCCTAATCCTCGTTGAGGCGAGCCCAACTCCACCGCTCAACCACGAAGCCACCGCACGCCCCTTCGTCAAGTGGTGGGAAAGGCGGGAGCCGGCCCACGGAGAGGACTACCCAAGCCTCGATCACTAGGGGTAGTTCTTCCTTCACTCCGAAGGTGGTGAACTCCAAACCACTCACAAACCATCGTCGGGCCTCCTCCAAAATCTCCTCGGAGAATTCACCGGGCAACACCTCCACAAGACGTCTAGGAGGCAGCAACCTCTAAGAGTAACAAGCGATGACCTGGCTCAGAGATGATCAAGTGCCACACTAGCTCTACAATGGAAGCAATGCACTTGACTCTTAGCTAGAACAACCCTCAAACACACTAAGTGGATGAACACAAAACTCAAGTGAGTGTGGGAGAGGTGCAACGGGTGTATGCAATTGAAGTGGGTGCCAAGAGAGCTCCCTTGCTGCTGGTGGGGGAGTATTTATACTCCCACACACAAAAATTAGCCGTTGGAGGCGAAATCCCCCAACTCAGTGCTCTGCTGGCCAGACCGCCATAGTGTGCCCGGTCAGACCGTGCTAATTTGTAACGGCTAAAACTAGCCATTACAGGGCAAATTTTGAACCTGCTACTGGGGGCCGGTCAGACCGCCATGGTGCGGCCGGTCAGACCGTCCTCGGCTCGGTCAGACCGACCTCGACCCTGGCGGCTCGGTATCGGCCACCCCAGGGCATAGTTGCCGGCCTCCAGGGGGCTG
This sequence comes from Oryza longistaminata, assembly GCA_009805545.1. Classification (NCBI taxonomy): domain Eukaryota; kingdom Viridiplantae; phylum Streptophyta; class Magnoliopsida; order Poales; family Poaceae; genus Oryza; species Oryza longistaminata. The sequence goes on from CM020184.1 coordinate 1,445,982, forward strand.
GTCAGACCGGCCATATGGCCCCGTCAGACCGGCTAGGAACCGTCGGTTAGACCGGCTATGAGCCCTCGGTCAAACCGGCCCTGGACAGTGAATTTCACGAGTATAAATGCGAGCACAAGTCTAAATGCAAATGACCTAATGTGGAAATATAATCAGCTCTTTTATAGGTCAATACCCCTCTCTTAATAGTATGGCAAAGCTATAAATAAACTAGCAAATTTTGATCACCCAACTCCTCGTTCAATTTAAAATTAAAACACTAGTTTACCGTCTTCAATCCTTTTTGCTTTGCGTCATCGAATTTTTTCCTTCAGGAAATATCCATGCATATACATTATGTGAACCTAACTCAAAATACATATCTCAAAGAGAACGGTTAGTCCACAGTTAGTGTTTGTCATTAATTACCAAAATTAACAATGGGGGCCCAGATGCTTCAATCTCTCCCTTTTTGGTAATTGATGACAAACACTTCAAACATATATAATCAAAATGAATCACATGGATATATTTGCAATGAATAGAAAATGCTCCTCCTAAACATGTGCATATCAATCACAATAAGCAAATATGGATCAAACGCACTTTCATTTGCATATTTCAACATATCACAAACACAAATGCAACATACAATGTGAACTTCACATATAGATCAATCAATTGCATAGGATGGTCACAAATATATCAATATCACATCCACCATCCATCATAGCACAAGTTCACATCAATAACCAAGAGTCACAAATTGTCCAAAGAGCTCACAAAGCAAACATAGGCTATTACACGACCACGAAGGGTCCAAATGTCACAAGAGAGTTCAACAAAACGATAAAAACACGCATGGTAGAGTAATAGCCCAATAACCATACATAATATAGCCTTTCCACCTTAACCTACTAAATAGGATGAAACTAACCTCACTACTCCTAGTCCCAACCCACAAAGGATAAAACAACCTAAAGGACATTTTCCTCCCCCTTTTGGCATCAAGCACCAGAAAGGTCTTCACTCTTATGAAGAAGAAGGAGGACGAGCTGAATAGGAAGGACGTAGAGCATCACGGCGACGTTGGTAGACAAAAGCACCAGAGAAGAAGGAGGACGAGCTGAAGAGGAAGGACGTAGAGCATCACGGTGACGTTGGTAGACAAAAGCATAGGTGCTCTATGTAACGTCCTGCCTTCTCCCAGGCCGGGCCCGCTTATATCTGATAGCTTTCATAGGTCATAGACTGCCCTCACAGACCAACACATGTCTTTTCTGCACACTTTGTCCTCACTCGTGCGCACCCGGGAAGAATTTCCCGGTCAGTCGCCCATCCCAATTTGCTCCAGGCCAAGCACACTTAACCCTGGAGTTCTTTGGAGATCGGCTTCCGGTAAAGAAGTTGCAGTATTCTATTAACCCTATTAAGCCCTAGGCCGGGATGTCACATCCTCACCCCCTTAAGAGAGATCGACGCCCCCATCGATCAACCCTAGGCCAGGAACATCCCCTCTTGGCCACGTCCGTGTGTCTAGTGCCAGCGCATGTGCCATGCTGTGTGACCACTCCCGGTCCACACCAGCCATGCGCACCATGCCTGCGCAACTGCGACACACGCGCCCGTGAAACCGCGAGAGTCGGCTCTGATACCGACTTGTCACGCCCAGAAATTCACTAGTAATTTCCGAACTAATTTGTGCATAAAATCCTCGTCCAGGAATCAGCCGAGCTACACAAACTGACAATTTAATATACAGATTCATCAATAATACAACGTTACGTACTTACAAATGAAAAGAGAAAATAGCAACGGAATTACGGTCTAGCGAAGCTCCGGCTCCACTCCCACAGGCAGCTCAACTGGGGTATAAGCCAAACGTCTTCTCCTTTGCGACTTATCTTCAATTAAGGTTTGATTGATTATTGAAAGGTGAGTACATGGAATACTCCGCAAGCCACACAGCAAATATGCAAGTGCACAAGGATACCAAAGAATGGCATAATATAGGGCTCATTTGCGGAAGCAGCATTTAGCAAACATTTGAGAATTGTAAAACAGTTGAGTAATTAATCATCAATATTAATCAACACTGAACAGTCTGTTATTTTTTGATCATCAACAGTTGAGAAGTTGTTTTCGCTTCACATCAGTTGCAAGGACCTGCTTCAGATTGGTGGGATTATTTCCGGATGAACAGAGTAGAAGGACAACCAATCACTTGGGAAGAGTTTACCGAAGGATTCAAGAAGACACACATACCTGCAGGAGTTGTTACTCTGAAGAAGCGTGAGTTCAGGACATTGAAGCAAAAGGATTGTACCGTGACAAAGTATCTTCATGAGTTCAACCGTCTAGCACGTTATGCTCTAGAAGATGTGCGTACTGACGAGGAAAGGCAGGATAAGTTCTTGGAAGGTCTGAAGGATGAACTGTCAGTTACATTGATCTCTCGTGACTATGCTGATTTTCAAGAGCTGGTTGACAAAACAATTCGACTTGAAGACAAGAAGAACAGGATGGACAACCGTCAGAGAAGAATGACTATTTTCCAGGAGGCACAGGGTAGTAGCCAGAGGCAGCGTATCAAGCCATCCCAAGTTGATGAATCAAGTCTGACATCTCAAGAACAGTCGCAACAGTTGAACATCAGTGGTGAGATCAATTCAGAGACTAATGCAAGCAATGAAGTTAACATCAAGCAAGCTACTCAGTCGGAGCCAGTTCAGCAGGATCAGTCTCAAGAAGGTAACAGTAGTGGAAGGGAGCAGCGGGTATGTTTCAATTGTTATGAGATAGGTCACTTCGCAAGAGAGTGTCCGAAGCCGAAGCGTCAGTAGACACAAGGTCAAGTCAACAACATCGTCGTCACAGGATCCAATGCAGTGCCAGTTGCATCTTCAAGAGTTGCTTCTTCAAGTGTTACAGCTCAGCCACCAGTTTCAAAGCAGCAGTAGTTTTCTTTAAAGCCTTAGAATAATTATCAGAGTTATGGAATAAGATAGACTGCAGTTTACCTATGCCGTTTTCTTTCTAGCCGTTTCGAATCTCGGGACGAGATTCTTTGTAAGGGGGGTAGATTTGTCACATCCTGATTTTCGTTTCAAGATTTATAAATTATTTAATAAATTAATATTAGAATTTATATTAAATGTTCATTAATTTACACGTGAAGTTAAATGTGAGAAATAAAATTTCCTAAATATAAAGCATGGCTGTATTTAATTTTTATTAAATTTTCCATGATTAATTATGCTCTCTGAAATTTTCTCGGATTTTTTCTGAGCTCAATTCCTAATTTTAATAATACAAAGAATATTTCAGTAATTATTCACATATTAAATTAATCATTAAATGAGCCAGTTTCAATTTTATTAAATACTTTGAGTGCCCAATTATTTTCTGGATTTTTCTTGGAATTATTTGAGCATTGGAAGTATTTTTAAAAATTGAAAGATCATTTCAGTGATTAATTTAATTGGGAAAAGTAATTAAAATCCCCTTTTCCTTTTCGGGCCGAAATAGGAAAAGTTCTGTTTTAGTCCTCGGCCCATCGTTCCTTCCTCTGTCTGGTCAGCCTTTTCTTTCCAAAGTCTAGCTTGAGTCATCCTTCTGTCGGGCTGTGCAATGGAAGCCCAGCCAAAAGTCTGTTTTGCTTCCCTGAGACACAGTTCATCTTCCAGCTCCGACAGAGTCCGAGCCAGTCATGCCCGTGCACAGTTGCCGCCGATCCCCTGCCAAAATCCGGCCTCCTCGTTGCTCCTTTTTCCAAATTAGTTGCGGGAATGAATCCTCTCAATCTCCTCTCCCTTTTCCCCAAGAAATCGCCAAAATCGAAATTCTTTCCAATTTCGCGGATCAATCTTTCCTTTTTCCGGCGAAGATCCTTAACTTTCCCGGAGTTTTTCCCGTCGATTTGGGCCCGGACCCGAGCTCCCGTGCCTATAGAAAGGACCCCCTAGCCGTCCTCTACCAAACCCCTCAAGTCCCGTCCGCCGCCGTCGCCGGTAGAGCCGCCTCCGCTTTAGCCCGTGAGCCGCCGACGCCGCCGTGTCTCCAGCCGCCCCGCGCCGTCGCTGTTGTCACCGCCGCTGCTCGCCGTTGCCGCTGTCAGGTTCGCAAGAAAGAGCTGCACCCCGTCCGCCCCTTCGTCGCCACCGAAATCCACCGGAGCTCCATCATCGCCGTCAACCCGAAGTTCGCCGTCGCGTTTTGATCTCCGGTGAGGCCCTGCTGCTCCTCCCATCATCGCCAAGCTTCACTGCCACCTATGTTGGATTCGCAGTTGCGAGGAGAAGCCCGTCCACCATCTGTCATCCGCCAAAGATCGCCGGAAAGTCGTCGCCGCCGTGGACCAGTACATCGCCGCCCTTCGAAGCTCGTCGCCGGCCATCTTCCGTCGCTGTCCGTCATCGCATAAGTGGTGGTAAGGACCGTCGCCTCGCGCTGTTCCTCCTGTTGCTCTCCGTTTGCATCATCGTGCCGTGGTTCTCCAGCAACCGCTCTTCTTGTGCTCTCTGGATTAGATTAATCTCAGCCATCCAAAATCAATGTAAATCCGTTCCCTCTTTTCAATGGCATATTATTCCTTTTTAATATATGTCATCTATCAAATATAATCTAATCTTTTCCGGAGGTTGTTTTAATCTTTCATCTCGGTTATTATAAATCACTTGTAAATTGTTTAATTAATTTGGAATAGTTTTTTCTTTAATAGGCTTAATAGGAATTAAATCTTGTAAAATTCATAACTAATTCATATGAAATAGGAATGGGGCCATTCAAGTCTCTAAATTCATCTAAAATCATGATCTACATGTTTGTTTACTTTATATGTATTGCTTATTTGGAGTTTCTTAGTCTTTTTCCTTGTTTTGCGTGTTAGCTTGTCGTTTCCGTCGTTTCGAAGGTTCGCGAGTGCGCCGGAAGTGTTCAAGAAGATTAATTGGAGACCCAATATTGCAAGGCAAGTCACACAGATCCCAAACACAATTCCTTTGAGCATGTTGATCCTATATTTAAATTCTCTATTTATTTCAACTGTGCATTTATTTTCGAATGTCACCAGGTGGTGTGAACCTATTTCTTTGTTATGGCCAATTTACATTGATTACCCTATTTCTTGATTACCTCGGGTTATAATTTGACTAGTTGGATTTATATATTGGTTCAACTAGATATATTAGGTATAATTGCTTAGCCATGCTTAGAAACATTAGTACACTATTGGGATAACTAATGTTTCACTATTACCTAATGATAGATATTTAATGGTAGCTCACGATGGTTAATCGTGATTGATTAATTAATTAGTATGCCAACTAAAACTTGATAATGGTGGGTTGTGAGCACATGGTTTTGATGGTCGTGCTCATAACAATTAAGGACCGGTTCACGAGTTTCGGTTGTGAAACATTAACCGTGCCAACCACAAGCCAGCATGGGCAACGACTTTATCTTTTGTATAGCATGGTTCATTGTGGGGCACCAGACTAAGAAGTGGCGGAGATAAGCCCACGGGGGTCGTTGGGGAGTCCATGCCTTGTTTATAAGGGGGTGATTATGATCCAGGAACGGTGCGCTGTGGTGGATTGTGTTATGCGAGGGGTACTGTCACACCTCCTTTCCGAGGTACCGTGGTGGTATTGAGGCGCATGGTGACATGTTGTGGGGCTGTGTCTTGTGGGTACAGTGGTACACCTCTGGCCAGAGTAAAACTATTCGAATAGCCGTGCCCGCGGTTATGGGCAGGTCTAACAATGTCTTTCGTGATTAGTCTCACACTTCTCACCATAATAACTGATGCTATAACTGGTAATAATTTAATTTAGCTCCTGGTTTGGAATGGTATATTCCTGGTTTGGAGATAGATCTATACAGCCGGGTATGGTTGTTCAGGATGGTTGGGCCTGTGCAGCATGGGTATGCTGTTCAGTGTTGATTAATATTGATGATTAATATTGTCACGCCTAGAAATTCACCCGTGCCAACCACAAGCCAGCATGGGCAACGACTTTATATTTTGTATAGCATGGTTCATTGCGGGGCACCAGACTGAGAAGTGGCGGAGATAAGCCCACGGGATGGCTCTCATACCAACTTGTCACGCCCAGAAATTCACTAGTAATTTCCGAACTAATTTGTGCATAAAATGCTCGTCCAGGAATCAGCCGAGGTATACAAACTGACAATTTAATATACAGATTCATCAATAAAACAACGTTACATACTTACAAAAGAAAAGAGAAAATAGCAGCGGAATTACGGTCTAGCGAAGCTCCGGCTCCACTCCCACAGGTAGCTCAACTGGGGTATAAGCCAAACGTCTTCTCCTTTGCGACTTGTCTTCAACTGAGGTTTGATTGATTATTGCAAGGTGAGTACATGGAATACTCCGCAAGCCACACAGCAAATATGCAAGTGCACAAGGATACCAAAGAATGGCATAATATAGGGGTCATTTGCGGAAGCAGCATTTAGTAAACATTTGAGAATTGTAAAGGAGTTGAGTAATTAATCATCAATATTAATCAACACTGAATATTTGATTAATATTGATGATTAATTACTCAACCGTTTTACAATTCTCAAATGTTTGGTAAATGCTGCTTCCGCAAATAAGCCCTATATTATACCATTCTTTGGTATCCTTGTGCACTTGCATATTTGTTGTGTGGCTTGCGGAGTATTCCATGTATTCACCTTGCAATAATCAATCAAACCTCAGTTGAAGACAAGTTGCGAAGGAGAAGACGTTTGGCTTATACCCCAGTTGATCTGCCTGTAGGAGTGGATCCGGAGCTTCGCTAGACCGTAATTCCGCTGCTATTTTCTCTTTTCTTTTGTAAGTATGTAACGTTGTATTATTGATGAATCTGTATATTAAATGGTCAGTTTGTGTACCTCGGGTGATTCCTGGACAAGGATTTTATGCACAAATTAGTTCGGAAATAACTAGTGAATTTCTGGGCGTGACAAGGTGGTCCCAACATCGGATCTCAAACTGCGCACATTCTCATACATTGCTTCATGCCCGGTGGTTAACCTTTGAATGTTTTTACTTACGGTATTGATAGCCCCAAGCACCGGGTTGAAGTACTCATTAGGTTGCATCCCAAAGTAGGCATATTGAGGATTGAAAAAGGTATTAGGATCAAACCCATGAGGAGGAGGAGGAGGAGGTGCCACACTAGAGCTTGCGCCTTGATCAAAAGTCGGTTGGTGCACTCGAGGAGCTCTAGGAGTTGAGAGTTGGCGGCGAGACTTGTATTGCTTGTGCTCTTTCAAATTATCTCCAACATTGCCCAACTTATTTTGGATCAAGCGCATGATGTAGGGAGCATAGTATATTCCTTGTCCAATAGACCCCTTAGAGATGGCTATCTCTTGCATCATTAGATTTATGACATCAAAGCGCCGTCCCTCTATTATGGCATCAATCAGATGCCATGCAACACCTCGGATATCATCATCGTTGCCACACCTAGGGAGGATGGTGGCTCGCACAATGCAGTTGACCACATTAGGGATGGTCTTCAATCCCGCCATCTTCCCATAGGTGTGCCTCTGTCACGCCCAGAAATTTAGCCCAAATTTCCAGACTAATTTGTGTATTAAATCCCTGTCCAGGACCAGCCAGGGTACACAAAACGACAAGTAATATACAGTTCCACACGTAAATAAAGCGTAAAATACTTACAGAAGAGGCGCTTAGTCCTCACACCAAAAGAGAACGACAGCAGCGGAAAAAGGCGATCCTAGCGGGGCTTCAGCTCCACACCACAGGCAAAACTCGACTAGGGTCTGAGCCTAGGTCTTCTAACTTCGTCTTTAGCTCAGAAGCACTACACTTCTGAAAAGGCGGAATAATAGCAAGGCTGAGTACAACCACCGTAGTCAGCAAGCCACACCAATGATGCAGACTTGCAAGGGGAACACAAGGACGGTTTGTGGCTATTTGCATAAAGGCGGTTGTAAAACATTTTATTGAGCAAAACAGTAAAACTGTTGAGTAATTAAATTAACATTAAATCTCCACTGATCAACGCTACACCACGTTGAACAGGCCCAACCAACCCACCTGAACTACAGTGCATTGGGTCGATTTATTAAGTGTGAGACTAATCACGGTGAATCTGGTCGACCGCCCATAACCGCGGGCACGGCTATTCGAATAGTTTTACTCTGATCAGAGGTGTACAACTGTACCCACAAGACACAGCCCCACGACACGGTTCCGTGCGCCGACATGCCACCACGACATACCGGAAAGAGGCCGTGACAGGACCCTTCGCATAACCCCCTCTAACCAAGCACACCACACCTCGGGTTTCACCCCCGTTCCCAGCGGGCAACGGGCAGTCCCCTCTCGTGCCTAGGTGAATCCGGAAGCCGCATAGGCCCCCATATCCAAGTTTAAACATGGCACAAGCGAGGCGATAGGGTATTCCCCATTGGTAGAAAGATCTTCTAAGACGAGTGGCAGAATATGAAATTTTGGCTTTTGGGGGTTTGGCGCTTCCTCCCCAAACAATCTCCGAACTCTTTTCCGGACTTGTCCCGAAAACGACGGATTTTTGGGGGAAAACGAAGGAAAAAAGCTCTTGCAATTAATGAAAGAGGGTAATAACAGTTAATAAGTAAACAGAGGAACGATGGAGGGTAAAACAAGAACAGTAAAAAAAAAGTAAACAACACTGTTCGACAGGAGAAATCTCACTCTTCAGCACTCGCACATTTTTGCAGTTGACGGCTCAATTCGCGGGATCTGGAGATGAGAGGTTAGCTATGAATTTTTAGGGAAGGTCTATTGGACATTAATTCTGCGATATGAATTTTCTAGAAATTATCCATCGAATATGAAGCGCAATTATTATTTCTATTTTTTCCAAAGGAAAAGAGGGTGGCTTGAACGTCATCGACAAAGGGTGAGGGGCGGCGCCGGCAGGCGGGCCCCACCGGTCCGCGGCAGGCAAGGGGCCGCGGTCACCGTGGTACCGGGGGACACCCGGAGGCGGTCCACTCACCGGTCCACACGGGGAACCGCGGGCCGGGATCGGCCCAAGCCGTCGGGGCGGCACGGGTGGCTGCGGCTTTCGGGCACGGGCAACGGCTTAGGCCGCCGACCTAGCGATGCGCGCGCGGGGGCACGGACGACCGGGCGGCGACGGCGCGGGAGCGGCGGCGCATCGGCGAGGGAGGCGGCGGCACAGGGGAACCGATCGGCCCGGGCGAGCAGGGCCAGCGGCAGCCGCCGGTTCGGCACACGGCGCGGCGGCGACGCAACCGCACGGAAGCGGCAGCGAACGGTCGCTAGGAGGGAGAGGAGGAGGAAACCGGGTGCTCACCACGGGGCGACGCCGGGAGAGCCGGCCGACGCGAGGGAGGCGAGATGGCGGCAGCGCGAGAGAGGTTGGGGTGCGCGAGGCGGCGATTTTCCGGAGGCGGAGGAGGGGAGATGGAGTAGGGGCCGGGGTAGACTTTGGGACGGCGTTGCCGGATGGCGGCAAGCGGCGAGGTTGCGGCGACGACTAACGCGGCTCGGCAGCGCGCCGCCTGAAGGCGGTGTGTGGCGGTAGTGGCTCGGCCCTCGCGATGGAGGTGGTTTCGGCGGTGGAGGAGGCGATGATGGAGTGGCTGCTGGGTGTGCGGCGAGGCGCTGTGGATGCTTATGGTGGCGGCGAGGCGCAGCGCGGCAGGACGGGAGCCGGCGGTGGCGGGCGGCGGAGATGCCGGCCGAGCGCGGCGAAGGGGATCGGGTGGAGGGCTGGTAGAGGTCGTGGGGGATGACTGGGAAACGGGGGAAAAAGGAAGAGGAGTCCACGGGATTGATTCTTATAGTTCAAGGGGGCGAGGAGCAGGGGCGGGGAGCGGCGGATTTCGAGGGGGAGTGGGGCGGCGTCGGTGGGGCGTGT
>CM020184.1:1456312-1476933 GCA_009805545.1 Oryza longistaminata
GGGGCGGCTCGGCGTGGCGTCGATTCCCGCGGGGAGAGAGGGGGAGTGGGGCGGGATGTGGTCGCGAGGTGGAAGGGGTCTCGGGTCCACGCCGGTTGGGACGAGGGGAGGTGCGGGATCGGCGGAGGAAGTGGGCGGCGTGGCCGACGGTTGGAGCTGGCCGGAGGTTGGGGATGACAGGTGGGGTCCACGGGTCCCACCTGTCGGAGAGAGAGAGGGAGAGGCCGGCTGGGGAGGCGGAACAGACTTGAGGGAGGGAGAGAGCCGAGCGGGCCGAGGGAGGAGGCCGGCCCGAGAGGGAGAGAAAGGGGGCGCGCGGGCCGCGGGAGAGAAGGAAGACTTGGGCCGAAAATGGCCCAAAGAGAGGAAGGGGGATTTTCTTTGTTTTCTTTTTATTTTAGTTGATTCAATGATCTTTGTGCTATTAAAATTATTTCTTGAGCTCCGAAAATTCACGGGAAATTTCAGAGAATATATTAGGGCACAAAGAATATTACAAAATATTCTCGGCCAATGATTTTTAAGGGAAAATTTTAATTCTCCCATTATTTCACTTGATTAAATTGCTTTAAATTTTATTTAATTTCCAGAAAATGCATTATTAAATGATTTTTAATCCCGAACGAAAATCGGGGCGTTACAGCCTCCCCCCATCCTCATAGAACTGAGCATAGTGATCAAAGGGGAAAGGATTGTGGGTGTGCTCTTTATGGAGATCATCACCGTTGTTGAACCGGATTTTCAAGAGATCCTTGAACTCACGCCTAGTGATGGAGCACTGAAGGATCCCTGATATCCACTTCATGGCATCATGGATGTGACCATGGCTACCATGGATGCCTCCATTGCTCACATCATGGATGAACAAGAATACATCAAGGTCAAGGCTTCCAAGTGCTGCAATTCGATTCGGCCATCTGCTACACTGCTGATTTCAAGCGGCCGCCGAATGTGCATACGACATCCGTTTTCGGCCCGTGTGTACTTGAAGGAAAGCTCTCAAAGTCCTCGTTCCAAAGGATCCAGCCTCATCGCCAAATTCCTTATCAGTCATGCACAATTGATGGAACAAGGTGTTGCATCACCTGTAATGGGCCTATGGGCTTGTAACTTCGTCTGGGACCCAGGCCCAAGTGTGACCCATGTGAGATGCGCCCCAACCTGGTAGAGAACGACACTAAGGCACCCTTGGTCATCCTCTCACTCCTATAAATAGCAAGGTGCCCCTTCTGGGTTTCTCGGGTTTTGTTTAGATCAAAGTATAGCGTCGCTACTTTGCCGAGTTGATCCCGTGATCGATTAGATCGCCGGATTGCTTGTTACTGAACCCCACTTGTTACTTCTGTTGATTCAATCCAACATCTTTGATTCGCAAATTTAGTTGCTTGTTTATCTTGTTCTTGCTGGTTCTTGATTGCTTGTAGGAACAAATATCCTCATGGATGGGCTGATCGTGCATCCGCCAAGATTCGCGACCACCTTAGGAGTTGGTGTAACGATTGCTAAGGCACAACATCCCTAGAAAGTTGTAGTCGGATCGCCAACGTCACTTCATCCAATCGACTTATTCCTCTCATCAAAAGATCGGGACACCCTCGAGCACATCAATCATAGTCTCCGGACACCCAAACAGTGGCATTAAACTGTCGGATTAAGTCCTAATCATAGGCTTGCTTTAAAGTGATGATGCAATCAATCCCCACGGCCTTGAACATCCTTTGCAGATCCTCAAACTCCGGAGTCTCACTAATGTGCCTCCAAGAAATCCACTTGTGGTCAGCAAAAGCTTTTCTTTCATAAACTTGCACTTACACGCCCTTCTGAAACCGTGTGTGGAATCTTGGATCGTTTGAGTCGTTGGGCCTCCGAAATTGATCATAATGGCGAAGAATGGTGTATTGTGTAGGATTCTTCAAGTTCAGCACAAACTGAATGGTAGGATCAAGAGGACCCACATCATCACTTTCCTCATCATCCTCACCATCATCCATGCCACTGTCATTATTATCATCACCACTCTCTTCCTCCTCAGCCCCCTCAACCTCTTCCTCAATTTCCGCATCACACTGTGCTGTGCTGCCGGTCAGACCGCCGGTGTGAGGTTGGTCAGACCACCTATACAAGGCCGGTCAGACCGCACTTTGTCCCGGTCAGACCACCACTGACTGGAGCTCAAGCAAATCCTTTCCACAATCACACAAATGGCTCTAAAATTTGCTAGAACAATATTGCATAGAGCATGAATCAACAAGGATATACTCTATTTCATCAAGTTTGGAACAAAGGGGAAAACTACCCTTAACCCTAGAAATTAAAATATACCGATTTGAAGTTAAGCACAGGAAGGAGAGTGATTTACTGGTTGAAAGGAGTTGAATCACACCAAGAAACTACCCTCTATTGGTGCAAATCAAAGAACACCACTTCCTTCACCTAGGGTTCCATGCCATGGATCAAAAACTCAATAAAAACGCGAAATAATCCATGGAATAGAGAGAGGAAGTGGAGGAGAATCACTTACGGTGTAACCGGAGTGAAATCCACGGTCAAACCGAGGGGATTTAGTGGAGGGAGGGGTTAGGATTTGAGGGGAGATGAGAGAGAGAAATTTCGAGATGGGGAAGGAGAGAACTGAATGGGAGGAGATGGGGTGGGAGAGTGATTTACTGGTTGAAAGGAGTTGAATCACACCAAGAAACTACCCTCTATTGGTGCAAATCAAAGAACACCACTTCCTTCACCTAGGGTTCCATGCCATGGATCAAAAACTCAATAAAAACGCGAAATAATCCATGGAATAGAGAGAGGAAGTGGAGGAGAATCACTTACGGTGTAACCGGAGTGAAATCCACGGTCAAACTGAGGGGATTTGGTGGAGGGGAGTGGTTAGGGATGGTGAGAGGAGAGAGAGAGAGAGTTGTTTTTTGAGTTAGGGAAGTGAAGAACTGAATGGGGATGAGATGGAGTCGGGTAGGAGAAGAAGGGAGCAAAAAGCTGGGCCCACCAGTCGGCCGGTCAGACCGGCCCTATGTGGCCGGTCAGACCACCGACGCCACACCGGTCAGACCGGCCCTATATGGGCGATCAAACCGGGAAGCCCCCTACCGGCTGTGCACAGCCCTTGTACAAGTCGGCAACCCCCACACAATAAAATCCATCAAAAAATTTTATTTTTGGAGCACTTTTGAAATGTGTGAGTTGAAAAATTGCTAACCATCCATAATAATTGAAAATTATGATGATTTGCAACTTAACTCAAGTGCTTGGAGGTGACCTTTTAATTGTAGAGAAATCTCATTTTGGCCAAAACTAAGAATCTAGTTTTTTAAAAAAGAGGGCCAAAAAGGGCATTTTCAAACAAACTCCATTTTTGTTGCAATGTGAGGCTTGGAAAACATATGGGAACCCTTTTGAAACATTTTCTAAGAGATAGTTTTCAAATTACTTTGATTTTGCAAAAGTTTTGACTTATGTTGACTTCGGCATTTTGAAAACACTACGAGCACTTCTAGTTGATTTGCTCACACACAAAGAGAAGTAGAGCACATGCGAGAGTGCAAAACTCCCCCTTAATGTGACATGCTCCATTTTCACAAAGAAGAGCCAAATGACAACAAATCCAAAGCATAAGAGCAAATAAGAGCAAATAGAAAATATGAACAGGAAGCAACCATGGTGCACAATCTCAAGCAACATTAGAGAAATCTATGACATTTAACTCATTCCTCAATTTGCAAAAGCGGATTTCATCAAGAGGCTTGGTAAAGATATCGGCTAGTTGATCCTCGGTTCTTATGTGGCTAATGACTATGTTACTCTTGGCAACATGGTCTCTCAGGAAGTGATGGCGAATGTCAACATGCTTGGTTCTAGAATGTTGGACCGGATTGTTCGCTATCTCTATGGCACTATCAGGTCACATAGGAGTGGGTTTTTGGTGAAGGTTATGCCATAGTCTAACATGGTTTGTTTCATCCAAAGCTATTGGGCACAACAACTACCCGCCAAAACATATTCTGCCTCGGCGGTAGAGAGGGCTTCGGAGTTTTGTTTCATGGATGACCATGACGCTAGCGATCTACCAAGGATTTGGCAACTACCGGATGTGCTCTTTCTATCCACTTTGCAACCGGTATAATCCAAATCGGAATAGCCAACTAGCTTAAACTTAGCACCTTTTGGGTACCACAAGCCAATGGTTGAGAAATGCTTTAAATATCTTAGAATCATTTCTACGGCCACTAAGTGACACTCCTTAGGAGCGGCTTGAAACCGTGCACACATGCAAACACTAAACATGATATCCGGCCTAGATGCGGTAAGGTAAAGCAAGCTACCTATCATGGAACGATAAAGCTTTAAATCTACCTGTTTACCTCCCACATCAAGGTCGAGATGCCCGTTGGTTGCCATAGGTGTCTTGATGGGCTTCACATCCTCCAAGCCAAACCTCTTGAGTAGATCCTTGATGTACTTAGTTTGACTCACGAATGTCCTATCCTTGAGTTGCTTGATTTGAAGTCCAAGGAAGAAGCTCAACTCTCCAATCATGGATATCTCAAATTCCCTAGACATCATATCACCAAAATCCTTGCAAAACACCTCACTAGTAGAACCGAATATGATATCATTAACATAAATTTGACACGCAGAAATCATCACCAATGATTTTTGTGAAAAGGGTGGTGTCAACTTTTCCAATTTTAAAACCCTTTGACAAAAGAAAATCTCTAAATCTTTCATACCAAGCTCTAGGAGCTTGTTTTAAACCATAAAGAGCTTTTAAGAGTTCGTAAACATGATTAGGATTTTTAGGGTCTTCAAAACCGGGTGGTTGTTCAACATAGACAAGTTCGGCAATTTCACCATTTACAAAAGCACTTTTAACATTCATTTGAAAAAGTTTTATATCAAAACATGATGCAAATGCAAGCAGGAAACGAATGGCTTCAAGCCTTGCCACAGGGGCAAAAGTTTCACCAATATCTAAGCCTTCAACTTGTGTGAAGCCTTGAGCTACCAATTTTGCCTTGTTTCTCACCATCAACCCGTTTTCATCTTGTTTGTTCCTAAAGACCCACTTTGTCCCTATGACATTGTGGTCTTTAGGTCTTTCAACCAAAGTCCACACCTTGTTTCTTGCAAAGTTGTTGAGCTCTTCATTCATAGCATTAATCCAATCCAGATCACCAAGAGCTTCATCTATATTTTTTGGCTCAAGACAAGAAACAAACGAGTAATGTTCACAAATCGAAGCAACACGAGATCGAGTTTGGACACCCTTACTAATGTCACCCAAAACTTGGTCAATTGGGTGATCCTTGGAAAGAGCAGTGTGTATCCTTGGTGGCATAGGTGGATCTTGTGCCTTGTCCTCCTCCACTTCAACTTGAGCTTCATTTGGCGTAGCGGAAGTAAATGGCTCATCTTGAGTGGAGATGGATGGCTTGTCTTCCACTTCAATAGACTTGATGTCTCCAATAGACATGTTCTTCATAGCTCTCATCAAACCTTCATCACCTACATCATCTAAATTCTCGTGCCCCTCTTGGGAGCCATTTGTTTCATCAAATTGAACATCGGGGTTTCTTTCCACAATACCTTTGCTTGTGTTGTAAACCCGGTATGCCTTAGGCATAACCTAGAAGAAACCATTCATCACATTGACTTTCAAATTTGGTTAGTCTAACACCCTTTCGGTAAATATAACACTTGCAACCAAAAACTCTAAAATAGGCAACATTTGGTTTCCTCCCAACAATTTGCTCATAGGAAGCCTTTTTCAAGAGACAATGCAAATAAAGCCTATTGGTTGCATGGCAAACGATATTTATGGCTTCCGCCCAAAAGGAATCAAAAATACCATATTCATCAAGCATAGTCCTTGTCATCTCAATCAATGTACGATTTTTTCGCTCCACTACACCATTTTGTTGTGATGAGTAGGTAGCGGAAAGTTCGTGCTTAATACCAAGATCATCAGAATAGTCCTCAATATTGGTATTTTTAAACACGGAACCATTGTCACTTCTAATTTTTACAAGAGTGCAACTAAATTCATTTTGGGCCTTTTTTGCAAACTTTTTGAAAAGCTCAACAACAATAGACTTATCATGCAAAAAGAACACCCAAGTAAAGCGAGAATAATCATCAACAATCATAAGACAATGACTATTACCACCAATGCTCTTATAGGTTGTTGGGCCAAACAAATCCATATGCAAGAGTTCCAATGGTTTCTATGTGGACAAGATAATATTAGAAGCATGAGAGCATGCAACTTGCTTGCCGACTTGACAAGCACTACAAAGTGTATCCTTCTCAAACTTCACATCTTTCAAGCCCACAACTAGATCACGTTTTGAAAGTTTACTCAATTGATTCATGCTAACATGGGCTAGCCTCCTATGCCAAAGCCAACCCAATGAAGTTTTTGCAACTATACAAATTTTCAAATTTGCTTCACTAGAGTTGAAATCAACCAAATAAAGATTTCCATATCTAAAACCTTTGAAAATACAAGACTTGTCACGAAGACTAGAAACAATAACCTCCTGCGGGAAGAAATCAACATTTTGTGCAACCGAGAGCAAATTGAATTTAGAGATTCAACAAGAGAGACATTTTGGATTGATAGATCATTGGAGATAGCAACTTTACCTAACCCAATTACCTTTCCTTTGCTATTTTCACCAAATGTCACTCTCTCTTGTTCTTTTCCTCCTACTTCAGATGTGGTGAACATCGCCCAATCACCGGTTATGTGTTGAGTGCACCCACAATCTAGCACCGAATGGCTCCCACCGATGCGGTAGTTCACCTACAAAATTAGATCAAGCTCTTTTAGGTACCCAAACTTGTTTGGGTCCTTGAAGGTTAAAGACCAAAGCTTTAGACACCCAAATGGCATTCTTTTTACCACCAAGTATAGGGCAACCCACATATCTAGCAACAATGCTACCATCATGAGCCTTCCGAAGCATATAGTGAGAATCAAACATGCAAGTCTTAGGAGGCTTACCACCGAGGCAATCATTCACCAAATGCCCAACCTCGCGACACTTGGAGCAATACTTACCATTGCTCTTGACAAAACGAGTGGCACAGTGAGAAGGTTTCTTATCCTTCTTTGGAATGAATCCAAGTCCCTCCTTGTTAAGGATGCACCGTTGCTCACTCAAAATCTTGTCAAGAGTGTTCTTACCCTTGAAGCATCTCTCCAAACTCTTGTTGAGCTTGGCCACTTGCTCCTTAAGCTCATTGTTCTCAACAACAAGTGAGGCATCACAAATAGAAATACAAGAGCTAGAGCTAGAGCTAGGCATATCCATAAAATCATCACAAGAGGTAGAGATGCTAGATGATGCAACATGAGTAATATGACAAGTAGCACTATCATCAAGCAAGTCACAAGATATGCCAACATCGATGTGAGCTCCATGTTGGGCAGTGGAAAGGATGGTGTCATGAGCTTCCTTAAGTTTCTCATGAGAAATGGTGAGTCTCTCATGTAAAGTCTTTAGCTCCTCATACAAGACATCCAAAGAAGCATGATCCTTGTTTAGAGCCTTGAACTTGACAATCTCCTTTTCACTATACGCATGTAGCTCCTCAAACATACTCACAAGCTCATCATAGAAAACATTATCACAATCATCATCACTTTCACTATCACTAAGAGATGTTACCTTAGAAGAGCCATTTGCCATGAGGCAAAGTGGAGCGAAAAGTGATGGAGCCTCCTTGATAGCAACTACGGCCATCTTCTTCTTCTTGGAGTTTACATCATCATCACTTTCTTCTTCTTTGGACCCAGATGAAGCGGAGCTCTCTTCATTTGAGTCTCATTGCCCAATGAAGGCCTCAATCTTCTTTCCCTCCTTCTTGAGCTTTTCCACGAGCTTGTAGCCTCCACTCTTCTTTTTGGATGACTTGTCTCCATCATCATCATTTGAAGGACACTTGGAAGCAAAGTGTCCCTTCTCACCACACTTAAAGCACCTCAAGTTGGAGAGAGTCTTGTTGGGTCTCCTATTTCTTCTTCTATTGGAGTTAGAGCCCTTTCCTCTCTCCTTTCTTCTTCCCAAGAGATCATTGAACCTTATAGCAAGAAGGGCAATCTCTTCCTCCAAGTCGTCTTTGGCTTCATTCACCTTGCTCTTGCCCTTGTCTTCCACTAACGCTTGGAGAGCAATGCACTTCTTGGATGGAGAGGCTTCCTCCATCTCCTTCTTCTTCAACTTGTAAATGCCATTGGTGTTGATCTTCCCTAAAAGGCTTACGAGTGTCATCCTTGACATGTTGGAGTTGATGAGCATGGTGACTAGGGTCTCATACTTCTCTGGTAGAACCCTAAGCATCTTTTGGGCAACCTCAAGATCAGTGTAGGTTGCCCCAAGCCCCTTGAGATCATTGACAATGACATTGAGTCTCCCATACATGTCATTCACACTCTCATGAGGCAACATGGAGAATGTCTCATATTGGATCTTGAGGAAATGAAGCTTGGCATCCTTGTATTCACTTGTGCCCTCATGGATCTCCACCAACTTGTTCCAAATCTCATATGCGGTCTCAAGGTTACTCTATCGAACTCATCTTGGCTCAAAGAGTTGAATAATGTATTCATGGCTTGAGCATTGAGTTGGAGGTTGCGGTGATCAATCTCCGTCAAGGGCGAGCAGGTGATAGCAAACCTACATCCACAATACTCCAAATATGAAATGTCATAGCTTTGAGGCGAGTAGGCATTTTAATTTTCCAAGTGGAGTAATTTGTGCCATTGAACATGGGAGCCTTCCCTACATAATTCACCTCGTTCGACATCTTCTCTCTAGACGGTGAAGCCCAATCAAGAGAGACCAAGCTCTGATACCAGTTGTACGATCAAGATGTTGACTAGAGGCGGGGTGAATAGGCGATTTAAAACTAAATGACACCTAATCAAAACTAACCTAAGTTGCTAGGCTCGGTGAGGGACAAGTCTAACTAAGCAACTAAGTTATGTTTTGTAATCCTAGGATGATAGTGGCTCAAGTATATCTCTAGTAAAGTAAATCACACGCCTAAATCAAGTTTTGCAATCCTAGGGTGATATGGGCTCAAATATGTATCTATGAAATGTAAATTGCACAAATGTAAATGCAACAAATAAATGAGACAAGAGACATGGAATTTTTCACCAAGGTTTGGAAACTCGGCGGTTTCCTAATCCCTGTTGAGGCGAGCCCAACTCCACCGCGCAACCACGAAGCCACCGCACGCCCCCTTCGTCAAGGGGTGGGCAAGGTGGGAGCCGGCCCATGGAGAGGACTACCCAAGCCTCGATCATTAGGGGTAGTTATTCCTTTACTCCGACGGTAGTGAACTCCAAACCACTCACAAACCGGCGCCGGGCCTCCTCCACAATCTCCTCGCAGAGGTCACCGGGCAACACCTCCACAAGCCGTCTAGGAGGCGGCAACCTCCAAGAGTAATAAGCGATAACTCGGCTCGGAGATGATCAAGTGCCACACTAGCTCTACAATGGAAGCAATGCACTTGACTCTTGGCTAGAACAGCCCTCAGACACACTAAGTGGATGAACACAATGCTCAAGTGAGTGTGGGAGAGATGCAAGGGGTGTATGCAATTGAAGTGGGTGCCAAGAGAGCTCCCTTGCTGCTGGTGGGGGAGTATTTATACTCCCACACACAAAAACTAGCCGTTGGAGGCGAAATCGCCCAACTCAGTGCGCTGCCGGTCAGACCGCCATAGTGTGGCCGGTCAGACCGTGCTACTTTGTAACGGCTACTTTGTAACGGCTAGAAAACTAGCCGTTACAGGGCAAATTTTGAACCTTCTACTAGGGGTCGGTCAGACCGCCATGGGGCAGCTGGTCATATCGGCCTCGGCTCGGTCAGACCGCCATCGGCTCGTTCTGACTGACCTCGGCTCTAGCGGCTCTGGATCGGCCACCCCAGGGCACTGCTGCAGGCCTCCAGGAGGCCGGTCAGACCGGCCATATGGCCCCGGTCAGACCGGCCAGGAACCGTCGGTCAGACTGACTATGAGCCCTCAGTCAGACCGGCCCTGGACAGTGAATTTCAAGAGTATAAATGCGAGCACAAGTCTAAATGCAAATGACCTAATGTAGCAATATGATAATCTCTTTGTTAGGTCATTACCCCTATTAATAGTCCGACAAAGCTATAAGTAAACAAGCAAATTTTGATGGCCCAACTCCTCGATCAATTTAAAATTGAAACACTAGTTTACCGTCTTTAATCCCTTTTGCTTTGCGTCATTGAATTTTATTCTTCAGGAAACATCCATGCATATACGTTATGTGAACCTAACTCAAAATACATATCTCAAAGAGAACGATTAGTCCATAATTAGTGCTTGTCATTAATTACCAAAATTAACAACGGAGGCCTAGATGCTTCAGTCCATAACTACAAAAGACACTATATACCCATTGTAATGTCCCTTTCATGTAAATTCCCCTGTACTAACCAACCCTACAGGGTATGAGCCTATACTAGGATTGTAAATAGCCTCCTAGTGCCATGTAATGGGGGGATCCCAAAACTTTTTACTAATTAATATATTGCTTTACTATTCCAACCACCCATCGAGTTTACCACGTCCTTCGACGTGAAGCAGATGTCATTCAACAACAAAGTTTAAATGTATAGCATAGAGACGACAGACAATTATAGTAAGCTAAGGAGTTTGTTATGAAATACAAATGTGCATAACATATATATTTTTTTACATCATAGATCATGAGAATGCATAAGTTATGAACATAGAACGAGAAAATCTACTGATAATTCAACACAAAGGTACAAATATTATTTATCGTGCAAGATTAGCAGTTAACACAAATTCTTGTTCCAATCTATAGCAACTAGCAGATGCTAAATTAGCAAGATCGTTGATGTCAACTCCCGAAGGTTGTTGATGATGCATCTCATGATTTATATCTGGAGCAACACTTCCTGATCTCAAACCTTTATTTCTAATAGACTGTAGTGACATCTCCACCTCCTTCATATTGGGTCTTTCTTCACCTCGAAGCCTCAAGCACGCCTGAGCAATTGAGGCAACAGTCTTCATCTCATCCTCGGTTGCTTCCTCAAGAACTTCAGGAGCAACTATTTCTGTGATGGACCTTTCTGTTGTCTCAGAAAGGAAGTAAATAGACAAATTTTTCTTTGAACCACTCTCACTTTCAAAAACAGGTTGCTTTCTTAGAAGCAGCTCTAAAAGAACTACACCAAAGCTATAGACATCGCTCTTCTCATTTAGACGCCCTGTATGGTAATACTCAGGATCTAAATATCCAAATGTGCCTTGTATATTTGTAGAAACATGGGTTTGATCATTAGGAATGAATCTTGAAGCCCCAAAATCTGAAACTTTAGCTGTGTAGTTTGCATCCAAAAGTATATTAGAAGATTTCACATCACGATGTAATACCGATACTGATGCTGCAGAATGAAGGTAGAACAAAGCTCCTGCAACATCTGTAGCAATCTTCAAACTATCATCCCAGGACAGTGAGAATTCCCTATTACTTGAATCATCATGAATAATATGATTCAGTGAACCATTTGGGATAAAGTCATACACCAGTAGAGGGACTTCTGTTTCAAGGCAACACCCAAATAGTTTTACAATGTTGCGATGATTTATCTGTGAGAGTATTGCAACCTCATTGATGAACTGACTAATCTCTTCTTCCTTAATGCTGTTAGGTTTTTTTATAGCTACTACACGCTGGTCAGACAATATGCCCTTGTAAACCATACCATGCCCTCCACTACCAAGAACACGTGTTGGATCGAAGTTGTTGGTTGCCACTTTCAGTTCTTCCAATGTGAAAATTTTGGTGCTATCAGTTGCAGTTTCATCTGAAGATATCAGTTGTTCTAGCAGAAGACCTTTGTTTTTCCGAAAATATTTTTTCCGTAATTGCTTTTGTCTATCACTTCGTTGTTTAAGAATAAGGAAAATCACAGATAAGGTAAGAACAAGAATTCCAATGCCGACACCCAGACCAATTGCAATACCTACAGATATTGAACAATAGTAGTTCTGTTTATTTTCTCCATAAATTAAACCCTAATGATAGGTTAAAGTATCATGCTGGGATCATTTGAATGAAACAATTCTTCTATAAAATCAGTTAAATTATCATTGAATATTAACCTGCGGGAGTACTTGAATTACTGCTATTACTTACTTTTCTTCCTTTTTTTTTTTTGCTATGAAGCAAAATGGGTTGGAGTTTACGCAAATTGCTGAAAATATATATGAATATATATTAGAGAAGAAAGCTTATATGATTGTATTTTTCCTAGTTATTGTTTTGCATATACTTGCAACTACACAAAAAGAGAAACATCTTTAGAAACACTGAATTCCTTATCAAAAGAGTTAAAAATACAAAGTGATTATACGACAATATGCCATAATGCGACGGGAATATGTCTGTACCAAGAGCTAGTTGAGTCTCTTTCCGGCATGGTCCAATAGATGCGTTTCCTCGGGTACCGGCAGGACAGAAACAATCAAAGCCGCCAGGTGTATTAAAGCATTCACCATAGCATGGGTACTTATTTGAATCCATACACTCATCAATATCTACAAGCACATATCAAATTTAAAATTTATGTCAGAAGTTATACTATTATTCCCAAGGAAAAAAAATAACATGGTGACGCACTATAGTAGTATACAAACTAGCACAGTTGGATGCAGCAGTTCTCAATTTGTTAAGGCTTAGATAGGAAAGGTTCGATGTTACGCATTGTCCACTATTACGAGCTAGAATATTCCCAGTAAAAAAAATACTACGAGCTAGACACCATGCTAGTTACGATATACGTATATAATTTGCTTTATCGCTTATCAGCCACAACCACCTTAATTTAGAGTTCTCTTGATTTTGTTAGTAGTTTGTTTTTTCTTTTTTAAAGAGCAAGATTAGTGACGGACGAAACTTTGAAATATAGATGAGGCGGAAGAATGGAGATGCTCATTCGATAAGAGCAATCAAACACAACACATATCATATTTATACATATCATATTTATAGTTCAATTGCATAACTATCTCGATCATTGTTTGCGGCGTGCGTACCTTGCGAAGAGACGGTCTAATCTGTTGGACGTTCACACCTTGTTATACCTAATTTTGATTGTTCATGACTACTATAAGAGGGTAAGAGAGTCTTGGGGGTGTGGGGCGACACGGATCGTAACTGGGTTGGTCGACCCACACAATCTAATGGGTAGATCCGCCCTTAGCTAAGAACACAAATATAACAATTATACACATAAATTACTTTTTTCATGCGAATGGAGCGCCCTTCTGCATCAAAAGGTCTAAAAAATAGCGACCTGCATGTGATAATTGCTACTTTCACATGCAGGTGCTTATATTGGCCGCACACAAAAATAAAAATCCAGAAAAATCTAAAAAAAAGAAGAAAAATCGACTACGGAAGGCGGCGATGGCGCGGATCGGACCATCGCGGGTCTGGTTCCCACGAATCCGCCATCACGGGGCCGGTGGAGGCTGATCCACCCACCGCCTGCAGTCCTTGGCGCCGATGTTGGAGGAAATGACGGCGACAGCTATCATGCTCCCGCTCCTAAAGCCTCGGCATCGTTGGCGGTAGCCTGGTGGCACCGGAGCGAGGAGAGGAAGTGGCGGCGGAGGAGTAAGGTGTTGGCAGCGGAGGAGAGGAGGACGAGGTAAAAGAGGATGACGAGCGCCATGGCCCTACCCGCCATCCTGGGCGCCGATGTTGGAGGTGACGGCGGCAGCAGCTGTCCTGCTCCTGCTCCTGTGGCCTCGGCGTCGTTGGCGGCAACCCGGTGGCGCTGGAGCAAGGAGAGGAAGTGGCGACGCAAGCCGCCCCACGCCCGAGGTGCCACGCCCGCCGTCCAATGCGCCCACCGCCGATTGCCGCCCACTGCCCAAGGTGCCGCCCCCTACGCCGCTGCCTACTGCTGCCCACCGCCTGTTGTCGTTGCCCGCCATATGCCTACCAGTAAGATAGGGGAGGAGAGCAGAGGAGGTGAGAAAGAGGAGAGGAGACGATAAGGATGAAATAACGAGAGAAGGTGTTGAGAGATGGAGAGAGGATGGTGATGAAATATTTCGAAATGTTGAAAGGGAAAAAGAGGAGGTAACACAGACTTAGGCCGGTCTTTAAGAGGCCCGCACGCGAAAATCAATTTTCGCTTGTGGCCCTTTAAGAGATACATATGCAAAAATATGTTTTATTTTTGCTTGTGGCTTCTTAAGAAGTTCGTCTGCCAAAATTAAATTTTACATGCGTGTTTTTTAAGGAGCTGTATGCAAAAATGCAGGTCGATTTATATTTTTTGCAGAGGCGACCAATTACCGTCTGTAACCTAAAAAGACTCTCGTTCGGAAAAAATCATAGTAGTATTTGTGTAGTAGTGTAAATAGGTAAATCCTCCCAAAATGAATGGACATCCTAAGCACTTTCTGAATTTATTCCCTTAACCATGCGACTAGTATACGCAGATCTACACAGTACGTCATTAAACTAGGTAGACGAATTATAGAGCACTTAACCCGATAAATTGTACTCCCTCCGTTTCGTTTTATTAGACACCGTTGACTTTTTAGCACATGTTTGACCGCTCGTCTTATTCAAAAAATTTAAATAATTATTAGTTTTTTTCCTATCATTTGATTCATTGTTAAATATACTTTTATGCACACGTATAGTTTTACATATTTCACAAAAGTTTTTAAATAAGACGAACGGTCAAACATGTGCTAAAAAGTCAACGGTGTCAAATAAAACGAAACGGAGGGAGTATTTGTTTCTTCAAAGTACCGACGATTACTTAAGCTAACAAAAAGAAACCGGAACATGCATGTTTTCTGCAGGCGTCATATATGCCGCCGATTTTTTTTTCTTCTTTTCTCTTAGCTTGCTTTTAATAAAGCTAACCCACTTGATTTGACATTGTCTTCCTAAATTAATATACAGTTTCTATATAGAAAATAGTCCCTCAATATTTGACGTTAATTAGGAGTACTAATCCTAATACTCGTAGGGTCAAATATTATTGACCAGAAGAAGTACCATCATACGGGGGGACACATGCATGGTACTTTGTTGCATAGTCACTCCTATACAGTAACTTTTTTAAAAAAATAATATCCTATACAGTAACTGAGTAAGCTAAAATACATGGATATTATTATTTTTATCTTGAACGGAACAAGATCTTAGTTAGAACATGATTAGACCAGTATACAGAGAGAGTTTCTATACACATAAACTTGGTTAAGCTAAAGTATAATAACCCGAATAAAACAACCTTAGGAAGTGTTTTTATGTAGTGTAAGTACGCCTAAAACAATTTTATACTAGTTATCAAGAAATATTAATTCGTAGTCACACAGATTCAAAATTTTCGCAATATATATGATGGGCTGTAGGCAAATTTACCTTGACAGCTGTTAACGTTGGAACCTTCTAGTAGGTCATATTAGGATTACACGTACGATTCATACCTACTCTATACTAAAAAAAAAAAAAATCCTCGTAGTATATATGGGTAGTATGCACCACTAATATGACTAGTGCAAGGGTATATGAGAAAAAAAGATATGTCATATTTATAAAGTATAAGTACTATCAATCAATTATCACAGCATTATAAACCTATTTCCTACTAGGTTTCAACAAATACTGAGGGTAATTGTAAATTTAAAATTCTAGCTATGATAGGAATATAGGGAATTTTACCTTGGCAGCCGTTCTGACGATAAGGATTGCCTTGGTACCCTTTTTCGCAATTGCAGATATAGCCTGGTCCATTGGAAGAATCGATACACCTGCTGTTGTCACTTTTACACGCGTATGACGTGAGATTTTTTTGTGCTTCGTCACAGTTGTTTGTAGTTCGGATAGCCCAATTTAGTATCATTGGCGCCCGGCCGCCATAGGTGGTGTTAAACTCTGACGAAGTCAAGTAGCTTGTTGAGAAGCTGAAGTCGGACGAGTCCATGAGCACAGCGTAGCTGCATGGGGTGGCGTTGTATATCGAGTCTGACGTGTTGAGGCCTTGGTCGAAGGAGACCTGGTAATAAGGGAGGCCTTTTGGGATGGTTGTCTGGCAGCAGCCTATCCCGGAGCAGGTGCCGTTGGTGGAGCTCGTCACATCACCTCGCTTGCAGACGGACACACATCCGCTCATGTACTTGCCCACGTAATCCTGGTCGGTGATATACGCTAGTGTTCGGCACCCAATGATGGTGAACTTGTTGCCGGTGTCGGACAACATGAATGGAGTGTCCAGCTGAGTATGAAATGTATTGTGTTCCATCAACTTAGATGCAGGATTGTAGCAGAAAGAAGATATCTTATTCAGCACCCGGAGCTGACTAAGGGAGATGTTGAGGACCTCGAAATCTCCGAGGAACGGCCTGGAGTCTATGCAGTCTAGCTCGAAGCCAGCCATGGCGCAGCTGCCGGGGCCGATGCTGAATGGGTAAGGGATGTCCACGCCGCCGCACTTGGTGTCGGGGCACTGCGCCTTGGTCCCGCCGGTGAGGAGCTCCGAAACAAACGCTATGGCGGCGAGACATAGCATTGTTCGACCTCTATGGCAAGGCATGGTGTACTTTTCTTTTTTTCTTTGCGAGGTGATTGTCTAGTTGTGCATCATTCAGTTGGACCACTGCTCGTATATATATGTATATGAAGGCAAGGGTAGCCGCTAGCATCCATGAATCATCTAGCTTGGTTGTTCACCAAAAAATGTAAAATAAAACGAAAAGATCAAAGACGACTCGTACCAAGTCTTCGCATGTGGCTATACATTTCCGCAAGATAGCTATAATGAGATGACCCCACATATTTATGAATGCCCGCTTGCTCTCTTTGCCCAGGGGCCAGGGAAATTAATATTCCCATAATGTTCAGAACTAAATTGGTTAATTATCGGGTCAGCTGCAGTACATGTTGTTCTATATGGCGATGTCCAAATTAAATGATATTTCCTCCGTTTCACAATGTAAGTCATTCAAGCATTTCTCATATTAATATTGATGTTAATGAATCTAAATATATATATATGTCTAGATTCATTAACATCAATATGAATATGGGAAATGCTAGAATAACTTACATTGTGAAATGGAGGGAGTACAACGTTTCAAAAAAGAATCCCACATTTAGCGCTACTCGGATTAAATTATAACAAGAGGTTGGGTGTGGTGTGACATTTTTATTTCAACCTGGTGCAGTGCATTTTATGTGATTCCGTTTGATGTAAAAAGAAAAAGAAGAAAATCTTATACTAGTGATTTAGGGCAATGTAAATCTTCGTTAGAACGAGATATTATTTTTTTCATTACCTATAAGCTCGCGCGCAGATCGAGATACTCCTGGCTGCAAAATTAAGTTGTCCATCGATTTAGCACAGGTAATTTAGATGCGCTTTTTACTTGATAAAATATCCCTGATCATCCACGAATAGATGCACAATCCTTTCTTCCTATATAGTTGGTACCCATTACAAGTCATTTATGCTATAAAGCTCAAATTCTATGAGGCCACATCATCAAGATTATATTGACCATTAGATCATCTTGCGTCTATGCAAATCAACCGTTGGATCAAGTTCTTCTCAGCCGATGGCATCTTAGAGGACCAATGCTTTTTGTCTTCCTGTTAATTACCTCATGCATCATTATATCTCCCTTTATCACTAACCACTAACCAATACATCTTCCACCCGAAGCCTACACCACTGCATTTGTGTTTACCTCTTTCTCATTCCCTTCAATTTTTCTAATGCATCTACTAGCCATATATATCTAGGTTGAACCAATGGATTTTCTTGGAATATTTATACTTGAACAGGCTTCCTCAATCATCTAAGGAGGAAATGTCAATGGTCCAATGAAATTTTGTTTTGTCATTGTCATAGATGACATCGAAAATTTGTTGGTACATATTACAATACTCGATGATCTTTACCAATTGCAAGGATGTCTATCTATGTCTATCTCCTATGGTGGTTGGTTTCTGGTACTCTATCATGATCTTGCTTCTTTTCATATCTGATTTCTTCGTTTGTCACCAAGCTTCATATGTCAATGTATCACAACTAAGGTAACTTCAATTTGTGGTAACTTTAAGTATTGAGTGATTGGTCCGCTCTCACATTTGACCATCTACATCTGATTAAAAGGTTGTGCCAAATCTTTGTTTTCTCATACCGGCAATCACTGAATTTGTTTCTGTACAGTCCCTTCCATTTACTCATAGGTGAACATATTTCTTGAAATTACTAGATTCATGCACCCAATAGTTGTTTTTTTTTAAGATTGTCGAGGAGTGACCCTCTCTAGCGGGAGGACATGAGACCCCCCTTTGTGAGTCTGGCCGGGGGAATAGGGCGCGATGGTCAAGAGCGTATCTTCGATGTGGATTGCCTAGAGTAGTGGATGGCGATCAAGAAGGAGACAAGAGATTATCCAGGTTCGGGCCACTAGGAAGCAAAATACCCTGCTCCTGTGTGTCGATTTATGCTTATGCTATTACAAGAGACCTCGAACCTTAGAGAGACGGTTGGCCAACTCTCTCCTCAGGTTCAAGCTTCCGAGAGTCGTCCCCTTGCTTGGTGGGCAAGGTCCTCCTTTTATAGTTCAAGGGGTTACCGCATGCACCGCCTCTACACATCTCGTCCTTGGAGAGGGGCCCACATCAACCCGGGCTAAGCAGCCAACCAAGCCTTAGGCTAGAAGTAAGTTGACCGCTCATCCTCAGGTGGGTCCCAGCACCGTCCTTCGTCTGACACGGGGGACATCCCCTGTCATACCCTCTTAAATTCATGGAGACTTTGGTGGGTGCATGCACAGGGGATGCACCGATTGAACATTGGTCTCCGGGCGTCGATGGGACAAGGCATACCTGCCCCCACGCCGCCTGACACAGGGCGGGGCGTGGTTGTGCTGCCGCCCGTCCCATCCGCTTGCGACCGGTCACAGCCCGGTCAAGAATGATTGACGCACGTCAATCGACTAGGCGTTGCACGACCAGCCACGCCGCATTAAATGTGGCGGGGGTGGTTGGGGCGCCGCCCATCAATGCGTCTGGCAGCGCCTCTTCCTCTTCCCACTTAGGTGCACGTGGCAGCCGAGTGAGGGCCTTGGGGTGACGCAGCCCCTCGGGCCCGATCGAGGGGCGCGACAGGATATCTCGAGGCCCATAAGCAGTTACGGGCGCCTCTTGGCTACTTATTGCCTGCGCGCCCACCCGCCCCCCCCCCTCCCCGATGGGGGGGCCTGGGCCACGTGGCTAGGGGAAAGGACCCTTTCCCCTCAGTGTGGGTACCCCTGGGCCCATATCATCGACAAAGATCATATACCAACATATGCATGCAGCGTTATCTGTATTTCTCTTTGTTTTCTCGCAAAAAGAAATATTTTATTCGTTGTTTAAAATATCTTAATGAGATCTTAAGCCAATTTAGTACAGAATAAAAATAGCGTCATGTTTGTTTACCGTTCATGGTTCTTCGAAATGGGAGTATCTTCATTGGAATCATGTCATTTCTATTCATAAAGCAATCCAATGTATACATCGAACGTTCAAGCATGTTGATCATGCAATTAGATAAATTTACAGCTATATGTTCACTTATATATAATGATACATTGATACTATACCAATAGTCAAAAGTTCTAGAATTACATCTTACAAATTCACGATATAGCTATCCAGCAGCAATGCGCGGGGTATCAACTAGTTATTTTGATAATAAGGACACACCAATGACCATTAATTTCCAGGAAGATGATCGTCAAAGTCGCCTTTTCATCGATCCCACCTTCGTCCAAATTAAATAATTGTAAGGTCCAACATATTAGTCATGTCATGATCAACTTGCAAGTCATGTCCTTTTTTTTTCTCTACTTTCACTTTCTATTCGTACAGCACAAGTCCTTATTCTGTCTTAATAGAACACATGCCGCTCATCTTTGTATCATTCCACGACTGCCTGCTCGAGTCCATCCAAACACGTCCGGCCGGGCTGTCACTGGATTATTGATATATATCCATAAACATGGCGAAGCCAGGATTTATGGTTAGAGGGTGTAGGCAGGGCGAATAAGTCATAAGTCGGAGTAAGCAATGTCGACCATAAAACAAGACATTATGTGTCATGCCTAAAAAAGCTTGAATTTAGCTTTTTAGTTGTATCATTAGTTGTTTGGCAATTTGAGACTTAAGACACCATGCTCGACAGCGATACGCAATGGAAGGACGGAGAGACGTGTGAAGCCGAAGCAATGAAGATGAGGAGTTGATTTGCTTTGTCTCTCCGTCTCTTTCTTATTAATTAATTTTCTATATCATATTTATTGATAATGGACTAATTAACATGCTAATGAGCTAGTTACTATAGCAGGGAGGGGTTGGATAGGGGGTGTTGGCCCCCTCCGGCAACCCCCGTAGCTGCGCCCCTGGCGCTGTTAACCTTTGGTCTCCCTCTGTTTTTAGTTAGATGGCGCCGTTTATTTTTTATGGCGTTTGACCATATTTTTTATTCAAAATAATTATATAT
>CM020184.1:1476991-1576245 GCA_009805545.1 Oryza longistaminata
ATTAAAGAAACTTTAAGTATAACTTGTATTTCGGCATATTTATATTAATTTTAAAAGTCAACAATATCATCTACTAGAAAATGGAGGAGGTAGTTATTTGAAAAGGGTTTGAGCAAGGAGGAATTAATTAGGAATATATAATATTGTTAGCGATTTAGTCAAGGAGCACCTACTTGGTCAGTTTGCTTTAGTTCGAAGGAAAGGCATCATATTACACAGTTAGTGGGCCAGCGCCTCCCAGAAGAACAAAAACATGCGACCTCATGGGAAGGTCCACGTGCCTCCTCGCTATTGTTGATGGGTGTTGAGTACCGATTTCAACCGTCAATTACCTTAAGTAGTAAATGGATCGAGGACTAACATTTCTTACGTGTATATTAGTTATAAATAATGTAGTTTCATTTATCTTGAAAAATTACTATGGACATAGAAATTGTATAATAAAGCAAAGGAGAAATGAGTTGGCATACAAAGAAACACATCTCCGACGAATCACGTGAGAGTACTCATATTGATGGGCCCGCAAGTCAGACCAAACCGACTCAAAGTGGGATCGAAGCACCATGCACTGCCTTAGGTGCCCACATGGCAACCTCTGGCGACAAGGGGGTGGAGAGGGGTGAGGCCAAAGTGTCGGGTGAACCCTTGGTTTAGCCGAACCGCCACGGCCTCCACCCCTCATCTACATCTTCTACGTGGCACAATCCTAGCCTTTCCTATTGACGGTTATGGCTGCACTGATCCCTAACTGCCATACAACCGTCATTGAGGGCCATTAAAGGAGAAGAGCTTGTCACTTTGCAACACACACTTAATGAACAGATCTCTTTATTAATCCATTTTCGCGCACTCTTTTTCTAAAATGCTAAATGGTTCTTTTTTAGAAAAAAATATAGAAAGTTTGCTTATGAAATTATATTATTTTTAAGCTAATTAATATGTAATTAATCATGCGATAATCGATTGTTTCGTTTTCCGTGCGTAGGTGGGGAGAAGTTGGGAACTTCTCTAACAAACAGATGCCTTAATACCTCCAAACTAAGGAAAAAAGGCGGTGCATGCAGCAGTTTGGTTAGGAACACAATCGAAAGCACATGCATAATTTGGAAGCAGTGCAATGGACTTATCTTTCAAAGTATTCAGCCTGCATTTCAATCCTAGAAATCCTTTTTTGTGAAAGAAGCTCTTCTGTATCTGTGCAGAATAAAGGATAGATCCCCTGAAACAATATGTTTCTGATTGGTTGCAGACTTTATAGCTTTGTTGCCTTTTCTTCTCTTTTGTACATTCTCTGCAACTTTGTAAATATTTTATTTTTCTTTAAAATTTAAACCGCTGGGCAAAGCCCTGGCAGTATTCCCAGTCAAAAAAAAGCCATGCATAATTTCCAGACGTTGTTAACCTCCGTACTTTGGATTAGTGTCGCGGAGTTGGCGGCGGTGTGGTGCCCGCTGCTGGAGCTTGGCTGCCACCTCCTCGTAGCAACTGCTCTACGGCATGTGGCGACGTGAAGATCTCGTATCCTTTCGGGTTCGAGGCCGGCTGCTCGTGGCCCTGCTTCGACCTCATCTGCCGTGACACCATCAATGGCAAGAAGCCCTTCCTGCCACTGGTACCGGAGAGCGATTGATATTTTGAGCTGGATAGCATCTCTCTGCTCGAAGGTAAGGCACGGGTGTGGAACAACATCAGCTCCTACTGCTATGACAGCGCCTCCAAAGGGATGATAGATGAGTCCAGCGATACCATTGTCTACCTCCACTGGTGGAGAAAGGGTTATTACTTCTTGTTCGTAACCCCCTTAGTCCCGGTTTTTCAACCGGGACTACAAATTACTAAAGATCGCTATCTTTAGTTCCGGGTAAAAAAACCGGGAGTAAAAATCCATTTTTATTCGTGGTTGGTAACACCAACCGGGACTAAAGATAAAGCATCATTAGTCCTGGTTGGAGGCTAATCCGGTTGCTCTTTCCGGTTCCTCTTTATTCTTTTCTTTTCTTCATTATTTTTAAATATATTGATTTCACCCCAACCTGTCTCCCAAGAAAAAAAAAGTTAAGTTTGCCAGGAGAAAAATCATCATACATATTCAGCATCATCTTCAGAGTCACTCCACTCTTCAACACATTCAAATGGCCTACCCATATCCAAGTGACCACCATCATATTTGCAAGGGTCAGGGTGCTTCATATCAACACTTCCTTGGTTGGCACAACCATAGCATATCTTATCTTCATCTTTAAAAAAAAAAAAAAAAGAAGAGAAAGCCGCTGCCTCGCTGGCCGGCCCTCCGCGACCCACCGCCCTCGCGCCGGCCTAGCAGTAGAGAGGAGAAGGAGAGGAGAAGGAGAGGAATAGAGATAAGAAGAAGAATAGATAAGGTTGAGGAGAGGAGTTAAAAATGAGAGGAGGAGATAAGGTTGAGGGGAGAGAGGAGTCAAAGGAGAGGAGGAGATACCTCGATCCGATCGCGCACACCTCTCCGATCTCCGCGTCGATCTTTTTTCACGGTTGGTTTTACCAACCGGGACTATAAATAGATCTTTAGTCCCGGTTGGTAACACCAATAGGGAGTAAAGCGTATGGCGATCTTTTTTCCCGGTTGGTGTTATCAACCGGGACTACAAATAGATTTTTAGACCCGGTTGGTAACACCAATCGGTACTAAAGATTGAAAAGTACCCTGTAGCTTTTAAACGGGACTAAAGATATTTTTAGTCCCATTTTTTAATACAACCGGGACTATTGTAAAATCTGGTCGACCGACCAAAGATGGTTTCTCCACCAGTGCTCCCCGAGGCATACATGCTCTTCGACACCGAGAACAAGTTCATAATCATTGGGTGCCAGACAGTGGCCTACATACAAGTTGGAGATAGGGAGGACGTGCGGTACGCCAGCGCATGCACGGCGTTGTGCGGACCGAATGGCGATGACCTAGCGAGCCTAATGGATGCATGGCACCTGCTTCGGCACAGGCTGCTGCGAGGCCAGCATCACCGAGGGGCACACTTCCTACAATACGATGTTTGATCCGGACTATAACACAACGCAGATCTACAATGTTAGCCGCTGCAACTATGCGGTGCTGATGTAGTCGTCGAGATTTAGCTTTTGGAGGAGCTACGTGATGAATTCGTTGGAGTTCATCGATAACAACGGCGGGCGGGTGCCGATGGTGGTTGAGTGGGCTGTGCGGAACGCGAGCAATTGCGTGGAAGCGCAGAAAGATCGTGACTCCTACACGTGTGTCAGCAGCAACAGCGTGTGCGTCAACTTGTCCAGCGAACCAGGCTACATCTGCAACTGCACCCGTGGATACCAAGGAAATCCTTACCTATTAGATGGCTGCCAAGGTGAATTTGTTCAATTTCTGTAGTTTTCATCCATAATTTGTTATTATAGTCATGATATATTTCTTGATATTTAATTATTCTTTTATTGCTCTAAATAAATTTGATATTCCACTATAGATATTAATGAATGTGAAGAACATGAGAATTACCATTGCTACGGAAACTGAAAAATATACCAGGAAGTTTCGAATGTGCATGTCCTGCGGGTACCCGAGGAAATGCCTCTATTGAAGGAGCATGCCAAAAGAACTTCTTAACACCCAGAGTACGAGTAGCAGTTGTTCCGCAATATAAATTCCAACTCTACATGTTTCAGTAACTCGTATGATTACATAAACTTTCCTTGTATAATCTTTCGTTGTAGCAACTCTATCTTTATTCTTAATTTCTCCACAAGTAAATTCTTGTAGGTTAGGTTGTAGGTAGGGAACGACCTTTGCACAAGACCTTTGGGAACGAGTGTTTGTACACATAAACTTATGGTTTGCTTAATTGTGTGTCCTAGACTGTTAAGTACAACATGTACATTGATGCCAAAATACTGATGTTCAATCACATGATTAGACCATTTCAGTAATGAAAAAAGTCTGTCCTTTCAGGGCTTGTTACCTGTGTATTTAAGGGTCTATTTGGTTTCTTTGGATGGGAGGTGATTCGGCACATACAGATCGAACACAAAAAAAACAGATGAATTTTTCCATCAACATGGAGGTCAGCTACTGCTATAAATGATGAAGGTAGAGGGCAACGTTGGGTTTACCCTCTATGAGAGAGGGCAGATCGAAACTGCAACAAATAACTTCAACAAGGCACAAATTGTCGGGGAAGGAGGACAGGGAACAGTTTACAGGGCAGAGATAGATGGCACTATTGTTGCAATAAAAAGGTGCAAGGAGATTAATGAGAGCAGGAAGATGGACTTTGTACAGGAGTTGATCATACTTTGCCATGTCAACCATTCTAACATTGTCAGGCTACTCGGTTGTTGCCTACAATTTGAGGTACCCATGCTTTGTCTATGAGTTTGTGCAAAATACAACACTGCATGAGCTATTGGACTTCCAAAGGAGCCGGAGTTGCCATGTCACGTTGGGAACCCGCCTGAGGATTGCTGCCGAGTCTGCCAATGCGCTTGCACATCTTCATTCGTTACCGCACCCGATACTTCACGGTGGCGTGAAACTGGCCAACATACTACTCACCGAAGAATTGGTTGCAAACGTGTCTGACTTTGGCTGCTCAACAATCGATGTGAAAACTCAGGTTGTGCCCAAGGGTACACCGGATATCTTGACCCAGACTACCTGCTTGAGTATCAGCTGACAGCTAAGAATGATGTGTATAGCTTTTGGAGTAATTCTGGTCGAACTTATAACTAGTAAGAGGCCGCTGTCAAAAGAAAGGAAGACCTTGACCTCAATATTTAACGAGGCTATGACGGATGGCACACTTATTGAGCTCCTATCAGTGACGTTGTTAATGAAGACAACATGAGAGTGATCCATCGAGGTCATCGATGTAAGTGAGTGTTTGGCACCTAGTCCATGGCTGTGAACTTGTTGCTAGTGTTAGAGAATCTATGTGACATTTTATTGGTTAAATCAAACGACCATCTCACATATTGCTACAATGCCCTGAGAAATGTTATTGGCCATGATCGAATTCAAGGGATATTTTTTAGCCCTCCCTCAAATAGCCAAAATAGCCCAAAAAGATATAAAAGAGTGAGCTATTTGAGGGCTATTTGGAAATAACACACCCAAAAAAAACTATCATACCCAAAGGGTGCTAATTGGGGCTATTTCGGGTGGGGCCCATTGAAAACGTGTCTTTTCTCTCTTTCTTTCTTAATGGAAAGGTACATTAAAAGTCAAATAGCTCTCAAAATAATCCTTGGATCCAAACAACTTAGAGCTATTTTATTGGAGGACTATTTCCTTATGTTAAAAAATAGCTCTCAAAATAACTTTAGGCTAGTTCTCCAAACATGGTCATTGTAGCAATAATGGCTGTCCCCCGTGGTGTTGCAGCTGAGATTGAAGCCGGACAAGGCGCAGCCAGAGTCCATGCGCCTGATTGGCTGTAGACGCGGGAGACGACGTTCCAGTCCACCAGCCAAAGATTCGACTTGACTGGACTTGTTCTAAGTCTATGCATGTCTTTTAGTAGTAGGCATTGCTTATAAACCGGGAGTCTCTGTTCCTTTCGTAGTTATAATTGAAGTAGAATGAAGTTAGTACTAAAATGGTCCAACCACTGTTTACAGCCGTTTGTTCCTTGGTGAAATGCTCGACCAGGTTGATCTGGAGAAGCTCTTTTCATTAGGTTGGAAAAGGAATGGCTGGTACGAATTTAGTGGATCCTTTCGAAACGTCATCACCAAGAAGACCCAGCTGGTAGTATAGATGCCATTGTACTATTGTTTCACACAGAGAGAAGTTGCAGACAAACTCTCTTTCATAATCACGATGACTTGCTGACTTACACTTTATTTTACAAAATGGATTAAAACCCCGCATTTACATCCTAATCGAATCCAGACTTACTGACTTACATGGCACGATCGTCAAGCCAACAGCTCTGCTACAAAGTCATGCCACCATTCATTTAATTAGAAGGTAGAATGCCCTATAGATCCCGGGGACCTGACAAGATCTGACAGTTTTAGAACCGGGACTAAAAATCAAATAGTCCCGTTGCTCTTATTAACCGGTACTTAAAGAAATCCTTTTTAGTCCCGGTTTGTACTGTAACCAGGACTATTGTGGATTTCGCTATACCGACCAAAGATAGTTTCTCCACCAGTGCTAGTGGTTTATCAGTGAGCACTGGCTGACGTGCTAATTAAGATCGTGCCGGTGATGAGCATATCCCCGGCGGTGATGTAGTTTACGCCTTCTTGTTCTCGCCGGCCAAAGTCCGAAGAGGAGAGACAGTGACGATTCGTCTACTCGTGCGGTAGCTGTACCATTCAAATTTTATAAAATTAAAACCGTATCACTGCCGCCATATTTTCCATCCATATTTTTTTTTCTTTTCCGTCTTCTCTCTTCTCTCTTCCTATAGTAGTGCGAGCGGCGGTGGTTGGTGACCCAGGGTGCCCGGCTACCCGAAGTCTACGGAGTCCTTCCCCCGCAGCCGCGCGGCCGAAGAGGATCGGAGGAGGGACAGCAACGAAGAGCGTTGTGTTTTGGTGCAAGCTAGCAAGACAGCTGCATAAATGGAACCACGCTCTCTGGCCGGCACAACCAACACCGGCCCTTTACAATTCGGCCTGCATATATATGCTGGCCGCAATGCCTCTGGCCGTGTTGCCGGCCGTGTCACATCCGGGCCAGAAGGCCCAGTTGCTCTGGTGCTAAAAGAATTCTAACACACCACTGACCACCATGCTAATTTTGACCTGTATGAAAGATAGCTAGTATACAGCTCCGTTACACCTCAGTACAACAAAACATTTGAACCCTTGTACTCAGGTTGATGCTGAGAATGCTGTAATTGTAACATGAAATGTTGTAAAGGTGAAGCTCTTTTTTGGGTGGAATTTGGTAGTCTCTCCGTCGTAAAATATAACAACTTACAGGTATAAGTTTCAGAATTTATCCCAAACTGTTACAACCTTTCCAACGATGTTCTATTTACAACCAATTAATCACAATCCCCCATCATTTAATTTTTCTATCTACCTCAAATTCTCAACCAATCACAACCTTCTCCTATTAAATTTTACCAACTTTCTTAATGTAATCGTGTTCAACTATAAAATATTCTTAGTTGTTATCTGAAAGCAGAAAATGATATTTTAAGAACATACAAAAGTTGGAAGAAATAGTTAAACATTGCAATTGTAATTTGTGTCCCTCTCCTTTTCTCTATATGCATGTATGTGAGCAGTTGTAAATTATGTTTCTCTCTCTCAAGACCACGTCTTAGGGCAACCTACTTTGAAAACCAAAATTTAAACATTCCTATAGCTTTTAACCATATTTTGTTGAAATTCATTAAAAAGTTTAATACATGAATTAAATACAGAAACTTTTAGTGATTTAGTACTAATGACTCATTTAAAACATGGGTTGGGCTAGTCCAGAGCTTTTACCATGGTCGGATCATTTTTATTCACATGTATACAACCAATAAATAGTAGAGGCTAGACACTCCTTGATCATAAAACTCACAATTGAAGCTCATCATTCCTCACTAGAAATTCAGGAGCAATAAGACATATAGTCAATATGGAGTGGTTAGTAGGAAAGAGAGACACCAGGAACTCGAACTGTATTAAGGAAGTTGGGTCTTCTCTTTTTAAGGAAAAAAGTTATATGGTCCGACTATTAGTAATTAAGGACGATATTGCCCAACAAATGTAGGGATAAGAGGAAAGCTCTTATATTCTACTATCTTAGTATAAAGTTATAACCTACTAAATCCTAATGCTCAACATGCAAAGATGCCACATCATCATCTACTAACAATTATTACATTTAAACATCATGCAGGCATGTTATAGTATCTATAATTTTATAATTATTAAATTTTAGAGTTTTAAAATGTAAGCATGTTAAATCATCATCTCACATAATTCACATAAAATTTCAACATATATATATTCATCATTTATGATAATATCATATATACCTATATGGTTCATCCTCACTTAGTTAGTGTTATTTCTCTCTTCTCACATTAAATCATATCACATCAATTATTTTTAGCCTCAGATGATTAATCTATGGTCCAAACTATCTCACTCCCTTTCTTTTTTACATTTGAATCATCTATTTACTATTTGAATTTAAATTATCATAAATCATAGCAACTTACGTAAGTTTATATTATTTAGCTATCTTACACATTATTTTTATTTACTGTTATCAAACTGAAATCCTGCAGCAACGCGTGGGATTGGTTAGTCACGTCGATGTTGGAGCACAGCGCCACTGAACAGTTGCACAGCCACAATCTGAAGATCAAAGGTCCAGGGACAGGGCAACAAGGCATGCTAGGTTTTAGCATGTGATATATAAAATCAAAGTGTTTTTTATTCTTATTCTGTGATGAACAATTGGTATATCAGATTATTGCTTTTGATATTTGGAGATTATTGGCGAAGTGGTTTTGGAGATATTTGGATTTTACAGGTGATACACAGGTATTGTTGATGAGTTGGTCCGGTCAGACCAGGCAGTGGTTGCCGGTCAGATCGGCCAGCCTGTGGTCTGACTGGCTAACTCTGTGGCGGTTTTGGTTTCGGGTTGTTTGATTGGATATGCATGGATAGTTCGTGTTTATGGCTTCTAGGTGGATACTATACGTATGTAATACTGTTGTTTGCTAACAATAAGTCAAGTTGGAGATGGCTTCTAGGTGTCTTGATGCCTCGGGAGAGTATTGCCGGTGATGGATCAGGAGTCAACTTGGAGATAGGGTGACGTCCGGACGATCAGATATCATGCGGGATACTTAGGCTAAAGATCAATGCACGTGGTTGGTGAAGATTCTATATGGCATACGATGGGGATATTGTGTGTGTATAGGATGCGGAGTCGAATTTGGAAGGAGTCCAAATTTAGTATGATTGGAGTTTGTAAGTTGGTTTCTTATACGCGAAGGTTTCCTAGGTGGATTAGGACTTCTTGTATGAGTTTGGTTCGTGGTTTTAGGCTGCCTACCTCATGTATAAATTAGAGAGGGAGGGTGTGGCCTCCCGGTATCGCTTAGAGAGCATTGAGTTGTGAGAATAGTTAGGGTTTCGAGTTTAGTCGAGATTTTCATGAGGAGTGCTGTTGTTGCACTTTGTAAACACAGAGAGAAGTAATAAAATTGTCATCTACTTTGAGAGTTCTTCAATTTGTATTTGCTCGGGTTCGGTGGTCTAACCGGCGAGACACCGGCGATTAGACCGGCGGCAAAGCGGCGGTCAAACTAGCGGGTCAGTGTCGGTCGGACCGGCAGCAGATCAGGCGACTGTAGCTTTGACAGGCGGTCAGACCGGAGCGACAATCTCGGTCAGACCGACGACTTCCAGGCAGTCAGATCGGCGCATCTACTTCGGCCAAACCGCGTGTCATCGAATTTGAGGGTAACTTTTAATTCCGCTGAAAGTTTTGGTTTTTGGATACGACAACCAGTCACCCCCCCCCCCCCCCTTCCCCCTTTTGATTGGCTTAGTTCTTGTTGTTCGATCCTACATGATCTTGGTCTGATAGAGCTCCTGAATGACCTGAGAGATGATTCAGTTCCATTTATTTTCGCAAGATGATAGAAATTAATTGTGAAAGGTGAAACACACTTATTGTTTGGTTGTTAATTTTGATGATACGGAACATAAAAATTGCAATATTGATTTTGCTGATGATACGGAACACAAAAATGCACCATTTGTAATTATAGGAGAAATAGAGAGAGCCAAAATAATAAGGATGCCTAAGCTACAGCAACTAGTCTTGAAGCATTGCTGAGCTAAAATAATGTGAACTGTACGTACATTTAGTAGGCAAATAAGGTTTAAAAAAAGTAAAGGAACTGCAAAGTAGAATCAAGGTAAAAAAAGTGTCAAGTGATGTGGCACTATAGGAGGGTGCAGCTATCTGCTGGAGAACAAGCAATTTTGGAATTTTGGATTCAACTCCAATTTTGTCGCAAAACACAAATACATTTACAGCTATCCTGCACAGAAATTTGAAATTGATCAAATGGACAAATCAGAATCCAGTACGCATGAAGGCCAGAAAAATTTGTAGGAAAACACAAAAATGCATGAAGGCGGACAATATAAGACCAAACCATTGTACTCCATAAACCGGATTTCCTTTCGTATTCTGGGTAGCAAACGGCACAAGCTCTCGCCGTAGCAGATGACACAACTGGAAGAAATCGCATGCATGAGCTTTGTTTGCTGGCCAATTTCCAAAGCTTCAGGACAAGATACAGCAGATCTTTCTTCCTCAAGAGTCCTCAGCAGGAGAGGCAACAATGTTATATCATTCTCACATGCTTCCTCAAGAACATAAGAGGAAATTATCTCTATTATGGGCTTTGCCTTTTTCCCCCAAAGGAAGTAATTAGACAAGCTTCACTCTTCACACAAGTTTTGTGATGATTCACTACTCAGTATTATCCAGGATAATCTGAGTAATGACAAGTTGTTGTTGTCTTGGGATGACAGTTTGTGGATTGCTACAGAGCTTGCATGAGCTTTGTATTATCTCCATTTTGCAACAAAAAATATAAGTTTTTCTTTTAAATTTCGCTTGCATAGGGATCTCAATTTCAGGACAACATCTAGATGATATTTCGATCATTTACCTGAGATAATATTACAACCTCATTTGATGAATTGATTAAACTATTTTTACCGTGATCTTAAGATTTTTCATAGCCTTGGTCAGATAAGATTCCTTCTTACAATGTAAGATGCTCTGCTACCTAGAATACATGTTGGATCAGAGTTATTTGTTGCGTTCTTTAGTTTTTCCAAAGAAAAAATCTTTGTGCTATCACTGGCATTTTCATCTTAAGATATTGGTGATTCTAGAAGAAGGCCCTTGGTATTTCTTAAAATATTTCTTCTTTGCTTTTGGATATACCTTCTATACTTGCAGAAAAGGAATACCCCCACACAAATGTAGAAGAAAAATTCCAAAGGCAACACCCAGACCAATTAATAGCATTACCTACAAATAGTGTTTCCCATATGTCTTCCCTTTTATTTAATTTTCTTAATTAGGTCTCTGCTAAACCGTTATTACAACACTACTTGAATGGCTGGTGCAAGATTAAACTTTTGAACGTTACCTTTTCCTTTCTTAAAGAGTGCACAAAAATTACCAGTAGGATGAAAGCCGGAGTTCCAAAAGGGGAAAAATAAGAATCTATACAAAAGAATTTCCTGATAAATGATAATTAATCTTTTTCTGTAAAGTGATGAGAATGGAAAATGAAGTCCAATTTGTATGTAGTTTTGAAAAAGATCCAAATGTATTTAGTTTTAGCCCGACTTGTGAATCATTCATATTGCAAGATACTCAAATTACAAAATTAAATTCATTGGAAGAGAAAATCAAGTACAACATGCGTTGTATGGTCTTGGACGCCACATATGTGCTAATGTGCATTATATTGTTTTTTCTTTTTGATAGCTAATAGTATTCATAGAAATATGTTAAACTAGAGGTGCAAACAACCTTGATCAGTTAAAAACATGGCTCATTCTAATCTGTTTAACCTTAGTAGTACGTGAAATTTAAGAGACGGTGGCTAACTGAATTGCTGTTGCATGTGCAATACTTTTCAATGGACTCATTTCTACTCTTTATAACCTTACTAGTACATGTGGCATCATGCAGGCAAAAGTGGGTGCTTACCGAGCACAAACAGCCCATTTGCCACATGCTTTATTAGAATAGAATTGCAAGGCTTGAATGTATTTAGAACTCCATGAAAAAACAGGGATGTATCCCTGATAGAAAGTACAGCGATATAAAGAGTCAGAATACGAGTTTTACCAGTAGCCATGGGCGTAATAGCTCTTTCTGCCTCGGGCAATGGAGGCATTTGCCATCATCGTCATTGCTCCCTCCCAATGTCGATACATCAAAGATCATGGTGACCTGGCCACCCCCGAACTCGTGGCGGCCATATTTGACTACCCCTGAGCTCATCGCAGCTAGATCTGAGGACCTAACCTCGACACTGGACCACACTAGGACAAGCACTAGCAGGAGGCATCGTGATCCAATAGAACAAGGATTTCTGCTAGGGCTGCGGTGGAGGAGGTGAGGGCGAAGCGATTTCCACAGCGGCCACAAAGAGGTTGGGGAGGAGGTCTCCACCGGCGGACACGGGACCCAAATGATGGTGGGGACATGGAGGCCGGCGAGTAAAGAATGAGATGGGGTGAAGGGGTTGGAGACAGCAGGAGACAGATACCACCAGACTTAAAGAATATCACCCTTTGCCTGGCACAGCTTGGCTCAGCCAGTGCGCTGCCTAGATTGATTTTCTGTGTCGATTCCTCTAAAAAATTGGCACTAGTAGTTATTTTGGTATGCCAGTTCAACTAAAAAGCCAGCACTAATGTGGGATCATTGGTGCTAGTTTTTCTCTTCTCATTGCACGTATGAGTCCTAGAGGTTAGGAAACCGCTATCAATATTGGTTCTTGCTTAATCGGTAACAGGGCATCAAGAACAAGGAGTTCTATGGTAGTGGCATTGCGTTCTGCTCCAAAATCACGCTCGGCAACCTTACTCGCAGATAATTACTTTCTGAACTCTGCTAGTGTTACTTTGGATACCATTACATATGTTTCCTCCATCTTGATTGTGCAGAGTCATTACCAAACCCCTATCCCCCCTCCTCTCCTCCATCCCCACAAGAAAATATATTGCACCCAAATTCAAATCCATAGCAGATTATTTTTATTTTGTATGTCAATATTTCGGTTTAAATGAGGGCCTATATAGAATATACAACTCGCATTGGAGTTTAAGTAGTAACCTCAAACAAGAATAAATGATGGATAGGTGGACATCAACATAGAATTTGCAAGCTGGCAAAATATTT
Source organism: Oryza longistaminata (assembly GCA_009805545.1). Classification (NCBI taxonomy): domain Eukaryota; kingdom Viridiplantae; phylum Streptophyta; class Magnoliopsida; order Poales; family Poaceae; genus Oryza; species Oryza longistaminata. The sequence continues at coordinate 1,489,914 of CM020184.1, forward strand.
CCACACTTTACATTTCACGGAATGAGTTAAGAAATTACATTTTAATTGTTGTATTTGGGGGGACAAATGAGGCATTAGAAAAATGAGATGCTAAGAAACATGCCTAGATCAATTTTACCTCCTACAGAATATTTAGTACGAGCCAAGTTTGGAGGTAATTCAAACACGCATCCCCCCTGCACCCCTAAAAAAATACTAATTAGTGTCAAATGAACCAAAGTAGAAAAGATGATAGGTCGGAGCAGAGTGGTAGCGCAGTACATAGTACAATTGTACTACCCTATTTAATGATGGCAATAATACTAGTAAGCTATTCCCAGATCAAAGACCCTACCAAATCGCCCACTTGTGCAATTCCCAAATCAATCCCCTTCCCCAAGATCCAATCTAGGCTAGGTTAGGGGTAGAGCCGCCGCAACCATCACTATGGCCTCCGATGGTGACACCGTAGCAGAGATCGCGCAACTCTCCGGTGCCAACCTTGTGCGCCACCTCCAAACCACAAATCGCATGGCTGATTACGAGGTGGCCGCACATGTGCTTGGCGAGCGTGAGCGTAGAGCTGCCGAGACCGAGGCATGTCTACAAGCCAAGATTGATGCGCTTCAGATGGAGTGTAATCTTCTAGCCAAGGAGTGCGCGTATAGTGAAGGTGGCAAGAAGACTAACATTGACTCCAACAAAAATGAGGTAAGTGGCACCAATCATTCATATTCTTCAAGCAAGAGGAAGAGGGTCGGCATGGACAACATGATTGTCCCACCAGTTTTGCGCAAGAATCCTCATTGCATCGACAACCTCAAGAGCACCAAAAAAAGGGGGAGGCCATGCAAGAGTTCAATTAAGCCAGCACCAACCATGTCAAATAATTTCAAGTGCATTCTACAATTGCAACTGCCACTGTCATCCACAGTTCCCGCATACATGGATGTATCATTGTCAGATTTACCGATTGTAGCCACAGTACCCCGTCCAACAGCGATCTTGGTAGGTCCACCCTTACTTTTGGAATCAGATAATCAAGAGAGAAGTTGGAACAAGAGATCAGTATTCTCTGAGTTGGGAAGTGTTGATGAAGAATATGTAATTGAAGAGGAAACTGCTCCCTTGCTACCATCATCTATGCAGCAACCTCCTTCCATGGGGCTGATATCCACGGGTGGTTCTCCAATAGCTCCAGCACTAGTAGCAACTAGTTGTGCCTCTGTACCTGATATGAGCCCACACTTGGTTGAAGAATCAAACAAGGGAAATATAGAGATGCAGAACCAATTATCTCATTTGCACTTGAATAATTTGATGAACCAACTTTCTTTTGATGTTTGGATGGAAGAAAGTGGAGGCCCCTTTATGAGTGAGCAAGTACCCTTCTCTTTGGTGCTCCCATCCAGCAGTAAAAGTGCATCTCTGCTGTCAAAAATCGAAACCAGCTTGTGGGAGTCTGAGGAAAATATGGTTATCAGATTCATGGAAAATGTGGAGCTTTGCATGGGAGCTATTTGCGCTCTTTATCGCCAAAAGAAGCTAATGGTTGAATCGACATGTGAAGAACGAACTAAATTTACTTCACTCAATGAAAGTCAGGCTTACAGGTATGTTAAATATTAGGTTTGAATGCTAGGAAGGGAAATTATTCATATTACTACATACTATATACATACTGTACTGTATAGTTTATTTACAAACTAGTTATATAAATATTTGAGTATGAATTTCAGCTACAATTTATTGGAATCTTGTAGTTTTTTAGTTTTTGTGTCTGAGGATGAACTTTTTTTTTTCACTGCAGTTCATGACTGTTATGTAGAATGGTTATTCTAAGAAACATTTATATGGCTGTCATATATATGATCTGTCATTAACAAAATGCTTTATAGGAACCACTTATTAGAAAAATGCTTTATCAGGCTCTTTGAAGTTACTATTAACAGTTTATGTTGTGGAATGCATTATTAAATGCTTTATAGGAATTGTCAGTATGGTGTTTTTTATAGAGTTTCTATTTAGTTTAATTTATATGATACACTAATAGTATATTCTTCATTCTTAAGAAATTAAGGTAGACACTCCATGATTGGGGTGCACTTTGTTAGTTCTTATGTATAGAAAATGATGAACATATACCCTATGTTGCCTTTGTTATTATAATACAGGAGAAAGAAAGATATAAAACTAAAAGTCTTTCTTTCCTTTGACAAAATATAATGGAATTTACTATGTTGATTATGTGATGACCTTACAAGCATGCATGCTCAATGCCGTCACTAGGTTCTTTATGTGGTGTATTTCATAGGGTACTATTATTTAATTCTTGATATTTGTACTCATTTTTCAATGTGATGTAATAGATAGGTTCATCTTAAATTGCATATTTGGTTAACTTTCCTAAAAAAATTGAAAGGCAATGCTAACTAACATAGATTTAGTGAAATGAATTTAAAAAAGCTTACATACATTATTTTACTTTTTACAAAGCATCACAAACAAGCGACACTCTATACTCCAATTGAATACATACATACATACATACATACATACATACATACATACATACATACATACATGTGTGCCGTGTGCGTAACTATGTAACAATTTTGCTGATCATCTCAATTATTGAAAATATTCTCCTCTTTTGTTGTTGTGAATAGGGCAACACAATTGGCAGAATTTCTTTTGGATGGTGATATTAATGGGCCAATGAAGAAGAATAAAGAAGACCTAGTGAACCATGATGCTACAGGGCCCAAATTCATCCAGGAATATGCAATACAGTGCTCTAAGCAGTTGTTTGACATTTACAGGAATAAAGAGGATCTATACTTTTGTTGACTGAGGCAAGGTTATGTGTGTTGTTTTCTTTTGAGGTTGGCGAGCATCGTGTCATTAAAATTCAAACATTATGGAATTTCATATGCAGCAGTGCATATTTTATTGTCATGTATGAATAAGAGATCATGGAAACTTGGTTGAAGAAGTTAATTTTATAGCAGTTTCATTGATGAATATTTTCAAGTTTACTTGTATATTGTTGTGCACTTCTTTTTTCTTCTACTTAGCACTCAATCTTGGTTTTGCTATTAATTGTATCATATCTTCCCTGTGTAAAAGCAATATTGCACACCATGGCATTGTCACTAACATCCGAACAAATGGTACTTGATAATGCATTTTTTTTACTATTTCATTTTTTTTATCTTTAGGCATGAGAAAAGAGAACATGTTTTTAATTACTACACTAGTCAAACAGAGTAAAATCAATTTATACAGAGTATTGGCATCTAATGTTTTATTATGCCAGACTCCTTCGCCTTGATGACCCATAGACATGGGAGACGAGAAAATAATAGATTTTGTGATATGCCATGTGACCTCACTAATCAATCCTCTGTTGGCATTTATGCCAACCGATAAATAGAATGGCCTGGACACTCCTCTATCGTAAAACCCATAATAGAAGCTCATCATGTCTCACAAGTTGGAGATCAAGAGGAGAACAGTACAGTAGAGGCTTGTCAAATGAGAGTAATTTACAGGAAAGGGAGACATCAGGAACCCGATCTCTTCAGATTTTACTGGAGACATTACAAGGAGTGGTCACTGTGGTTTTCTAGGGACATATGGCCTGGCACAACCGTAGACCTGAGCATCGATTGGCATGCTACTTTCAATCAATCATTCCTTCAAAGCTTAAAGATTAGCATGCTCTACACATCAAGAACTATGGACAAGCCTGCATTAACAGTTTCCTATGTAATGTGCACAGATCACCTGCCATTGTGGTAGAGCTCTGTCAATAACCTGGGTAGAACTGAGTTCCTTTTATTATTTTTACTAGATGATATGGATTGTGAAAGACGAAACATATGCACCTATTGCTTGATAGTTTTGTTGATAGAAAGTATATAAATCGTATAGTTATTTTTGTTCATGATGCACCATCATGAAGATGTTTCCTTTATAGTTTACAAGGGATCAATAGAGAGGGATTTAATTAATTAGAACCAGAAATTACTCCAGCAACAATGAACAATAATAATCCTCATGCACACTCTACGGATATTTGCTCTTACAGTGTCTTAATCGCCTTCTCATGTGGCCATTTCAGTCATGGACATAGTTCTCCCTTGTGTCTATAAAGCTTGCCAGAAGACAGGCTGAACTGCCTAAGGACATCTTGACAATTTTCTGCAGGCAGGATGAACTACCTAATGTGTGCTTGAATTAATTCAACATCGACGATTTCACATGTATGCTCTTCAATAAATGGCAATGATCTACTCTTTGGTAGAGACAGCTAATTTGAAAGCAAGCTTCTCAAGTTCTCCACAGAGATTATGTTCATTAGAAAGATCAAGAATATTTGGGAAATTGAAGAATTAGTGCATCTAATCAACCTGCTAAAGAATATTATAGGAGGAGGCGCTGGGAACTTGATCCGTACAACTGTTCAGAGTGGTAGCTATAGCTTAGTAGTACATTATTTTACTCCATATATACAAAAAAATATACTAAGTGCTGACAATTTGTTGCAATAATAATGTTGAGTAGTACATTAGTTTGATCCAACAACAAAGGCTCATCCTCTTTTTCATACCCCTACTACTTGATTAAAGGGTATGTCATGAAAGAGGCAACTATAGCTTGCGTAAGCAAAAGACGGTTGATCTAGAAAAGTCCATCTCTAATTTACAACTCAAGTACGCATGCACTTATATCTTGCATGTTGATCATGAAAGATTATAAAATAACTTCAAAACATAGATTATATGTCACTCCACGAACATACGCAACACTAAATTCAATCCATGCATCTCACAACAAAAAACACAAATTCAGCTATTCAGCTATAAATAGCTAGCCTACTCAACGGTTTTGTCATCCACTATAATTAAACCAGCAAGAGAAATTCGTCATGTCTCACACTTGAAGTTCAGGAGCAAGAGCAAAACAAAAAATTTATAATGGAGGATATAAAGTCAACTGATAGTGTGTAGTTTGTAGGAAAGGGAGCCATCTGGAACTTCAGCTGTAGTACAGTTATAGACATCGTGCAGCAACAGTGATTTTTTTAGGGAAATATGCCCTAACAATATTAGAAACCTTGGCTAAAATTACTCATCGTCCATCATGTCTGTTCCTCCTCCAAATGATGGAGCACTGCACTCATTCAGCAGCGCCACATCTACAGTACTGTTGTGCTTAACTGCTTATGTTCTCATGGCATTTTACAGTTTCCCCATGTACTGCATGCTGACCACGGCATTTGTCTCCATCGATGATCCAAAAGTGATATGGTGAAACACGCACCGGTTGATTGTTAGATTTGTTGATGTTGCTGCAGTTATTTTGATTTTTTGTAGGGTGTACTGTAGTTATCCTGTTTATGATGTGCCATCATGATCAAGAAAGTGTTTCATTTACAGATTATAACAGTCCTATATATATAGACAGGTTTACCGGTTTAGTGCCCAATGAAGGCTGAAGTACTGATGTCTATGAGTTAATTCAACGTCTTTTTCAAGAGCGATGTTTTGGTACTCTCCACTAGTAGTATTATACAACCAATAAAAATAATCTGAACCGTTCGTTATTAAGGAGTTGTTCAGATTAATGTCGCTTCAAACCATACCATTTTTTGGTAAGTTGACAAAGATATGACATTTAGGTTTTTACCAAACTTTGGTAAACACATAAGGAATCCTGCCAAAATATGGCAATATTGCCAACTAGGTTTATTTTAGATACAATCTGAACAGCCCCTAAAGACATACTAGTAATGTACTAAACAGTGATAAGGGGTAGATAAATCTGTGATCATCCGTTTCGTTAGCATCGTTCATATTCCATCGAAAAAAGTCAAAAAAAAAGAGAGAAAGGTTTCATCACTGCTAAATGATGTTTATACCCCTCCAAAATCTTTTTTTACAATAATGTCACTTCATGTTTTTACTACCGCTAAATAGGGTGGTAGTGCAAATAAATCTAAACTCTTCGATCGAATGAGATCAACGGTTCAAGTTTCTTCTACTACCAGTAGATAGCACCATATATAAGGGGCTCATGTTCCAAATCCTTGCTGGCCAATAAACTGAAGCAACCAAAGCACTCGTTCTCTGTGGTAGAAACAGCAGGTAAATGAGCTCATTGTGATAGAGGATGCTGACGAGAACCAACAAAAGTATTTCAAAAGGAAGAAATTAGACAAACTACCAAAGTATATATCATGGGAAAGGGGAGGCATATGCACTCAGAACCAAAGTATATATCCTGTGGGAAGGGGAAGCACTGGGAACTTTGAGTCATAGAATTTGTTCTTACATATATCGTTAGACAAAACCGAAAGCAGGATACAATGTAAGGTCATGTTCACTTTGATGCCAAAAAAAACCTTACCAAATTTTGGCATTGCCAAAATTTTGGCAGGATTTCTTATATAGTTACCAAAATTTGGTAGCAAACTAAATGTAGCCATTTTTTTTAACAACTTTACCAAAACTTGGTAAGGTTGAAAATAGCACTAAAGTGAACAGGCCCTAGATGTTGTGCAACGGCCTCACTCACCGGGGCGTGGAAGTTGTCTAGCACTCGATTGACTGTGTTGCGTCATATTGGCATATCTGAAAAGCTCTTGCAATTCTTCCTGCAACTTCAGCAAAAATCCATAGCTGCGAATTAGTTAGACACACGCCTGATCATGTCAGAAATTCCAATTGTATATATGTGCTGATCCTTAGACCTACGAGAAGATTAGACCATGACATGATGTCATCGACAAGGAAACGGACTAGTACAGGATGCACCCATTTGTTGAATTAATAGTTAGATAAGAAAGGGCATGATGTTTACAAATGTGCCCTGCCATTGTTATAGGAGAATATGGTAGAATGTATGTACAAGTTTTGTTCTTAATTTTGGTCGGGTGTTGGGATACAAACAAGTACCTTCCATGCCTCTAAAATGAGGAAAAATATGACCAATATTGCCATTTGTTATGGATGGGTATAAATCATTGAATAGCTAGAAAATCATCAGTAATCAATCTAGTAGCACGCAAAAAAAAAAAATACTGCCAAGTGGTAACTAGCTAGTATTTACTCTAAAATACCTTATCGATGCAAGCTTCCCGTGCACCAACTACGAAATTTAAAGAAGAAATTTATTAAAAAAATTAGACACATACTTCCCAATCTAGGTGTGAAATCTTATATTCAAATCTATTATATTTTAGACTAAAAATACAAAATTCTGATAGATTTTTACTCTTCAAACCGTCAATTTTTTTTACGGCTAAAATATAATAAATTTGAATATGAGATTTAACAGATATGTATAATACTATCAGGTGTACATGTTCATTTTTTTAGAAGTTTTTGTGGCTTTTGCTATATGCACGGAAAGGTTATACGCATAGTACTACCTACGTTTTTTAATAGATGACGCCGTTGACTTTTTCTCACATGTTTGACCATTCGTCTTGTTCAAAAAATTTACGTAATTATAATTTATTTTGTTATGAGTTGTTTTATCACTTGTAGTACTTTAAATGTGATTTATATCTTATACATTTGCATAAAATTTTTAAATAAGACGAACAGTCAAACATGTGAGAAAAAGTCAACGGCGTCATCTATTAAAAAATGGAGGGAGTATATCTTTAGTCAAGGTATTTTGCGATATATATACCTTAATGTCTACATATATGATTTGTTTTATGCGAAACCCCTGCTTCAAGTGATCTTCACATTGACTTATAGTGATGGCGCACACATCAGAAATTCCCGAGGTGAGCTCATCAGTACCCTCTCTATCGGCATTACTTTATATTCCAAGATCCAATCTCTTGCACTTTTCTAGCTCATGCAATGTTTAACTTGCTCTTATTCTGTTTATCAACCATATCCGCATCTTAAGAACCAAATCTTGATCCCATCTTGTCAAGAACCAAGAAATTTCTTTCTTGGGGCGATGGGCAACCCTGACCCTGTAGAATTCATCAACGCCGAAACTAATAGGGTTCCCTTCAGACAAACCAACCCATATTTAGTCAAATGGAAATCAACTTTCAGGTCATGGCCATCTTCCCTGAAGGGATATAGAACTTGGTACAAAAGGATAGCAGCTTCCAAGCAACAACATTGGGAAGAAATGGGAATAGCTCAATGCTTATCTCTGTCTTTGGCCAATATTAAGAAAAATGAACCAATGTTATTGGCAGCTACATACTTTTGGTCAGACACCCTCAATTGCTTCCTGTTTAGGCAAGGCCCCATGACCCCAACATTGTGTTAGACTTAATCTTGTTGTTTATTGTGTGAGTTGTGATTAGTGCGTGCATGAGTTAGCTTGATCAAGAAAATCCATGGTCTGCATGTAAGTGCTTGCATGTAGGAAGCTATAGGTGGATATCGGCTGGGAGTAGTGGCCGAGTCAGCTGGAGTAGTGGCATGGATTGTGGATCAGTTAGCTGTGTTGCATGTGTGTTAGTGCATTTGCATCCAAGAGATATGGCCTGCATGCATAGAGACGTGATTAGTGGTTAATTAGTGGCTATGTCATGTGAGTGGTGGCCGGTTAGTGCGGCAAAAAAACGTGGCTAGTGTGCTGCTGCGCGTGTGTGCTATTTAAGCATGTAATCAGTGTGTGATTAAAGTGTGGAAAATAGAAAGTGAAGTGTGTGGTGGTTCACTGGTGTGCAGTGACAAGAAATTTCCTTGCGTCTCTTTGTTTCATTGCGTGCTGTTCATCTTCTTCCTCTGTCATTGCCTCCTCTGTGTGTGTGTTTCATCGAGTGAAAGAGAGAGAGAGAGAGAGAGCTGTGTGTGTGCAAGTGAGTCTTTGGGCTAACACATTGTTGGATATAAAGATGCTGACAGGTCTAGACATCACTACTTCCATCGATCCTTTCCACTTAGACATCAAATGTGATCATGTCCTCGAAATCAAAATTGCTGGAGGGTGGAGAAGATATATGGCAGAACACAGAGGAACAGGGCCTGTAACTGAGAGTGAGCATGTTGCATTTTTGGCTGTGGTTAGAAAGAGATGTCTTCTGTGGGTCAACTTGTGATCCAACAGCCAGCTATTCACACTTAAGTGGTGTCGGTTCTCTACATCAAGGCCCTCATCCCCTTCGTCCTCGACCTCGGCGCTACGAACTACTCCAAATGGCACAGCTTGTTCCTCATCATGCTAGGCAAATACGCTCTCTCCAACCATGACCTCTCCGATGCCTCGTTGGCTGACACACGTTATGGGCATGTATGGAATGCGTGGTGCTCACCTGACTCTACGGCACCTTTGCGGCTGATCTCCTGGATTGCATCATGCAACTTAATGTCACCACTCACCAAGTCCGGCTCTGTCTCGAGCTATAGTTCCTCAGCCATTGAGAGAAGCGCACCAAGAACCTGTCGGCAAAATTCCACACGTTCGTGCAAGGAGATCTCACCACAAACGACTACTGCGGACACCTGAACATGATGGCGGACATGCGCAGTGATCTCACTGATCCTGTCACTGACCGGCAACTCGTCCTCGCCAAGTTGCAAGGTTTGAAAGCAATGTATGAGAATCTTCAGACTACTCTCCCGCTGCAGCGCCCCTTCCTATTCACTGCACATGTCAGTGAAGCCCGTAGTCAGCTCATCCTCGCTGAGTTCAACAAGGGATCCAACTGCTCCACCAACTCCCCCACAGCATTGCTTGTTGCCACCAGCGGCGGAAACCGTGGCAGCACTGGCGGCATGAACCCAATACACGCCACGGGTTATGGCGCGGCTCTCAGGCAAACCAAAGTGGTGGCAACCAGGCATCCCAGGCTGCGAACAACCAAGTCGCTGGCCAGCCCCGTGTCGCCCAGGCTTGGCCCATGCCGCAACATAACTGGGATGGCACAATCCAGATATGGCCTGGTGACCCAGTGCATCATAATAACAGAGGCTATATATAATGCCACATTATCATATATTTAAAACATATATTTTATTTCATGATAAAACTAGCAAATCTCGTAGCAAGCTTGGACAGTTTGGGAAGGTTTTTTTTTGAGAGAAAAGAATAATCTACTTCAACCGATATGCCCTTAGGCACGGCCATACATAACATAGAAATCACACGTGGAAAGGGTAGGCAATTAGCTAGAGCAGCAGTTGCTTTAGCGAAACTGATTGCAAAAGAAGGTAAATCGGCCACTTGATTACCACCTAGGAAGATCCGTTTGGTATCCCAAAACTGCTTAGCAATAGTTATACAAGTTGGTAATGTGTTCGGGTGAAAAAAAAAAATTTGGATAGAGCCGGATCAAAGTGTTGACTAGGTAAACACCCCGTAATAAGAGGGATAGCTGTGAAATGTGTGGACCACCCGTATAGGCGCGGTGAAGGGAAAGCCAAGGCGAAGTAGTCTTCCTGCGAGTATAGACAAACCCGTCAAAAATATATTTTTATGTAAGTGGCTCACGGGAGCAACGAAAAATATATATATTAGCCTAGTCCAGTAATATATAGCGTGGTCGTCAGAACAATTGTTTTGAAATGATGATGTTTATTGCAAAACAAGCGCCTTCTTTCTTTATATACTTCACGGTGGACTGGATTTGGACCACTAGATTACTTCTGACGCAGTGGATATTTAAACAAACGTGCTAAGCGTTAGTTCATCCACGTTGTTTAGAAATCAGATTGACGTCGTTGTCAGAACCATCATTTTTCAAATGAATATTTTGCTTATTTCAAAACAGGAACTCTTTTCTTCGGAGTGTATCGGATTCGACTAGATTAGGTTTGGCAAAGTGGATATTTAAAACATGGGGCTAAGCCACATGCACACACACCATCAACTTTTTTTTTCCAAAGTGGGTTGTATTCGACTATTATTATACTCCCTCTGTCCCAGAATATAATTATTTTTAGCACATGATAAGTCAAACATTTTTAGCTTTGATCATTAATAAAAAAAAATCAATCATATAAAATTAATGTTACTAGATTTATCATTAAATAAACTATTATAGTATGCAACTCTTTTTATTTAAAACATCTTACTTTTATACATATTATTGGTCAAAGTATCATTTCGGAGACCGTGTCAGTATCTAAAAATGCTTATATTTTGGGACGGAGGGAGTAGCAGAAATTATCACCAAGTGTGTGGTAGCTTAGCTAATATTTACACCACACAGACAAATAATTCCACGCTGTTAAGTGGGTGCAACATTGATGCTTAATATATTATTACCTCTATTTTTAAATATATGACATTATTGGCTTATAGGCGCGGTGTTATCTTACTGATGTAAATTTTATTTACTTTATGGTGACTTGTTATCATTAGTGTTTTCAGCATGACTTTTTTTTTCTGTTCTCACTAAATTTTAAAATAACAAGAATGATCAAACGCCACAACCAAAAGTCAACAACACCATATATTGAAAAAGGACGGAATACCAGCTCACTGAGTTGATGTGATGAGGGATATATGATAATTAACAATCATCTTGATCACCCCCAAACGTTACTTGAAAATAATAAAGGTCCATATTCTTTTCATATATACCACAGTCCAACCCAGCTCAGTTACAAGGTGCCATGATAGAGGCCATAATCCTAGCTTCATAGTACACTATACAGAAAATATGTCAAAATAAGACATATGAGTCAACCAGACTGCTTGGAGAAGGAGGCACTGGGAAAATTTCTCTTGCTTACAAACTTTTACCAATGCGCTGAAGCGTCAGATTCAGCTACAGCACAGTGCCCGAGCTTATAGTTATAACAATCTTCAAGGAGGGATTTCGAGTTCTTCAATATACAACACAACACGGGATTCTAATGCTTTACATGTTCCCAATATGAAGGATTAGAAATATTATTTACCTGACCATAAGAAAAACTCTGAAAGCTTCCTTTATCAAAAAAAAAAAGAAAAAGAAAAACTCTTCAGTGCAGCTCTCAAATCCAATCAGCATTTTGCACGATCTGAATCTGTAATTTGTTCTCTTTTGTCTGTGAGATTCAAAATTGAACCAAACTATGTAATGTTGAACTGTACCATTAATTAGTAACAAAACTCTAGCGATAGGGTCTAATACCCATTATATTGTAATTATGACTGTAACGCTGATGCACAGTTATCTAAGTTGTGAAACATTGTTGCAATACCTTATACTATGGTTATGTTACAGGAGAATATTTTGCTGTAGTGGATACTAGCCAATAGATAGCTAGGTTGCAATTTGATACAGTGATATATATAGGTTCACCTTTCCAATCCAGTGCATAATAAATTCAGCATTGAAGCATTTATCATGCAATTTATTATAAACTGGAAACAATGGTGCATGCATATATGCTGGGCATTTCACAAGCTAGCTAGGATATAAAAAAAAAAAAAACAGGGTTCACCATTTTCTGCAGTTCAAGGCACTCGCAACATGAGTGACCAAATTGGAATTAAGGGCAAACGAGGATGGAGATCGAACTGGTTGGAAAGGGAGGCACTAGGAACTTTACCTGGTCAGGTCAGTAGTTACAAGGTACCATGGCTACTAGTCATCTTAGCAATTCTCCCTTATCATGTACACTCCTCTTCCTTAGATGATAGATCTGTCTGATATGTAGCTAGGAAATTTTCAACTTCTTGTAATTTGTTTTGAGACTTAAGCTAATTGAATAACGCAGCATATCACATGTAGATCGATGTAGAGCCAAAGTATGTAGCTCAAATCTACGACGACATGGAGCTAGACTTTTTCACTGTGCTAATTTTAGTGGAGCTCAATATGGGTTGGTTTGGCCCAGGAATTGGACACTATTTATTACTCTTAGATTTGGCATTTTAACTAGTTGTCATCCATGTGTCAATGACACGTAGACTCTCATGTGTCAATGACATGTGGACCCTCAAGTGTTGGGCCCGGATAACAAATAATTAATTGCCACATTTAAGAGTTGTGAATATTTATTTTTTTCCATCCCATGTTCGTATGTATGCTAACAAATAAATAGTACTCCCTTCATCGCAGAATATAAGAAGTTTTAGAGTTAGACACGGTTATTAAAAAAGTAGGTAGAAGTAAATGGTAGAGGATTGTGATTAGATGAGCAATGGAGGTAGGTGGGAAAAGTAAATGGTGGAGGGTTGTGATTGGTTGGGGAGATAACGTTGATGGAGAAGTTGTTATATTTTGGAACAAATCTTGAGGACTAAAAGTTGTAATATTTTGCGACGGAGGGAGTAGAAGGCTAGATGCTCTCTGTCGTAACTCACAGTAGAAGCTCACCATGTCTCATTACAAGTCAGGGAGCAAGCTAGTGGAGAAAAGTATGGTAGAGGATTGTCAAATGAGAGTAGATTGTAGGAATTAAAGAGAGACACCAGGAACCCAATCTGTACATATCATGAAGGAGATGCTACATGATGCGGCAACTGCCATTTTTTAGGGTAATATACCGCGACAATGTGAGCAGACCATCCATATATCAGGCTGCACGGCGTTGCAAGCATGGCATTTTTATGGGAATAGCACTGCACTCATCGTGCATAAGCGTAGCGTCAACGTAATCGTTACCGTGCTCTGAACATCATGCAGAGACATGGACAACCTTGCTGGCTTTTAGCTCATGGCATTTTCAGTTTCATCGATGTACTGGACGACGCAGAATGTGAAAGGCTAGCCAGATAGGTGAAACACACACGGATTACTTTACAGTTTTGTTGATACAAAACCGAGAAAATGATGTAGTATGTACCTCCATTTTAATATATAACATCGTTGATTTTTTCTAAACGTTTGATAATTTATCTTATTTAAAAATTTTATGCATATATAAAAAAATTTAAGTCATGTTTATAGATCATTTGATAATAAATTGAATAGCAATACAATAATTAAATAAGAATTATATTTTTTAATAAAATGAATGGTTAAACGTATCTTTAAAAGGCCAGCGATGTCATATAATAAAAAATGGATATAGTAGTTGTATATTATAATGTTTTATATTATATAAGTTGTTTGACTTTTTTCCATAGTAAAACATCTTTAAGTTTAACCAAATTTATTGAAAAATATAGTAGTTTTTTCAACACAAAACAAATATATTATGAAAATATATTCAATGTTAGATTTAATGATAATAATTTCTTATTTTAGATGTTGTTAATTTTTTCTATAAATTTGGTTAAACTTAACAGAGTTTGACTAGAAAAAAATCAAACGACTTATAATATGAAATGGAGGGAGTATTTTAGTCATCAAGATAGTACTAATTATCTGCATTTTAATAGTTTCCTGCAGGCAGGCTGATCTAAGGCTGTGTTTAGATCCAAAGTTTGGATCCAAACTTCAGTCATTTTCCATCACATCAACCTGTCATACACACAACTTTTCAGTCACATCATCTTTAATTTCAACCAAAATCCAAACTTTGCGCTGAACTAAACACAGCCTAATTATATGTGTTCAAATAAATTCAGTCATATGCTTCACACGCATGAATGTTGGCCAAGCTTTTTTTTTTTTTACAGGAGAGTTGGCCAAGCTTTTTGCGAGTCCAATATATAAGCTCCTCAAGAGTCAAGAGGGAGAAATGTTTCCTACAGAAACAACAAGAATATTTGAGAAAGAATACATCGAATCAAACTACCAAAGTATCTTATAGGAAAGGGAGGTGCTGGGAATACTAACTGTATAGAATCTCTAGTTCAACCACTCTGACACAACAAGGATGGCATAATCTACACCTGGTACAACCGTTTCACTTCACTTACCAGGACAGAGAACATCTATGGTTGTATGTGCTTGATTCTATTGCATTGAACAAGCAGACCTGAGAAGGCTAGCCTTTCTTCTCACAGCACCAGTAAATTGATCGCTGTTCAACAGTTGATTTTCTCAGAATTTTTTTTCTTATGAGTTCATCCTGATCCGGGCATAGAAAGAACCGAGTGCCTTGTACCTGGAAAATGGCTGCAGCGGATGAGTTTGAGTTACTAATTAGAAAGGAAATTGAATTTTGAAGGCCAAATGTGTCGCAGAGGTTATTACTATTTACAAATATAAATACTGTTCTAAACAACCTGAGAAATCGGTAGGATGTGTTAACATTTCTAATTATAGTCTCATATTTGAATAAAAATATACGGCACTGATTTTGCATTGAAGGACGCATTCCTCTAAAACATGGAATAGAACAATGCATTTGTTCTTTTTCTATTTGCAGAGGGTTATAAATGATTGAACAGTATAAAAATCATCGATAATCAATTTAGTAGCAGGAAAATTTGATTGAACGGTGGCTAGCTTGATCTATTTGCTCCCATACCCAAAAATATAACTGAATTGGTGCAACAATAAATGCTTGGTACATTAATAATTGAGAAAATCTCTCGTATACCCCTGAAATTTTAGCTAATTCCTTGTATGCTCCTGAATTTTGCTTACTTCCTTGTATACCCCTAAAATTTGATTTTGATCCCTTCCATACCCCTCCGTCAGTTGATCGTTAGTTAATCGTTTAATTTCTATAAAAATGACCATTTTATTACCCTTTAGATGAACACAAAAATTTATGAATTACTCCATTATTAAAAATTGCACTAATTATTTAGTCTCATTAGTTTCATAAAATGTGCATACTATGCACTTAAACAAAATTTTCAATCTTTTTCAAGTTTATATTTAAACCTAAAACATCAAGGGCAAAAAAGACGTTTGCAACCAAACGTAATAGTGAAATGAAGGAAAATGTAACGGTAGGGGTATAGAATGGATCAAGTTCAAATTCCAAGGGTATAGAAGAGATCGGATAAATTTCAAAGGTATGAAAGGGATTAAGTGAGTTTTCAGGGTACACATGGAATTAAATTCATTGATTAAATATCATGAGGACTATTAAAACAAAGTTTCTGGATCACCATGACATATTTGCTTGATCCATCAACACAGCTCTCTTACAAAGGTCTTTTTTACTGCAACGAAGTTACAACTTATAAGCTCAACATGAAACAGGCAATTGTGCTAGCTTGCAGAAAATGGATCCAAGGCATGTGGCTGCTTGAAACTAAAAATCCATGGAGCTAGACTTTTTCGCCTTGCTAATTTCAATGGATCCGAACTCAATATGGGTTGGACTCGCCGTTGTTCGCAAGTACGCTAGCCAATAAATAGTAGATGTTGGAAACTCCTTTTTCGTAAAACCCACAATATAAGCTCATCATGTCTCACCAGAAGTTGGGAGGAGAAAAATTACAATAGAAAATCGCCAAATGAGAGGAGTTTGTAGGAAAGGGAGACACCAAGAACTCGAGTTTGTACAGATTTTAACTGAAATGTTGCATGGTGCCGTACAGCTGTGATGTTTGAGGGAAATATGCCCAGCCACAGTCAGAGACCTGGTCATCCAATATGTTGATTCCCCTCTGAATGATTTAGAGCATCGCAGGCCATGACCTCTGGTACGGCTGCAATCAAGATTAGCATGCTCTTCACATCAAGAACCATGGACAAATTAAACTTGTTGGCTTTTACTTCATCCATTTACAGTTTCTTCATGCAGCATGTGTTTGTTGGCCTTTGTAAATTTAAATTATTTTGACTTAGATGATGCAGAATGTGAAAGGTGAAACACACGCTCGTTGCTTGACAGTTTTGTTGATACAGAACATGTAAAATCATATTGTGAATTTTTGTTGATTATGGAGAATACTTTATTTATAGTTTATAAGGAATCTATATATAGAGAGGGGTTTAACGATGCGGCATGAAAGAGGCAACTATGTGGTCGTGTAATTAATTGTACTAAGTTATTAACCAGCCATATACCTATTCTCATACGATCCTATTGAGTAAATGAGTAACTAGAACTGAGATATAATTACAATATCTTTTTTTTTCACTGCCGAACAATACAGCTCAACTAACAGTCCAACAAGAGGCATTTTAGGACATAGCTAAAGCCTGAGAATGGAAGTCCATGTAGAATTGGTACCAATGATCATCCTCATTGGTTCCGCTAAATTGAGGGGTCTGCAGGAACCAGCACTAATAAAGACTTTTTAATAGTGATAGAGCTAATTAATTCTTTACCATACTAAATATTTAAATGGAGCCCAACAAGGGTTAGGCCAGCTGGGTTTGTACCTGTCCTCGCATGTATGCTTGCTAGCTAGGGCATCCACAATGTCACTGCACCAGATCCTCACATCTTTGACGGCATATCTGTGACGGGCTTTAGTATTGGTCAGTGATGAGGGTCACCTTTGACGGGTCCTACGGGACGCCGTCATCAGTGAGGCATCCTTCTGCAACCCGTCACAGGTAACTAGTCACCTGTGACGGGCCGGATGTGGAAGCCGTCAGAGGTGAGATTTACCTCACCTTTGACGGTTTCTACTATGGGACCGTCACAGGTGACTAGTTACCTGTGACGGGTTGCAGAAGGATGCCTCACTGATGACGGCGTCCCGTAGGACCCGTCAAAGGTGACCCTCATCACTGACCAATACTAAAGCCCGTCACAGATATGCCGTCAAAGATGTGAGGATCTGGTGTAGTGATCTTTTTGTGAATTTGATCAAAATTTATTTAAATTCAGCCAAAATTTGCTATTTTTTAAATCACTCCATGAAAAATTAAAGCCACCGAAATTCTTGAAATTCCATGACCAAAAATTTCGGTTATTACAGAAATTGCAAACCCTGTTTGAACTTGCCCTGATTTTTGTTTAACTTGGCTGTAAACGCATGCATGCAGTTTATGAACTAGTGGCCTACCGTTCTTCTCCCAAGCTTAACTGGGGACTTTTCTCCTGGTAAACAGCCTACAGGCACAAATTCAGTATACCTGGACTGCATGGATCCAAAATTACCAATGTCGTTCACATTCTTGAGTAGCATCACGGGTTAACATCAAGCCAACTCTAAACGGTCAGAGTCCCAGTTGAGACCCGCCGCGGCCTCCATCCCCGACCGGCGGGGGCCATCTCCATCCCCGACCGCCGGCCTCCAGGTGCTCAGGGTCACCGGCGCCAAGCTCGAGCGACGACGACGATGTCCACCGACGACAACCGCCGAGTCTGCCTCCGGGACGCGGATCTGGCCTCTGGGACACGGATCTGGCCGTCGACGCCTCCCCCACCTCCCGGCGCCAGCGCCTCCACCCTTTCTTCCCCGCCGATGTGGTCGGTCGCCATGGCTGCCATCCCTTGCACGCCGGTCGCTAGATCTATCGCCGGTGTGCGGTGTGCCTTTTGCATTGATATGATATTGTTGTCTGTGCATTGAGAAATTCTTGCCATCCACTTTGTGTGAATACTTCTATATGAGATCTATCGGTTTGAATTTTTTGTGTGATGATGAATGTGAGCAAAGCAGCTCTGAGCCTGTGACAACGAGCACCACCACAGCAGCGTGCACCATTTTTTTTTGTTTGTTTTTCACACCAGTGACGGGTTACACGCTGCTTCTTTTATTTTTTTTTGCTGGGTTAAAGACATCAGTGACGGGCCACAAAATAATGGGTCGTTTGAGATAACAGTCACCTGTGACGGGTTTTATATGTGGTCCGTCACAGGTAGCCTTCACCACTGACGGACCTACAGCCGTCAAAGGTGAGGAGAGTCATCAGTGACCACTAATCTCTGACCAGAGCTATATCCGTCAGAGGTGACACTTTGGGCCCGTCACAGGTAGCCCTACCCAGCGTAGTGTGTGCTCCCAAGCCAAGTAATAGGAAATATTTTAATCCTTATATCATGTAGTAGTAAATATTATGGAATCAATAAATAGCTGCTACCAAGCAAGAGCACTGCAACCTAGTAGTAAATAAAAAAAAAAAACATTGATTCTTTTGGCATGTATTGATCCTCACCCCTCTCCCTTCATGCATAAAAGCAGCAATAGAACTGTAGACAGCTTAAGAGTCTTAGGAAAGGGAGACACTAGGAACTTAAGCTATACAGGATGGCGATGTCTCGTGTTACATGTTGTAGCAAAAGTGAAATTTTACGGAAATATGTCCCTACAAGATTAGAGACACCAGTTATCCATTGGGCTGATTCCTCCCTCTAGATGATGGAGTATTCCACCCACTTTCGGTTCTAGTGGCACAGCTTGATCCAGGACTGCATACATGCATGGTACAATCTCTCTCTATGACCGGAGGGAAATTTGAGTTTTTACTAGATGAGGCAAAATGAGAAAGGGTGAAACACACAATCTTGCTTGACAGTTTTGTTGATATTGCTACAGTACTTTTATATACTATAGTTATTTTGTTGATGACGTGCCATCATGAAAATGATTTTTGTTGTGTGTGTTGTGTGGGGGGGGGGGGGGGGGGGGGGGGGGGTTGATTCATTTATAGTTTAAAGGGAGAGGGGTTAATACCCAAACTTTCTCTTGCAACATTGAACAGTCCTCATGCCTGTGTGTAACTATCTATATCTACAGAACTTGCCAGCATGTAGGCTGAACTTCCCTAGGATAATTCTTAAATTTTCTTGGCGCATAGGGGCATGGTGTAATTGATGGGGGAAAATAACTTCAGGGTGTGCACTTGAATTGATAATTTAGAAGTAAACTGGATTCTGAAGAAATGTGCACTAAAACAGCCTACCATTATTTTGGGACGGAGAATATGATGGAATGTATATGTTTTTAACTATGGTCTCATATTTGAATACATAACCACCATGTTCATAAAAGAAAAAAATAACTACCATGTTGTTTTGTAATTAAAAGATGCTTGTCTCTAAAACATGAAGTAGAACAATGCCATAGTTTCTTTTTTTTTTCTTACGGAGTGGTACAAATAATTGAATAGCTAGAAAATCATCAATAATCAATATAGTAGATGAAAATATCGCCCAGTGTAGTAGCTATAGCTTACAATTTACTCCATATAGAAATTTAATTGCTGGCAAGGGTGAAACAATAAATACAATGCTTGATACATTACTAGCTCACTGAGTTGATATTGTGAGGGATATAACAACAAGCATTTCGATCATCACGGCTTATATATGTAGTCGATCGATCGCTTGAAGATAATTAAGGTCCATCATTTTCATTTATAACACCCCAACTCAGTTTATACAAGGAGACATGAAAGAGGCAGCTATACTAGCTCACATAAGCAATTGAGGCATGTGAGTTTATCAAAGTGCTTGGAGAAGGAGGCGCCGGGAAATTGAGGACTGCTAGGAGACGGTGTACCGTCCAACGGCATACTTTATAATTTTGATGTGAGAGTGAGACGTGCGGTCAGTTGCGCATGTGCGACTCCCTTTTCGTCACGAACAGAAGTGCAGCAGCCCCCACGTCCTGCCTACCTGGGCTGTACTACGTGCATAAGCACAACTACTAGCAGCTCACACTAGAGCCTATCAGCCTACCAACTTTTATTCGATTGAATCTAATCTGAACACATGTGAGTTTGCGTGGACTGAATTGACTACTCCTAGTTTGGTTTGACCAGGGAATATGGTGTTTGGATTTGTTGTGTTTGAGCCTGTTTGTACTCTCATATTATTTTAGTTTGCACCAATAGGTGCCATCACTTAGCAATATTTGCATGTATCATCACTCGCTGATACTTGTAGGTATCACCACCAGTACCTGATAGAAATAATCACTCATTGATACCTACAGTACCATCACCAGTACTTGGTAAGTACATCACTCATGATACCTACCAAGTATTATCACTGGTACCTACAGGTATCATCAGCGATACCTAATAAGTGCCATCAATCATTGACACCTAGCAAGTATTATCATCGATACCTACAAGTATCATCGTTGGTACCTGACAATGATACCTATCGAGTATCATTGTTGGTACCTGACAGGTATCATCACTTAATGATACCTATCGAGTATCATTGTTGATACCTGACAGGTATTATCACTTAGTGATACATATCAAGTATCATCATTGATACATGAAAAATATTATCAATGATACATGAGGTATCACATGGTACCATCTCGTGTACTAAATTCATGGATGTCTATTATTATAACAGTGCTTATCAGAGGCCGACAAGAGATTTGTGAGTAACTTAAAGACCCGTACACACACATCATATACTGTGTAGATGGATAGCACATCTTAACTAAAAAATTAATTAACCATGCACGTATATATGGCCTGGTCAGTGGGCACGAGTTGCATGACCCAACTAGCTTACACATAGCACTAAAGGCTCATTACTCTCGATGCATGTAGACATGTAGTGCATGGCCGGCTAGAGCGTGTGATGAGTCGGAGCAGCCCATGCAAAGAGACTACGCACGATTGGAGAGAGTGGATAGTGGAGCATGGAGGGTTGCGCGACGCGAAAAGAATGATGTACGCCTGTTCCGCTCCAATCGGTTGGAACGGTATTCCGTTCCGTAGTTTTTCTCTTATGGTTATAACGATCTCTGATGTATTTTTTTAAGTTGTGCAGAATGCTTTACACAAGCCAAATATGATGGAATAAAAAATTTATTTATTACCTAATTATATAAAAAAAGAATCAATGCCTCTCTCAAAACCAATCAGATTTTGGTCGATCCAAATCTGCATTTGTTTTCTTTTGTATGTGAAATACAAAATTGAACCAAACTATATATGTATATGTTGAATTGTATCATTAGTTATAGTAACAAAACATTAGCGGTTGGGTCTAATACAAATTGCAATTGTTATGGTAACGCCCATGCGAAGCGAGCTAGCTATCTACTTCCTCCGTTTTACAATGTAAGTCATTCTAGCACATTGGCGTAGCTAGGGGTAGTCCTGGTGGGCTCGGGACTACCCCCGAATTTGGCCCAGGGAGCCCCACCCCCCCAAAATTTTAGCCCAGACTTAAGCCCAAGAAGCCAGCCCAATAAGAAATGAAAAATCAGAAAGGCTAGGGTTTGGAGTTCGCTGCAACCCGACGCTACTTCGTTTCGCACGCGTGTGACGACCGCCCATGCCGCCGCCGTTCCTCCTTTCCCGGCCTCGCCAGCTCGCCTTGCCCTCGCATTGGTTCCGCAGCTCCCACCTCTCCCCTGTCGTTCTTTGTCCGCCGAGGCACTGAGCCGCTGCCGTCGTTGACCTCCCGGCTGCTCAATCCATGGAGAGGCGGACTGACGGAGGTTAGTGGCGCCGTCACGCCGCTGAACCGCCAAGCGCCGCTGGTCGCCGGCGCCGGGAGCCCAAGGCCCCTGGCCGGTTGGCCCTAGTTGATTGCCGCTCCTCCCCCTTGCCCTGCCTGTGCCAGCGGCTGCCTTAGTAGCCTATGACGAGGTGAGTTTAAGTGCTAACTGGTGAATTGAAGCTATGAGCCTATGAAATCAAATAGATGTATATTTCTAACTGTGATTTGTGCATCAGTGAGTTAGTGAATGACTGAATGTGTGACGTTGACTTGCTATGGAATGTGAATTAGTGAATTAGAGCTATGAACTGTGATTTGTGATAGTGCTAATTGGTGAATTAGAACTATGAACTGTGATTTGTGAATCACTGAATGTGCTGTTGACTTGCTGCCATTTTATTTTAGTTTGTAGGATTTCTTTGGCAAATTAAGTAGTAGTTTTGATAAGGTTGGTTCGAGAAATTGGAACAAATCCGACGCACTTGACAAACATGTAGGGTTGTAACAAGTAAACACAATAAAAAAGCTTCAGAGAAATTATTTATGAAAGATGCACCAATTGCTATATTTCTAATTTTGTATGGCCTTTTCTCTAAATTTTGATCTGTATATGGGATTTACGGTGATTGAAAAATTTTAGTATGTGATGTGAACTTGTGATCCATGAAGTAGGACTACCCAACAAAAATTTCCTGGCTACGCCACTGTTCTAGCATTTTCCACATTCATATTGATGCTAATGAATCTAGACATAATTTTCCACATTCATATTGATGCTAATGAATCTAGACTGTCTAGATTCATTAGCATCAATATGAATGTGGGAAATGTTAGAATGACTTACATTGTGAAACGGAGGGAGTAATATGTACAACAATTTTACAATATTTTTTTTGGTTACGTTACACATCATTGCTCTTTTTTATGTGACATGTAACTATAATATATACTAACCAGTTGTATGCCTAATCTCACGCAAGAAATGAGAAGTATAATTGCTATATTATTTTCTGTTGCTAATTGTCGCCTAAATTATAGTTCAACTGACATAACTGATGTCCTGTTTCAAGTCTGTCATACAAATGATGGTCTTGGAGATCAGTTATTCTTCCCTCACAATGTAATGGAGCAAACTACATAAGAACATCCACAATATCATGTCAAAAGGACAAATCTGATTCTGCAGTACTCCCTCCGTACATGTAAAGGAAGTCGTTTAGGACAATGTTTAAGTCAAACCTTAGGAATATAAATCATGAATAACTCTCAAGTTATTGAGTTTGAAAATATAAAAATTGTATGAATAGAAAAATACTTTCATAGAAGTATACATATATCATTTTTCAATAAATATTTTTATAGAAATAAGAAGTCAAAGTTTTGTTTTGGAGACCGTGTCGCTGTCCAAAACGACTTACTTTACGAGTATGGAGGGAGTATGTTCTATTGCTACAAGTTTACGACATGTCATTAACTTTGGAAAACATGATAAAATTATTTGTGTTTGATTTAACTATTTGCTGATTTGTTCAAATGAAACATACCAAGGGTGAAATGTTAAAAGATTCGTGCCTGCAAAAAAAAGGAAAGAAATGCGTAGCTGCCTCTATATACACTACTGCAGGATAGATTTTCCTGGACGGGGCCCCTTTTGTTTCCATGCGGTTCGTAAGTGGAACCGCACAGGAAAATGGGGGGACTGATGCCAGGCCATCGCCTGCACAGGAAAATCAATTTTCATGTGCGGGTCACATAACAGGCCCGCACGCAAAAATAAACCTATTAACTGACCCGCACACAAAAATACATCGAGCTCGATATCCTTCGCGCCCCTCCGCCCACAACCTCCCTCCCACCTCACTCTCTCCCTCTCTCCCACTCCACTCCTCTCCTCCAACTCCTCTCCTCTCCTCTCTCGGCCGATCGACGGCGACAGCAGGCGGCGGCGGGCGATACAGCGGCGGCGCTCGGCCCCTCCCTCCCTCTCCCTCGTCTCCCTCGGCTGCGGGCGAGAAGAAGGGCAGCGACAGAGGCGGCGAGCGGGCGACCACGGCGGCACGCGGCCCCTCCCCTCCCTCCCCTTGCAAATCCGGCGGAGGGAGGCGAGGAACCGGCGGACTCGGCAGAGAGGCGAGAGGCGGCGTGTGGCGGCGGGAGGGAGGCGACCCACACCCCTCGGCGGCAGGAGGCGCCGCACCCATCAACCGCGGGAGGCGGTGGGACAGAGGTGGATCTGGAGGTGCAGCGGCGTCAGCAGCTGGCGTGAGGGCGGCGGCTCAGCCGCGACAAGCCGGCGTCGGTGAGTTGATTCCCCTCCCCTTCCCTTGCAGATCCAGCGGAGGAGGGGCGTCTTCGGCGGCGACTACGGATCCGGCGCCGGCGACGGAGCGGGCGGCGGATTCGTAGCCGGCAACCGCGGGGGCGATGGCGGCGGGCCTCGGCTAGGGCGGCGGCGGCGGCGGCGACGGATTAGGGTTAGGGTTTTGTCTCTATTTTTTTTGATTTTTTATTTTCTCATGTGGGCGGCTTAAGCGCCCGCACGCAAAAATCCGATTTTCGTATGTGGGTGAGGCACCCGCACGCGAAAATCGCGATTTTCCCAGACCCCTGGGCGCATGCAAAAACCATATTAGCCGCACGCAAAACTTGGTTGTGTAGTAGTGATATATGGGCATATCTCTTCTCAAATGTTTTCCCCTTCTGTTGGTCCTTTCGCAAATCACAAGATTCAAAAGAAATTTTGTCGAAAAGCAAATAGAGTTCTGAAGGGCCAATGTGCAGAAGTCCATCATTGAAGCCGTCCATTCCATTTGTACAACCGGTCATTAAATTGGAGGATATGTAGAGATATTATATCATAATTGATTTTACTATTGTGGAACATTCAAATTAAAGAAATTTAGACAGGGTGGTTTTTCGAAAGCCATGTGCTTGCACATCAATATATACTCGCGACAATATAACTATATATATAAGTTGTTGTTTTAAGAAATGTTGATAAATTGGTGTAACATTAATGCGTGGTTCATCTCTCTATATATACCTAAGTGGATATCCCAGCGACAAAAGATAAAGCATATCAATAACCATATGCATGTTGTAGTAGCAGATTGTTCTATAAATGAAACTTTTCGCATATCACTACAAACTAACTACAAATTCACAATGGTGATACGAAGGGTTCAATATGATTCATGATAGGTTGCATATAAGCAAACAGTTCTGTATGGGACCTATTAGGAAGAGTAGGCACCGGGAAATTCCAACTGAATCGGCCAAGGAAACTTGGTCGCGTTCGTTTCTCTGCTACAATGAAAAAAACAAAGTCATTCTCATCCCAGCGCCTCCACCTTCGCGCTAAAAAGAACCATAGAGAAAATGGTCACTGCACTCCAAAAAAAAAAATCCCTAAGATTCTTAGGCTAAGAAAAGCAGAAAAAAACGGAGGAAAATGGTTCCTGCATGATCCGCATTAAAAAATCGCTAAGAAAATCAGAAAATTACGAAAATTGATCGGATAGAAAAAAAATTAAATTCGCTATAAGGGAAAAAAAGGAGAATAAACAAGAAATTTACTAAGGAAATCGGAAAAGAGAAAACCTGGTTGGATAAAAATAGTTCCTGCTTATACTAATCCACATATTATAGTTCTAGCCTATTTTTGATGGTACGGGTCCATTGTGAAGGGTACATTACTATAATAAAAAAAATGGTCGGATAAAAAGGTTCTGTTTTGTATCATATCCACATCCCAGACATAAACTATTTCTAATGGTATAAATCCATTGCAATGCACAGGCATATAACTCCTACTCTAGTAGGATGGAAAGGGAGAAGATTTGTCTTGTTTTACGCACATACGCTTTACGAACTAATAAATAACTGAGCAATGTGTGTTTTAGAAAAAATCTATATGAAAGTTTCTTAAAAATCATATTAATATCTTTTTCTAAGTTTAAAATAATTAATACTTATTTAATCATGTGCTAATTACTCATCTTATTTTACATAAGTTCTCCTTTCCCTCCCTCAACACTTCCTTAGGCTCATGTTCGCTACTTGTTGCTGCTCATTATGCATATGTTTTTGAGCCTGTAAAGCACTACTAACTTCGTCCCAGAATATATATAGTAGGTACTCCCTCCATTTATGATTAGTATTTTTATTGTTATTAGATAATAAAACATAAATAGAATTTTATGTGTGACTATTTTTTTAAAACTTTTTCATAAATTTTTCAAATAAGACGAACGGTCAAACGTTAGACACGGATTTTCACGGCTATACTTATTTTGGGATGGAGGTAGTAGAAAGTTTTAGAGTCGGACACAGTTATTAAGAAAGTATGTAGATTATATAGTGAGAGGTTATGATTAGTTGAGAAGTAGAGATAGATGAGAAAAATGAATGGTGGAGGGTTGCGATTGGTTGTGAAGAGAATGTTGGTGAAGAAGTTATTATATTTTATGACAAATCATGTGTGCTAAAGTTGTTATATTTTGGGAGTTAGGATGAAGGGAGTAGTAGTTGCTCCCTCCATCTCGTAATAAGTTCATTTTTAACTCCTCCCGTTTGTTTCAAAATAAGTTCATTGCATCGAAATTTGTGAAAGTAGAGTGTGATTGTATTGGGAGTAGATAAAGTGATGAATAGTTGTATTAGAATTTGATAAAGTAGCTAGGGTATTCTGGTTATTTTAGTTTTGTATTATTATGTATGGCATGTATGAAAAACGAACATATTTCAAGATAGAGGAAGTAGATAATAAGATAACAAGTGTGTAAGTTCATTTTGATGATCTAACTTTGTTAGAATAGTTTGTTTGTTCATTGGTTAAAGGTACAAATGAGTTTGCAGTAGCTCCAAATAATTGTTATTTATCGTTGTAACTCCCTTTTACAAAAAGCAGGGGAAAATTTTGGAAAGTATTTATGAAACTTTGGTATGACAGATCCATTCTTAAAGCCTGTTTGAGAAGTTTTTGGCAGCTGCAACTTCTTTCAAAATTAGAAGCTCCCCAAACAGTCTAGGGCGAAGCTATAGTGCAAGAGAGGGTGCTCAGAAATCTAGTCAAGAAAAGTTTTTAGCTATAATTCATCTATTTTCACTATATATATGCAACCCTTCAGTGTAAACTTACTCCCTCTGTCCGGAAAAAAACGATCTAGAACTGGATGTGACATATTCTAGGTATGTCCAGATTCATTGTACTAGAATATGTCACATCCAGTACTAGGTTGGTTTTTTATGGGATGGAGGGAGTAGGCACCCATATTAGTTTAAACTCCATCCAAAGCAGAGTAAAGTAAGCGAGTGGCTCTCTCCTCCATTTTGTTCTAGCTCTGCCCATGCAAACGGTCTAGCTTTTCAACCAGATTCTAAGAAGCTGTAGTTGCGGAATCTAGAAAATAAACTAAAAGCTAGAAGGTGTGAACCTAGCTTTTCCAGATTCTCATGAATTGGCTATCAACCAGCTGCTTATAAGAATCTTAAGCTCTTCCAATCAGGCACTTATACCATAAAGCCTTAATTTCATCGATTCAGCATTCATGAACAGTATGTGCACACAAGGACTAAGGCTGCGTTCGTGGAAGTGATAGTGAGTTTGTTTGTTTCGTTTTCCGCGCGTACGCTTCCTAAACTACTGAACTACTAAATTTGCTTTAAAAATTCATATTAATCCATTTTTTAAGTTTAAAATAGTTAATACTCAATTAATCATGCACTAATGATTCACCCCGTTTTCCATATCTTCTCAATCTTCTCTTCCCCTCTCCTCTCAAACTCGGCCTAAGGGAGAGGAAAGAAGAAGATTGAGAAAATGCGCAAAACAAAGTTAGTCATTAGCACATAGTTAATTAAATATTAATTATTTAAAACTTAAAAATAAATTAATATGATTTTTAAGTAATTTTCTGTAGATTTTTTTAAAAAATGCACTATTGAAGTTCGAGAAGTGTGCGCGTAGAAAACGAACTGACTTTTCTATCTCTTATGCTTCAAACGAGCACACCCTAACTTATTTTTCTCTAACTAGTAAGTGTGCACGTGCAAGGCACGTTAAACATTCATGGTTTTACACTAAGAATTGAGTACACCCTATTTCAGCTAATATGAAGAAAACTAAAGATGGATGAGATTATTTAAACTGTGTTTGGAAGGTGCTATATTATTATATCCCTTGTTTTTCTGGAAGGAATGGATCACAAGAAAAATATCTGTGAATGTATGGAAACCAAATAATTGAGAAAATTACAAAAAAAAAAAAGAAGAAAATATGGCATTGTCATCAACAGAGTTGTCCTCCAGCTTCAATTTAAAAGAAAATTGCAGCCCAGTAAGAGGACGAATACCAAAAGCAACTTATTTTATATAGTAGTATTTCATAGTATAGCAATAGTACCAAGCCAAGCTTTCATATTAAGGCCAAGGATTAAACCACATTTCAATTGGACACAGTATAAGCAAAGCGATTCAATCCGTCCATTATATTATATCTTGAATGGGCAGTGGAAGCTAGAAGCAAATCGAAGAGACATTCAGAATCGCCAACAATACACAACGCATCTAGCTGAAAATTTTGAAATCTTGGCTTACTTATAGTTCCGGACGACTAAGGCACTCCTTTTATCCAATTTATTCAGTTTAACCTGTTGCAGTAGTCAAACTAAAATTAAATTCAAATCAAACCTACAAATATTTATGAAATATCAGTAAAATCCAACTTCTAAACTATATCCAACTAAAAGACAGTAAAAAGCACATCAATTTTAGAAATTGCTCTGGCATAGAAAGCTACCTGAATATCAGTTTTTGCGGACACAATATCAGAAAATAATGGGGAAATGATAAATCATTAGAAGACTGAATTTAGACTAAAAAGAAAAAGTAAAACCTAATGAGACCAACCACAACTGCCAGCATAGTTTACCTGTTGGCATGATCATCCCAAGGAACTCAAATAATAAGTGCTTGCATTATGACATGAACTTGACATTAAGCTTTGTCAAGAGATAGTTCCATGTGATTCCCTTGAAAACTTTAATATATTCAACTTGCTCCTAGCATTTAACTCAGTGAACATTTTGACATATATCCAATTTATCAATACATGAACTATTTTATAAGTATGGTCGCTGCTTCAGAATTGTGGAGACAATTGGTAAGAAAACCATCCTCTCTGGCATTTAGCTGTGGAGTAGTTCGGTGATAAAAACATTAATAAATCAACATCCTATATATTTAGGCATCTGTAAATTATAAATTATAAGTAGTGCAATATATAAAATAACAAGTTTTTTTAAAATTAGTACTACTTTCTTCTGGATGATATTGATCTGGAGCCCTTGCCTCGCTTGTAATCCATCTCCAAGAGTGGTCAGAAAGGAAGAGCCAAAGATGTGCAGTGGTCAGGTGCAGCAGCTTTGCTGCTCTCCCCTGCTGTCAACCATCCATATATACCAGGCCATTATTAGATTTACATGGGAAAAAATAATTAATCCAAACATATAACTTGGCCATAGCTGTATATGTATAACATATGTAACTTGTTTGTCTGCAAATTTAAATGGTAAAGTTTCACAATTTGTTGGAATTGAAAATTATATTTTGTATAGCTCACTTGACACTGATCATCCGTCAGTAATCAGCTCGTTTCAACCTGTTGTGGATGCTACATATTGTATCTCAGCTGAATTGAAATGCCTGACAGAGGCAATAAGATATATTGAGCTATTTCTATAGGAACTGCAGAAAGCACTGCTTTTTTATTCCCTAAAGAAACAGTACCCATTGTTTTCCTTTTGGAAACCTACCTTGATATAATCAAATATAGAGCAATATAGTTTATTTTACTCCTATGGCAGTAGATAATTTGTGATCTTCAGCTTAGTCTTCAGGACTCACCGTATCAACATATTTTAGTAACAATATAAACTAAATTTAGTAAAATCTAAGTGATTGGTATATGAAGTCTAGAATTAAAAACATCTCCAAATCTAAGCCATCATACTAGTTTCATCTCAGAGTTAATAGGTGCAAAATCTGAACAATTAGAAAATTAGGTTGGACATATCGATAGAGATTAGTAAAATCTAAGCTAGTGCTACATGAAGCCCTGAACTGAACTAAAAAAAATCTCTGAACCTAAGTCATCCTGCCATGTTCATTTCAGAGTTAATAGGAACAAAAATCTGAAAAAATAGAAAATTAGGTTGCACATATATCAACAAAGATTAGTAAAATCTAAGCGAGTGATATATGAAGTCGTGAACTAAAAATAGTCTCCAAACCTAGGCTATCCTGCCATCTTCATTTCTGAGTTAATAGATACATACATCTGAGCAAATAGAAAATTAGGTTGGAGAGGGTATTCAATTGAACCTAGCTTTTTAGCAGAAAATGAAAAGGAAAAGAAAAGTTATTTAATTGAATATGTACTTGCAGCTCTGAAATTAAAAGATATTCAATTGAACCTGACTTTTAGCAGCAAAACAGAACCATCGCATCAAGTGCAAGTTGGGGAGCTGTTCAGAAGCAAAACGCCACAGTTGGAACACTTTGAATTCCGATGAATTTTACTGAATGGAGGCAAACATGTCATGCCAATCAGTCTGGCACTACTGCTGAATCCAAAAGAAATTAATTATTAACTGGTCTATAAAACAGATCTTAGCAGCTAAGCAATTATACCTCTAAGATTACGACTAAATGCTAATCAACTAAAAAATCTGGGAGTGTTTCAGTTGCAACGGAGTAAATTAGTAACTGCAAGAACTGAACCTATGGCCAAATGTAGATTGCATACCAGTATTTGTGATTTGGGTTCCAGGTAATCAAATAGTCTCTTTGTCGATAATATAGTGGACACATACATTCAGAAAATAGGAACAACGCGATTTTTATGAGTTTCAGTGTGAGAAAGAGAGCAGACCTATCAAGCCTCAACAATCATCAGATCATGGAGCGATTTTGTTTATTTCTTAGTAAAGCTTCCTTATGGACAATTTAAGTTCCTGAATATGCCAATCATGACTCATGAGTGGTGTGCCATTCTCAGAGCCAAGAACGAGATCGATGTCACAATATGTAGAACCGACTTAGCTGCAGTAAACTAAAGCAAAGCAAATGAGCACAGATGATATGATGATGCCTGGCAAGCTTCCTATGCTGCGATTCATCCGAGGGAGATGATCGGTACGGAAAACAACAGTTCTACCAAGGTCACTTCGCTATTCTCAGATGTATTATCATTATTCACAAATCACAACAGCAGCAGGAATCAAGTCTGCCCTGCATTTGGGTTGGTTCCAGAACCGTGCGGTGATTGTTGAAGAAGAGGAAGGGGGAAGCAATGGATGAGTACCTGCTTGGCCGCCATCGCCGGCGAAGCGTAGAACATGTAGCACGGCCTGCCCGCTGACCTGAACAGGATGGAGGAGCGGGAGGCCTCGGCGGCGGCCGTCCAGGCGACCTCGTTCTGCGGCGGCGGGGTGACCGGTTGCTGCTTTTCCCGCGGCCGCGTGCTCCCGCCTCGCCTATCCGGCGCCGGCGCGGTGGAGAAGCCGTCGGCAGGGGGAGGGGGAATGCGGGCGCTGGGGGATGGGGGATGGGGGATGGGGAGGAAGGAGGATGACGGCGGCGTCAGGACGACGGATCGCGACCGCTGTTGAAACGAAGGGGATCGAGGAAGTGGTTGAGAGGAAGACGGATCAAAGCACCGCTCGGGAGAGAGGGGAACATGTGCGCGTCTGCGCTCGGCAGGATCAGAGCGTTGCGGATGCGATATGAGCCAATGGATTTCACGATCCTACGGTTGGTATTACGCGTGTCTGTCAGGGTCGGAGTCACCGCCACCACTACGTAATTTTTAAGTAGCAGAGATATGCACATAAACGATAACTAATCCCCTCGCCCCAATATTTAGTCTCACGCACATTATAAGTTTTCTCGTCACTTGTTTCTTGTTAGTAGCATAACCAATACCATAATTACTTTACATTTTTTTAACTCAACAAAATCTACCTGCTAATGCTAAACTAAACAACCTGACTAATCACTCAGGAGCAACTAACTGAGCATAAGCAAGAGCATTGCCACTACGACACAGGAGCTGATCCTCATCGGCGGTGTCACCGCCGCCGCCGCCGCCGCCGGCGGCTTCTCCGCCGATAGAAAATTTTTAGGTGTCACATCACGAATTTTTTTTTTTTGGAAACTAAACCAGGCCTAGTTTGATTTCCCGATAGCTTGTACTGTTAGAATTTACCTGACATCATCTCGCTATAATGTATTATACTATTATCCCGATGTAATCCAGGATTCCTGTAGTGGCTACCTGTACTGGCTGTGTTTTAATTAAACAGCTTATTATGCGCTGGAGTACCTTCCTCATTTATGATCTATGTGATGCTCTAGTCCAAATTTAAGGACCGACCGTTTATTTCATTCGACTTTTCATATAGAAGTTTCTTAAGAAAGTAATAGCTATGCTCGTTTTAGGTGCGTGAAAAAGCTCAGCCATCGAGTCGATTTGTACATAACCTAAAGCTAGTATATTTACCTGCTTGAGTCAACCAAATTTTGGATGATGTTGGTTCATGTTAGGCTTTTAATTCAAGATCAATTTCGTGGACCGCTCATAATACATTATGAGGTTAGTAGAGGGTAGCGATATATTTATGGATCCCACTTCCACACACACATATATACATACACTATAAATGTTTTCGATGGACCATTAGACTTCTTGTAACCATGTCACCAACCATGATCAGACAGTTCAGTTATATGACTAAGGCCCTGTTTGTTTCAGCTTAAGATTACTGTAATCTAGATTATTGAGTCAGATTACTATAAGCTAGATTATAATAAGCCGACATATAATAAGTTGTTAGCTGTTTGTTTCTCTGGATTATTAGCTGATTGTTAGGTGTTAGCCACGCAATAATATAAAAAAAGCACCTTTAGAGTGGATTACTAGATTATAGTAATCTGGCTTATAGATTGTAATAATATATCATAATAAGCTGTCTGTTTGTTTCAACTTACTCTAATAATCCAGATTATAATAATCCTAAGCTGAAACAAACAGGGCCTTAGTTGAGTGTTAGTTTTCTTTAAAGGTGATTGTATTGCCCTCTCTCACGCTTTGTGGTAGCTCAGTGATAGAAAACACAATTGATAACTTGAGAATATCTTCAGTTGTTAAAAAGAAAAACAACAGCGATAGAATTATTTAACCAAATATTTTAAAATGAAATATGAAATTTTTAAATAAATTTGTAATTAACTTCAATGAAAATCGTATTTCACCAAAATTTAAATCCAAATAAGAAATAACTATGGTCCGCAGGGGCAATTTGGTCACGTCATGTGAAAAGGTGAGTCCCCTGTCGCTTCATTAGCACAAAAACACTAACTTAATGTGCGAGGTATCTCCTGGCAAATAATCGTATTTTCAAATTGTATTCCCCAAAAATGACTTCGTGTGAAGTTCTACAACTAAAATCATGGAAGTCACTTAGTGAAGATATTGGAGGAGGATTGAGAAGATTAATTTCACATTTTCCTTAATCTTCTTGTGGATGGAATTAATCAAACAAAGACCTCCTGAGGGAGTGAGTACTCCATCCATCCCTAAATATTTGACCTAAATATTTGATGCCATTAACTTTTTTAAACATGTTTGACCGTTCATCTTATTCAAAAATGTTTGTGAAATATGTAAAACTATATGTATACGTAAAAGTATATTTAACAATGAATCAAATGATAGGAAAAGAATTACTCCCTCCATTCTATAATATAAGATACAATCACTTTTATTAGATATTCTATAATATAAGGCATACATGTAAGCATGTAATTAATTATGACATTTTCTTCATTAAATTATTACTTTTTAAATCCTCCACTCTCATGTTATCTAATCCTATTGGATGCATGCATTATATTTATTAGGACGATTACAAGATAATAATAATTATTTCTTGGTCTTTGTGTTAAAGTAGTTGTGCTTCATATTTCGGAATGGAGAGAGTAACAATTACTTAAATTTATTTAAATAAAACGAACAGATAAATATGTTTAAAAAATAACGGTTTCAAACATTTAGGGACGGAGGGAGTAGTAAATTAGCCGCAGCCACAGGCATCAAACGGCGTTCGGCACTTGGGCCGTTGGGCGGTTGGGGCGACGCGCCTCCCATGCCGCTCCCTCCAACCGACGCCGACGCCGACGCCGACGCCGCGGCCGTTCCCATTCACATGTGGGCCGGGCCGGGCTGGGCTGACGAGCCGCATCATGTCACGCGTGACGCCTCCTCGTACTTCTAGATCATCCCACACACGCCGCACAACACAAGCAACCCACCCACCCTCGCCGACAGCGGGCCACGCCACACGACGCGTCCCTCCCTCGAAACCCGGAGATCCCTCGACGCGTACGTACGCCGGGCCCCCCTACTATATCCCTAGACGAATCTGGACACGAGTCCGTCCACATTAGTAATACGCGTCACACACACGAGGAAATTATTCAGTTACGCGTATATATACGCGCGTACCACACGAAGGCGTAGTAACCAACAGCACACGTGTGCCGGATGCTTCAACCGCAGCGAATCCCCCCACCTGAAGCAAAACGAGACGAGGTTCTCTCGCTCTCTTCCGGCGAGATTTTCGTCTTTTCCCTCCGCTCCTCGTCTCGTCTCTCCGCTTCCCCTCCTCTCTCGATTCCCCACCATGGCCGGAGCCGCCGCGACGCCGCCGGCGATGATGCGCGCCGTGCAGTACGACGCCTGCGGCGGGGGAGCCGCCGGGCTCAAGGTGAGCAACGCCCTCCGCCACACTGCTCTCTCTCTCTCTCTCTCTGCGCTTCCTTTTCTTTTTCTGCTCTGCTGCTAGTGGTAGTACCGTAGTAGTAGTAATTAATTTCGTTGAGGCGGAGTGTTCGAGGCTGTACACTCTGGTCGGGCGATGAGTTCATGCCCTACAACTTATATCCAATGCTAAAATTTGAATCTCAAAGCTTAATTTCGGAGTTGTTTTTCAGGTTTTTATTTATTTATCGTGGTTTCTTTTTCAACGTTAGTATTTAAGTTATTATGAAAGTTTTGCTAATACGCCGTTTGACGTATTATCAGCGATTGGCCAAACGATGATAGCCTCAGCAGTATGGCCAGATGATTGATATTATTTGTTTTGCTACTCTTTGCTTAATTCGTTTGTGCTCTGTGTAACACGGTCACACCCCATTGATTAAAAGTCCATATCGGTTCATCTGGTTATGTGCTTATGTGCTCAGATAGAGATTTGTTTTTTTTTATGATTGTTATGCTCATGGGTTTAACCGTTTAAGAGCCTACAGGATTACAGAGAGTCGGCCTATGATATCCTGCTTGACGATTAGTACTAGATGTCTGATGATTCTCCTGTTCTAAATTCCATGTCACTTTCAAATCGAACCAAGTTTTTCTTTGTCCCAAGACCTGCACCAAATTATATAGTAATAATCTAGTCTACTAAACTAGAGTGCAGGAGTCAACTTGGCAGCAACACCCTCCATCACAAAATAAGTTAACTTTTTTACATAAATTTAGACAAAACAAAGTAAATTTATTTTAGTACTAATGGTGCAGACCATTGTTGTGTGAGGGTCAAATTGACTGAGTGACCCAACTCTTTCCAAAAACAAGCCTAATTTAAGGCTGAACTGTAGAAATCAGACCCTGCATGAGCGCACTCACCCAACACTCCGCTTCTTATTCTGTGTTTCTACATTTCTTTAATAAAGAGATTTGTGAACAAATTATGTGATGATACTCCTCCTTGTGCAGCATGTTGAAGTCCCGGTCCCTTCGGCGAAGAAGAACGAGGTGCTGTTGAAGCTGGAGGCAGCAACAATCAATCCAGTTGATTGGAAGATTCAGAAAGGGATGTTGCGTCCTCTGCTGCCTCGTAGACTGCCTTTTATCCCAGGTAAATTACATGTTCTTGCTGCGGAATCATATACACTTTTCTTTCTATGTCTTCTTCATATGTACCTTTAACCGTACGCAACAGGGAGATGGTAGAATTTTTCCATCTTTTCTTCTGAGGAGTGCAATCAAAATTAAAGTCGGTTGGGTTGGGAATTAGAAATCTGTGAGGGGATGGAGAGACCACATATTCGCTTTGTCTTTTTCATATACAGAATTCGGGATGGAGACACGGGCGTAGGACCAACTATTACCACAAACTGAAACATCTAACATTATTACTGAACTGACGTTTTACTAAATTTGTCTTGTACACTGATGGCGGTACTGATGCTGTGTCTAGATTCTAGAACACGCCAAGTATTTTCTGTTATCAAAGATTCACAGACATAAACTTAGTTTTAGTATTAATTCTCAGATGACAGAGTAAATCATGACTTTCTTGCATGTTTTGTAAGTTAGTCATGTGTTCTGTTCATATGTGTGATACAACTGAGTTAAGCTTTTTTTTTTTTAGAAAATGGATTAAAATCCGGCCTCTACATCCACAATGGATGTACACAGCCCACAACTGAATTAAGCATATCTGACAGAGTAAAACATTTTAGACATGATCACAGAGTAAAATTTAGCATATCTTTCTTCATGCACCTATGCCAGTAAAACATGCTAATAGCTGCATCTCTATGATCTATTTTGCAATTTGCAGTGACCGATGTTGCAGGAGTGGTTGCTGGTGTGGGTCCCGGAGTGAAAGATTTCGCAGTAGGTGATCAAGTTGTCGCTATGTTGAACAGTATGGTAAGTCCATTCCACTCCTGTGTCATGTTTATTGGTTTGCCATTTCAACTTAACAATATCATGAAAATAAACACATCATTGTCAGTCCAATCCTATCTTGGGAGTACATCTGAATTTTAAGGTTAACCAATGTCTGAATATTCCTCCCGTATTGCAACAGAACGGAGGTGGGTTTGCAGAGTACGCCGTGGCGGCAACGAACCTGACCGTCAAGAGGCCACCCGATGTCTCAGCCGCCGAGGGCGCCGGGCTGCCGATCGCGGCGGGCACGGCGCTCCAGGCGCTGAGGTCCATCGGCGCCAAGTTCGACGGCACCGGCAAGCCACTGAACGTTCTGATCACCGCGGCGTCGGGCGGCGTCGGCCTCTACGCCGTGCAGCTGGCCAAGCTGGCGAGCCTGCACGTCACGGCCACCTGCGGCGCCCGCAACGCGGAGCTCGTGAGGGGCCTGGGCGCCGACGAGGTGCTGGACTACCGGACGCCCGAGGGCGCCGCCATGCGGAGCCCCTCGGGGAGGAGGTACGACGGCGTCGTGCACTGCACCGTCGGCGTCGGGTGGCCGGCGTTCGAGCCGCTGATGGCGCCCCGCGGGAAGGTGGTCGACATCACGCCCAACCTCTCCGCCGTGCTCACGTCGGCGCTGCACGCGGTGACGCTGCGGCGGAAGCGGCTGGTGCCGCTGCTGCTGTCGCCGAACAGGGCCGACCTGGAGTTCTTGGTCGGGCTGGTGGGGGAAGGGAAGCTCAGGACGGTGGTGGACTCGAGGTTCCCGCTGGGCGACGCGGCGAAGGCGTGGCAGAAGAGCATCGACGGCCACGCCACCGGCAAGATCGTCGTTGAGATGGAAGGGTGATATCATGTTGGCATGTTCAGTTGTTCTTGTTTGTTCATGGGTGGAAACTTACATTGGTTTGAACATAGCAATACAGAATAGGGAATATTAGTCATTTTGGCATCTGTTTAGTTTGATGATATGATTTGGTTATGATATATACTCGAGATTTGTTTATCTCTTCTGCGTTTCGAAGAATTTAGGAGATGTAAATCTGAGGCATTATATATCGAGATTACTTCTGCTTCTGTTGATCCATTTGCATGTTACTCTTCACTGTTAACCACCATTGCAGTGACAAAATTCACAAACAAAAAGAACTCCCATGTTAATTTTGAATCTATAAATCACCGCCTATGGCCGTGTTTAGTTTTTTGGCAAAAAAATTTTAAGTATACCAACACACATTTGAAGAACTAAATGTAGACTAATAACAAAATAAATTATAGATTTTACGTGTAAACCGCGATGCGAGACGAATTTATTAAGTCTAACTAATCTAGCATCATATTGTTAAATCATTGCGCAATTACACTCAAAAGATTCGTCTCGTAATTTACATGTAAATTGTACAATTGGTTTTTTTTCATCTAAATTTAATGCTACATGCATGTGTCCAAACATTTGATGCATGTGTCCAAATATTTGATGTGATATTTTTGGCTAAAATTTTTTTGGGATCTAAACACACCCTATCTCATTCGCAATAGAATCGATCCTGCTAGAAAAGATGGACACAAAAAGAAGGGGGGAAAACAAACATCAGGTGCTCGAAAAAGGGCCAAGCTTACCAGGACTACATCTGAAATTCTGAATAGACGTATATGCTACAATTAGTAAACCAATATCACCACTGCTCTCCCTTGCCACAAAACAAGGGAAGCTTCAATTTATGACCCGATTTTTGCTGATAATCTCTCACATAAACCCAACTCAACACATACTCTCTTCCCGAATGTTGATAATTCCAACCCACGAAAATATCAAACTTTTTTACCGACGCATAGCACGCTCACTTTGCGACGGCACTAGCGCCCGATGGCGCCCGAGCAGCACGACCAGCAGAGTGGTCAACCCGCTGGTAGCCAACATCACCACCACGTGATGAACCACCTC
This sequence comes from Oryza longistaminata, assembly GCA_009805545.1. Classification (NCBI taxonomy): domain Eukaryota; kingdom Viridiplantae; phylum Streptophyta; class Magnoliopsida; order Poales; family Poaceae; genus Oryza; species Oryza longistaminata. The sequence continues at coordinate 1,528,771 of CM020184.1, forward strand.
TTCCAGCGCCTCTGCCTCCATAGTCGGATCGATAATTGAACTCACCCCTTCCATAGCCCCTCCCTCCAGTGTAATTCCCGCGGCCTCTCATGCCTTCACCTCGGAAGTTACCACCTCTACCAGGAGCAAACCTTCCTCTGCCACCACCTGAAACCAGAAATAGGACATGTTGACTTAACAGAAAAGGAAGACAAAAAAAACAAAATAGGGAGGCAGATAGACAAGTATAATTTTGCCATAGCACGTGATAAAATTTGATACGATGAAATGTAACATACATATGGTTCTACAGAAAAACTTCGATGTTCAGCAATTTGGTTTTGCTCTTGAATCAGAAATTTACAAGCATACAACCAGGAGAAGCAATGTGTATGGACTCTGATAGGCAGAAGACATTATTTGTAATAATAAATGCGAGCACAAACAAACAGAACACATCTCTGATCAAACGAATGCAATTTGAATGAAAGGTGAACAACGTCAAATATTCAATTGTCACAAGTGCCAATTCAACAGCAGAAAGAAACGTATCCGGAATTTCTTCCATAAAATCCAAATGGAATCATGTGCTACTTATATTCAAGATATACATTGTAATGCTTTATGAACTTACCACGTGAACCAGCAGTTCTCTTTTCCTCCACATAACATTGCCGGTCACTAATCGTCACAGGAGAACCCTGCAGAGTAAAGAGTTTTGTCAGATAAAAAAACAGTTGACAGCACTTATCATGATCTCCTTTTGGTATTCGCATCAGCACTTGTAGTCTTGTTAAAGCTGATTCATCATTAGATAAGAAAATGTATCAAGGTAGTGTTTTTTCTAACATCAGTAATAGTATACATGACTTATGTTTGTGAAGAAGTTAAGTTCCAACACTAAAAAAACACTTCCGAGCAAAGAATGACAGAAAGCAGTTGCAATTGCATTCTTAACTAGCGCGAGTGTAGTTTTGCTCCTTGGTGGAGACTTGAGTATTCTTTCTCCCTTGTACATAAATCTCCATTTACATTGTCAGTTAACACATGGTCAAATTATCAGCATCACTATTGTCAAATCAAAGAATCAGAACTATATATATTTCTCTGGCACATTGATAGTCTTAACTTTCTAAATGGAACAGTCAAGAAAATACAACATTCCTTTCCAACAGTGCTGGCATGCCTGTGTTAAGGTATTGAGAATAGCGATAATCATTCCTCCCAGCTCCACATTTGCTGGTTAAATTATGGCCACTGTTACACACAAAGGATCATAAAAGCTTTAACCACTAAACCAAATCCATGAATGCCTCCGTGCTTTAAAAATATATGGGGCCGGAGGGTAGGGGGGATAAAAGCTATCCACGTTCCAGAACCACTGGGATCATAAACTCAAGGCAGCACAAGTCTAAGGCCTAAGAGCAAATAACAACGGACAGCTATCATTCCAATGGCATTGATTCCACCAACTGAGCAGACAGCAGCGGGCTAAAGGTTGCTTAACAGCATCAGGCTACCACCAAAAAAAGGAAAGGAAAAAGGTTGATGGCTAGGACAACAAGCACTGTACACTTTATGAGAAAATATCAGATATATAGGGAGAGTTGACTCAAGTGATTCAGGAAAACAAGGGTCAATTTAGCTTAGCATGGAAAGTATTTCTTTTATATATTCTGTTATACCTCTAAAACCAGGAAAATTTGACGAGGCATAGTCAAATTGTAATTTGGAAAAAGAAAAACTAACCATAGTGTTGTGCGGTAAGTTAGAATGTAAATTATAAATACTAGTAGTTCAAAACCTAATTAACTAGAAATAACAATATCATTGCATATACTTCTCTTAGTTCTGCCTGCTAAAAGATGAGCAAATAACAGTCATACAAGAAAAAGATTAAAAGAATGATATATCATGTTTATATATGCCCTCACAAACATCTAACCCCTCCCAAAAAAAAACTTAGAACCCCTGCCAAACAAACTTACTGCAACTCTTTAGTCACATATGTAATGCAATTAACACCAAAATACACATTCTGCAACAAGTCACTCATAACTAAATGAAATAAATGATGATGAGCATTCTTCAATATCACAGAACAATGAGATTAGTAAGATGGAATTACCGCAATTGCACTTTGAACTGAACTGGGATCTTCAAACTCTACAAACCCATAGCAGAACCCTTGAATCTGTGTTTTCAAATGGAAATACAAAGACAAATACTTGGCATTAGGACTCACTTAGAGCTCTATCATTATGTAAGACTATAAAAAAAAGTACCTTGTGACTTCTAACTTGGATTCCGTCTGGCTTGATAGCACCAAATTTCTTGAACGCTTCTTCTAATTGTTCAGGCGTGGCACTTAAAGGCAGATTCCGTACATATATCGCATGTGCATCAACTTTGAAAATGATTGTAAAACATTTCAGTCAGACACCAATGGTACAAAAAAGATTTTAACTGCGAGTTTGAATCTAGAAAATACCTTCAGCCTCTTGAATGTTGCTGCTTTCAGGATTAGGACTGAAAGTTGGAGCATCAGCAACCGGAGCAACAGGTGCAGGAGCAACTTGCTTCTCTTGTTTTGGTGGTGCCGGCCTGGAAGGAATTGCAGATATTTGTGGTGGAATTTCTTTCATGACTTTGACCTAGATCACACAAAAAATGCAAGTGACAATCTTACAAGGTAGCACTCAAATGTAAAAATGTTAACATGCAACATAACTACATGTTACCCAATTAGATCATAGCCACCAACTAGCTTCAAAAATTCTTCCACCTAAGTTGCTACTTGTATTGAAACTAGATAATCATGACATCAAGAATTAACATTTCAATTTCATAGAACAATTCCCATTACCCAATTACCAAAATGATATTCCCATGCATATGTATTGCGAAGTGCATTATTAACATTTGCAGCTAAATTGCATTTCTATTGTGCAGTGCATTATTAACATTTACAGCTGAATTGCATATTTATTGTGCAGTGCATTATTAACATTTGCAGCTGAATTTATGTGCCAGTGCCATTTAAAATTCAGAACTGGAAGCTTCATTTGAAGCTTTACACATCAGAAATTAAAAGGCATCATGCACCTAGAAAAATCCTAGCAATTACTTATGCATGTTTGCTCGAGGTTGGAACACATGCAGAACTCCATAAAGGAATGAAAAATGCATATCTCCTCCCAATTCCCATGATCACATTCAGAAGCATTAAAAAATGCAAAGTTCTAATATCAACCAGGACAGGTGACTTTCAGCTCGGTGGATGAAAGACAAACAGCCTTCAAAAACTTACAATTGAAGCATACGACTTCTTGGGGGCCTCCTCTTGTGGTACAGGGGCAGGGGCAGGGGCAGGGGCAGACGGAGTCGGCATAGCCACGGCTATGTTATTTGGCACTTCATCTATAACTTCAGGAATCGGTGTTTCCTCCACAACAGGCCCCTCTGTGTTGTTCGGTGGGTTATAAACCTCCTCGCCGTTGAGATCAGCCTCCTGAGCATTGGGTGCAGGATCAGCTACATGCTGCTCCGGCTGCGAGAAGGCCTCTACAAAAGGGCAAACACAATCAGTTTGACCATGAGCATCACAGTAAAGAAACAGCCCTCAAAATGCTCCACCACACCACACACCCTGTTCCCGAGGCACGCTAGTGCCATTCGCCGAAGGAGCAGGCACCGAATCCGGCTGCTGCGATGGCGGAAACGACAGCTCCAGCTCCGGCTCCGGCTGCACCTCCTGATCCCCCTCCCCCCCGACGTAGCGCAGGATGTCGTTGAGCACGAAGTATCCCTTCTCCTGCGGCGCGAGGAAGAAGGACTGCGAGAACTCCCTGCGCACGTCGTCGCTCCCGGTGAGGTGGCCCGTGACGAGCACCGTGACGCCCCCGCCCAGCGACTCCTGCGCGTCCACCGCCTTGATCTCCGCCCGCACGATGTCCATGGACACGATCTTAGCGTTAATCGCCTACAACAACAACAACAACAAACAGTTCGAATCCCCCTCCCCCGAAAACCATCACTCGGCCACGGGGAGGCCCAGATCTGAGGCCGGAATGGAAGAGAGAGAGACCTCCATGGTGGTGACGGTGTCCATCTCGGCGGCGGCGGGGGAGGCGGGGCGGCCGATGCGGCTCCCGTCCTGGTAGAAGCGGTGGACGAGATCCGGCGACTGGTGCAGGATGTTGTAGTACTGGTGCACGAACGCGTTCCCCACCTGCGCGCGCGCGAGCGCGAAACGAATCTGAGTCAAGCGCCCGGATCAAGCGGCGGATCAGGAGGAGTAGAGGCGCGCGCTTACCACTTGCGCCGACGGCGGCGATCCGGGGGCGGCGGCGGAGGGCGGCGGCGGCCGAAGTGCCTTTTGGGTTTTCTTTTTTGAAAGTTGTTTTGGCGATGGCGAGTGTGTTTTCATCGCTGGCTACCACGAGCGATGTGTTCAGTGTAATACTCAGGAGAGGGGTTAGGGTTTGGGGGGGGGAGAGGGGTTTGTCTCCTCTCTCTCGCTCGCTCTCGCTCGCGGTGTGGTGGTGGGCTTGGCGTTTCCGCAAAATTGGGCGAGAGGGGAAAGGGAGGCGGCGGCGGCGGCGGGGGTTATACGAGACGAGTGGAGTAGTAGGAGTAGCGCACTACGGCACGTGCGAGCGGCGGGGGCGCGCGTGCGGGGAAGGGGGGATTCCGGTGGTGGAGAGCGGGGGTGGGGGGCCAGAATTCAGATCTCCGCGGCGGCACGGGTGTCACGTGCGTAGCGTGTGTGTGTGGTTTCAGTGGTCGGGATGGATGGGGATCTCGGCATCGGCATCTCGCGCGGTACGAATGATTGATGGAATGTGTGGTGGATTTTTGGCCGAGAACGGCAGCGGTGGTGTACTGCGCGCTACTACAGTACGAGGGGTGAGTAACTAGGGTTGGCTTCAGTGCGTGAGTGAGTGAGGGCCCGTTTAGTTCCCAAAAAGTTTTTCTCCAAAAACATCACATCGAATCTTTAGACACATGTATATATGGAGTATTAAATATAAATAAAAGAAAAAACTAATTGCACAGTTATGGGGGGAAATAGCGAGACGAATTCTTTTGACCTAATTAGTCCGTGATTAACCATAAGTGCACAGTAACTCACATGTGCTAATGACGGCTTAATTAGGCTCAAAAGATTCGTCTGCGGTTTCCCGGCGAGTTCTGAAATAGTTTTTTCATTCGTGTCCGAAAACCCCTTCCGACATCCGATCAAACGTCCGATGTGACACCCAAAAATTTTCTTTCCCCAACTAAGCACACCCTGAGTGGTAGAATCGGTTGGGTATTCCTAACCCAATGACTAGGATGGTGTCCATAATATTAAATAAACTGTCACTTAGGATAAAAAAATGATGTGGCAAGTGAATAAATGAGGAAAGAAAAGGAATCATGTCTTGCATAGAACATGGTTTCTACACAACATCCAAGACATTATGTGAGATAGTAGCATTAAATTTAGTATGGAATAGTAGTGTTTACATTGGAGAAGTAGTGTCTAGTACTAGTTTCTTGATGATGTGGAGTTTGTGAAAACTATGTCTAGTGTCTTGGGTTGGGAATGCCCTTAGAGCAGGTGTAATCAAGGTTGTTAGAATCCCGATCCGTATTATGTATTATATACTCCATCCGTCCAAAAAAAGACAAACCCTAGGTTTCCGTGTCCAACGTTTGCCGTCCATCTTATTTGAAAATATTATGAAAAAAATTAAAAAGCAAGTCACATAATAAAGTGTTAATCATGTTTTATCATCTAACAACAATGAAAATACTAATTATAAAAAAAATCATATAAGACGGACAGTCAAACGTTGGACACGGAAACCTAGTGTTTGTCTTTTTTTGAACGGAGTGAGTAGTATTTTATGATTTTACCAAACCAAAACGATACCGGTCCCACATAGTATCCTAATTTTCATAGTATCTTGATTCTACTATTTATTACTATATTGTCGACATTTAATATCGCGACTACGGTATTTAGGTGGTATGGGGATCGTCGGTACCTGGGTATATGCGAGATTGAGTTAAAGAGATGGAGACAGGGATTTTTATACAGGTTCGGGCCCCTTATCTTACAGGTAATAGCCCTACATCCTATTGGCCGAAGCCGGTGTTGCTCTTTATTCATCTGAATCACACAAATACAATGTTTGGGATAATCTATCTGTCCGTCGTCGACCTGACGACTAAATAACCAACTCGTAGTCGACGACATGGTAGTCTTCCTCCTCGAATTCGTACTCGGTGAGATCAGAGATGGCGCTAGATCCCTCTTGCCGGCCCTGTAGGTGCCAGATGGGGTATGGCTAGGCTAATCTCTGATGTCGATATACGGCGACGTATTGGCTTGTGGCTTTGTAGATTGTGGTAGGTGTGTCCTCTCTCCTCCTAGGGGGACTTGTATTTATACCCATAGATTCCCCCTTGTCCAAGTAAGACTAGGGAGATAAATATGGAAACGATCCGAGTAGTCCTTGTCGTTTCCATATAGAACTCTTCTCGTCCGTCTTTATCCGGAACTCCTTCTATATACGAGGTATGATTCCGTATAAGACATGGTATGTAGTGGACCCCTCCGAGCTTAGTCGATTACTATTAGGTATATGGTATCCATAACCCTGACATATATGATCCTACGAAATCTTAGGTAGTACTCCGATTCTACGATCCATACAATCCTACAAAATATTATTTAAAATAATATGATTTAAAACTAATGTAAATAAATATGCTCAAGTTTATATAAAAATCAGTTAAATATATAAAACCAATGTGGTTTTCTCTTGATAAGTGTCTCTATTTGCATGACATATATTATTACTATATTTTTTATAGAATGGCTATATGTAATTAATATAAATATTAAATTAAACTTTAAAAAAAAATCTCATAGTATCCCGATCCTACGATACAATACTACTTTGAACAAAACTATACTACCTAGGATCCTGATAATGACAACCTTGGGTATAATAGAATATTGTAAGTCGGCGATACAAGCATCCGTATCAGACAAACAGATTGTAGAGAGAGAAAACTGAAGAGAGAAGGCAGCCGGTGCTAATGCAAGCGCCGAGCTCTAGTACATAAAACGATGCAAGTCATGGAGATCTATACAAACCAGCTCTCAGTCCTAGCTTTTGCCCAATAACTTGACCATGGCCCATCAAAAAACGTACAAGATTGGGTCGAGGGAAACAAGTCTGATCAAAAGAATAAAAATCAGTTGCTTAGAGAAGCATGGGCATGTAGCTTAGCAACTAGTTATTGTCCGTAACATCTATTGGTACCATCTATTTCTGATGTGTACAAATTTGTAGCCCATCAACGGCGATACTATTAAACTTCCTCTTAGAGTCGTTAGATCGGCTATGCATTGTACTATGGCAGCTAGTCGTTTTCATTGTACATCACTTGCATCGGCCTCTCAACCGTATGGTAGAGAGGGAGTGTGTATTTACCTAGATGGAGGGTGATTCGTATGAGGGGATATTGCACGGTGATTGACTGATTGTTTAGGTATCTATATGTGCACTAGAGGTTGTACCCGCTCGTGCAAAATAAGTTCCATAGCCAGGCTTGAGAGAAACGCAAAAAACGCGAGGACAAATTGGTATAGGTGAGGATGAGGGACAAGCAGGTGCAGGGGCAGCGTAACATCGGGTTGATGCTTCCCATCATCTTCTTGTTTCATTTGTTCACTCAAGCACCCACAAATCATCATCGTCGTTAGCCGTCTTTATCGTTTTCCCCTCTCTAGCTGCTTCAATCCACGGCCACCAGCTCACCACCATCATATCTGGTAGCCATGAGATCGAAGCCGGCAAATTCACCCACCACGTGTCTATAAGTTTTAGAGTGCCGTTATCGTCGTCATTGTTGTCATCTTCCTCTCCATCTCTATTCCTCTACGTCATCGACGCGCTCTTCCTTGCTTCCAAGCTTTTTTCCCCAACCTCTAATGTGTTGGATCATGTGGCCACAAGCTCCAACGATGGTTACGAGTGGTAGGGTAGGAAAAGCACGAACAGTGAGTGGAGTGGTGTACAGGTGAGTAGTGACCGTTACATCATACGGGACAAGACCAGCTCTTTTTTTCCCTTTACCCTTTTTTTTTCCGATTGATTAAGTCGAATGAAGTAATAATGGTGTAAGTTACCTTTGCACAGTGGTAACTGTGTACTTCTTCTGTGGACTGATCGATCGAGCACCATAGCCCCCGCCATGCACAACGGCAGCCATGGCTACATCCTTCTCGCCCTTGGTGGCTACATCGACAACCGTCACAATCGGACTACCGCTACATCCAAGATGAGTACCGGTCTCCCCATCGAGGTTTGCGCCATCCGAGAGCTCTTGGCTACTTCTCCGTCCAACCCCAAATCGAAGAGATAGAGATTGAAGGGAGGAAGGAGTGGTTGATAAGTGGGCCCCACTATTTTTTACTTTTACCTTGTCACTTACATGTGGCATTCAGCTCTATTTTCAACTACTTTGATGATTGAGCTACCACGCCATCACACTTGGACCAAATCAACTTGCCACATCAACTGAAACCGCTTTCAAATCATTGAAGGAGTCAATTTACACCGGTTTTTGAAGTTAGGGTGGTGTTATACCCGGTTTTTGCCGTTGATGGATGCAATTTAATCAAGGGTAAAAGAGGAGGGACACCAAATAGACTTATTCATTAGGCTACTGATTACCAAGTAGAGGAACGGTTATCAAAGGGATTTGGTGGGCCAAAAGGCCCAAAATGCACGCAAGAACCGTACACCTTCGACGTGCGTCCAAACCGAAATATCTTTTCCAATCTCTCGTGAGTCGTGGCAGGGCACGATCCAAAACTCAGGATCGTGCACACCAGCTTGCCAGAAATATTCATACTAGGGTGACAGGCTCGTTTGCTGATTTTGTGAGAGAATTCGTGTAGTCCATATGTTTTCAAATAACTTATAATTTTGATTTTACCATATAAATTAATCAAGCTCGCACTTTAATAACATGGCATCTTTTAGCATTTGTAAATCCTCTACGTAAAATATGAGTATTCAAAATTTAAACTGAATAATACCCGCTGCTAGTAATTTAAAACGAGAGAGAATAATTTTCCTATCGCGACTTATGAGTGGGTAATTTGTGGTATGTGTGATAACTGAGTGTATTTGTCTTTCATACAATCGATTTTTTTTCAAAACAATATAGATTATACATATAAAAATTGTATGCGTATATTTGGACTTTAAGAAATTGCAATTTTTACCAGGCTTTAAAAGATGGTTCTAAAAAAAACCACTAAGGCTATATTGTGATGTTGTTCACTTTCAACATGATATTTGACCATTCATTTTACTAAAAGTTTATATAAATATTATTTATGTTTTTGACTTATTTTATCATTAAATAAACTATAACATTAACTTATATTTATTTGTATTAAATTTTTGAATAAGAGAAATAATAAAACATTATGCGAAATGTCAATGACGTCTTATATAAAAAACATGAGAAAATTTCATAGTACTACTGAAGTTCGTCCAATCCCTTTTATATCCCTAATATTTGCTCATCCTTCTATATCCCTAATCTTCAGTTGGATTTTTATATCCCTTCCGTTTGTTGACCGTTAAATTCTTATCATAAAGTCTATTTCGCTCTTTGGTGTCACGATAATATAAATTTATGAAGTATACCGATGGATTGTATAAATTTATTGTATGCGACTATTATATTTAGTTTATTTTGTGAGATATTATTTAAAAATAAATTTTATCTCACATAAAAAAAAAATATCATAAATAATATCTTGCATAACAAAATTCATAAATAATATTTATGATAATTTATTCTTAGATATGACATAAAAATAAAATTTATTTATTAGTTATTAAAAAAGTACTTATTTAGACCATAAATAGATTTATGTTTATAAAAAATGCCGTACTACTATAACAAATATGCTATATATATAGTTTTTAATGGTAAAAAATATTAATTTTTTGTTTTGCCTTCACGAGGTGAAAATAAATATTATTTTTACTAAATAATATCTCACAAAATAAACTCATAATATAATAGTCGTATACAATAAATTTATATTTTCTTAATACCAAAGGGCAATATTGATAAGATTTAACGGTCAATTAACGAAAAGGGTATGAAATGATCTAAACTGAAATTAGGGGTATGGAAGGGAATAAGCAAATCTCAGGGGCATAAAAGAAATTGGGTAAACTTTCAAGGTCACAGGGAATTTCTAAAAAAAAACATAGATAGTACTTTGAATATATAGATTTTCTCTCGATTTCCGTTAGCACGCTTTTCAAAATACTAAACGAAGTGTTCGTGCGAAAACTTTAGTTGATTTAAAATATTAAATAAATTAATTTATCAAGTTTTATAATAACTAAAACTTAATAAATTATGCGTTTAACGTTTATCAACTTAATTAATTTTCATCTTCTTTAGTTTCAAATACCAGCAGAGCAGACCATAGACTACCAATAACATGGGCATGTAAACTAATTTTTATTTATTTATGTCTTTTTTAGAATATTTTTATGTTCCTTTGGTCGCTGCCAATGTGCCACCCCATGCCCTGCCCGTGTGGCCGTGTGTGTTCCGAAATTCCAATAGTAACGGAACCCGATCTCTCTCTCTCTCTCTCTCTCCCCCCCTCACAAAAATCCGAGCCAACCCCCCAACTCCCCCACCCCCACCACCTTCCCTCCCACTACCTCACGATCCCCACCCGCCATCTCCACCGCCACCGCCACCACCACCACCACCACCGCCTCCTTCCCCGCGCCGCGCTGCCGCCGCCACCGCCGTCGCCGTCTCCTCCGCGCCCTCCCCCCGCCCGCGATCGCTCCTCCACCGGCAGGTTCGTCACACACGCTCGCGTTTCCCCCCCCGGGTTGCCGTAAGTACGTACGTGAACCCTCCCTGTCCCTGTCCCTGTCCCGCCATTCCGCCTGATCGCCCCCTCGTGGAACTGGATGAACCCTAGAGCGGCCGTGGTGGGGAGTGGGGAGGGATGGGTCTTTATTCTGTCAGTCGTAATACCGATTTCTCTTCGTTTCGTTTCGGGAGGTTTTCTTTTTCTTGCCGTTTCAACCCTAGATTAATCCTGAGACTTTAGCGTTTACCATTACCAGAGATAGATTTTATTTTGAGACTTTTTTTTATTATTTTTGTTGATGATGATCGGGAGAGAATCATGTGCTACACTTTCTACGAAATCGGTTTAGTGATCCGTGTTTGTGTAGTTCTTGTCTCTGCATTCCTGCTCGCCAATTAGCCACAGATTCTTTTATTCTTTTTACTACTACTACTAGTACTAGTTCTTGATGAGGGAGCAATAATTCGGAGCGTGAATACCGCATAGCTAGCGCAATCGCCTCGTCGGTATCGACCTTTTTTTTTTTTTGCCCTGCTTGGACAGACCGTGCAAAAACCTTTGCCTTTCTTTCTCCAAAAATGCTTTTTTCCCGTGTTGGCCTTCTTCTTTTTATCGTCTAGTATCTATATGCGTAGAGTTTGGCCGTGTCCTTTTCCCTGTGCCTCATAATGTGTGTGTAATTTGAGGTGCCAATGAAACGGAAGTCGCCCATGAAAATGAAACTCACTGTTTCCAAGGAAGTGGATGAGAGACGACCGATCATTTTCCGCGATCCGTTGGAACCGACTTCTCATCAAGTGGTTTGGAACCTCGATTGGAGACTTTATTTGTTGGTCGTACAACTAAAAGTTGCGGTAGTTGCTGTTTGTTTTTACCTCTTTTTTTTCTTTTGTTTTCATTATTTGGCTGGTTCATCACTCTGTTTTGCCTGTGCACTCCCCCAACCCCCTTCTTTTTTTCCCCTTATGTTCCAACCTTAATCAGAAAATTCCAATTGAATTGTTGAACTCGTTTGGATCGACAATCCGCTCTATAGGTTGTGGACTAAACCCATCTGTTCAAGTAGTAGCCAACCTTATTCTATCTTTTTTTTTTCCTTATCAAACTAGAAGTTCTATGTTCCGTGAACAGAATCTTGTGAGCTCTAAGCCTCTAATAAATACATGCCCACGGCCACGAGCCCACGATTATTTTTACTGAGAGATACAAGTGTAGGATCCCTATTAGGTTGTTCGAAAAAATTGAACTAGTTTAGTGGTTCCCTATTAGGCTATCTTTTTGTTCTTGTAATGGTTATGGATGATCCTTACTGCTACAGTTTGACACGCAGAGTTGATTCTATCACCTATAGCATCTGCAATAGGAATGTTGAACACATGTGATTATTCACATCATATTCTCCTCTGTAGGGACGGGCATATGAAAATCCATTAATAGGAATAACCCGAGATTGTTGTTTCTTCGAGACGCGGTTTGAAGTGGTTTACTGAATGGAAATTATGTTGTTGTGTAGGACAGATATCGGATTCTTCTGTTTTGGAAAGCAAATATACTGTCAGAGATGGTGATGTCTATAGACAATGTGAGGGGCTTCGCACTGGCCACATCATCAAGTGCATTTATTGGTTCAAGCTTTGTGATTAAGAAGATTGGGTTGAAGAAAGCTGGGGATGCTGGGGTAAGAGCAGGTTGTGCCTCCTCTTGTTTCTGGTTAAATAATTCATTTTCTACATTGCATAGAAGGTTTTTTTTAAAAAAAAGAATGCTCAAATCCCTTGTCCTGCAGTTATATTTCAAGTAGAATGTACATAGGTTCTTTCATTATAATCCATTATTGATCCTTATGATTTGCAGGTTCTGGAGGATACTCATACTTATATGAACCTTTATGGTGGATAGGGATGACAGCTAGTAAGTATGGATTACATTGTGCTCTTTTCTGTTGATTATGCGTGCAAAGAAGGCTTGTCAGTCTAATCCAGTTTCCTTTTGTTATATGATACATATTTATGAAAAATTTATTGGAACTACTGAGGTAGCTTCTACGTCAACTACAGATTTTATCTCTCTGTTACAGTGATTCTTGGTGAGGTGGCCAACTTCGCAGCATAGCATTTGCTCCTGCAATACTTGTCACTCCTTAGGAGCGCTGAGCATCATATTCAGGTTTTACACATATCTTTGCGTCTAGGAAATAATTTTGATTAATCAATAGTATGCTGTTCCTTAACACTCTTTTATTCATTCAGTGCAGTGCTAGCACACTTTATTTTGAAGGAGAGGTGCATATGTTTGGTATTGTTGGTTGCATATATTGTGTTGTTGGTTCAGTTGGTATAGTTCTACATGCTCCGAAGGAGAAAAAGATCGATTCAGTTAACGAAATATGGCATCTTGCAACTCAACCAGGTAGCTCTTATCTCAAAGGTCTTTACAGTTGTTCTAGTTGTCATTTCAGTAGATATAGCTGTATTGTTTACCTTTGGAGAAAGTTTAATTTTAGTATTGTGTTTTTAATATAATAATCTGGTTTATTCTCAATTTGCTACCAGTGCTGACTGCTGATCTGAAATGTAACTTGGCAAACAAGAGAAGCAGTATTATTTTGCAATTTTGAAGAGTTCTATCTAAGAGTCTATTTGCATCCTTAGCATGTTGGCTTCTCAATTTTTTTGGTTGATACACATAAGAAAATGATGCTCGAAGAATCAGTTTCTTGAGAATATTCACTTGCATGACTTTTTTTTGGAGAAATCATTCATTATGCTGAGATTTTTCCATCATTCTACCAGAATTAGTACTCGTGGTTATATTCTATAGGTTAGGGATGCTACTTGCCTTCTCAAAATTCATTTTGATGCTAAGTGTAACATTGTGCTTGCAGGTTTCATAGTCTATTCTGCATGGCAGTAGTTGTTGCACTTATTTTGATTTTCTGGTCGTTATCGGACGGAACAAAAGGAAAATGCTCGCATATATTGCAATCTGTTCTCTGATGGATCTCTTACGGTAGGCTCGCTATGCATCATAACTGAACTGTTTGAATCAAGTTTATCCATTATGTTCTGATAAAGTAATATACTTGAGGCAGGTTATCAGTGTAAAAGCAGTGGCTATTGCCTTGAAGCTTCATTTAATGGAGTGAACCAATTTATCTACGTCCCAACCTGGTTCTTTATTGTTGTGGTGGTTATATGCTGTTTAGTGCAGCTGAATTACTTGAACAAGGTAACCGTCACATCTTAAGGAAACATTCAGCAGTTTTTTATTGTGGGATCATGACGCTTCTTATAGATTATATTGTTGTTACTATCTATTTTATTTGGTACAGTCAACATGGGTTTCATCTCTACCCTACTCCAATGTAATTGGGTCTTCCGTTCAGAAAAAATAAATGCTTGAGAGTTGAGGCTGTTAATAGCTTACATGAATGATTTATTCCAATAACATACATCTTGTTCTGTTCGTAAAATATTATTTACTCACACTGAATCTTTTGCATTGACATACTTCAGTTGAGTCTTAGCACCTAGATTTCTTTAATTTTACATTTTATAATAATTTAAATCTTTTCTCTGGCATTGTGAGATCCAGCATATTGACATCAATATTGTCTTTTTCCCTTTATCTTTTTTATTTGAACTTTTTTTTTTGTTATTGTAGGCCCTTGATTCATTCAACACAGCTGTTGTCTCTCCAGTCTATTATGTGATGTTCACCATTCTTACTATTATTGCCAACATGATCATGTACAAGGTGATTTACACACCGTTCATATCTTTCGTTAGTTCATGTGATATTTCTATATTAAACCACTTTCCTATTTGATGAGACCCAGACTTGAAAATTCAATGTGTTTCTTGAGACTTTATTCACGGGAAGCTATATATGGCATCATCTTAAAATTTGCCGTGTAAAACTAAAACTTTAACATCCGTAGTAAGCTGGTGCATTCGTGTCTAGTATGGCATTGTTGGCCAATAAATTTTTTTCATGCCAGTATGCATGACAATTCAGTATTCATAAAAGGGGCCTCTGTGTCGAGATTATTGTCGTTACTGAACTTGTAGCAATTTTTTAACTTGACTCGAAAAACTAATATTTGAATTATGCATGATATTCCATTGTTCATCTTCCACCATTCGATACTAAACATTTCCGATAGGTGCTAGCCCATTGTTAATATAACTTTTTTGGAGATTGACAAACATATTTGATGGCCCCTAAATTCTCATTCCAGGACTGGGCCTCTCAGAATGCAACGCAGATAGCAACCGAGCTTTGTGGGTTTGTGACAATTGTTGCAGGAACTTTTCTTCTGCACAAGACCAGAGATATGGGGAACGAACAATCTGAATCATCTTCGCTGAGAGGAGAATGTGAACTCCAGAATCATTAGCTAGTCACATATGTTGAGCATCTAACATATACAAGTACATTTTAGGATCACAACTCACCATGTGCCGTGGAGCCACTTAAATGATACTGATTTAGCTCGTTGCAAATTTAGGGGATATATATATAGATGCAGAATCATATGCTTTTCACTGGGTTATTTTGATACATTAATCAGGGACACTTTGTCAGTTCAAGGAGCACTAAAAGTTCTATTCCTTTGTAAATACAGTTCATGAGTGTAAGTGCGCGCTGTGAAATGCCAAAGCAATGGCTCATCATCAACTCCTATGTGTTGTTGCACGTATAGCGTGCGAATTTTCAAAATTAAAGAAGCAATTATTCTGTCACAGATATTTCGCTTTTGAGGCTACATGCAAAGCAATTTTTTTGTTTTTACTGTTTCTAATGTGTGGGGCGTAAAAGGTCCGGCACCGTCACCACCACATGTCCATGTTTCCTTAACTGTGGGTGTAAGATCGTTTTCTGAAATGCAAGTTTGTTTGTTTAATTGTATATAAACCAGCCACCCTAAAAAGATCAGCATTACCAATGGAATACTTCATTCAGTAGGTTTGTTGCCAAGAATTTGACATTGCCAATATTTTTCTGACTAAACAATAAAGCAAAATCCTAAACAACCATATTAGGCATAATGCTTGTTTACTTTCAATTAGATGGTGGGCCTTTGCTTATTTCAGCACAACTTTCATATAGAAAGTTTTTCGCAAAACATATATAAAAGTTGACTGCAATAAGTAGTAACCACCAGCTAAAAAGAACAATTCTTGCATTTCCCCTTTTTTCTTGAGGATATGCAAATAACATGTGCATTGGAGGTGCCATAATTTGCTTAAAATTAGGTCATAAGAAAAACCATTAACCTGGTTTAACATTATGGGGACATCTTGAGGAGGAATGAGCCACCTAATCTTGCAAACCAAGCATAATCAGTTATGTTTTTTTTTTATATGCAGCAGGTTCCACTGTAATGTTATGTTGGATTTAAGACAACTTACGATATATAACCCCACTCTTGA
Organism: Oryza longistaminata; assembly: GCA_009805545.1. Classification (NCBI taxonomy): domain Eukaryota; kingdom Viridiplantae; phylum Streptophyta; class Magnoliopsida; order Poales; family Poaceae; genus Oryza; species Oryza longistaminata. The sequence goes on from CM020184.1 coordinate 1,545,118, forward strand.
GACATATTAACTCCGTCCAACTAGGACAAAATCCTTTTTATTAGGAGCCGATTCCAAATTAGGTGTTTTTTTAGGGTGAATAGCCAGTTCGGTCCTTCAACTTTTGCTTAGGGGTCGAATTAGTCCTTGATGTTTTATTATGTCCAAACAAAACCCTAAAGATTATCATGCGGCTTAATATAGTCCTTAGATCCACTTAAAACGCCACATGGACATGCCACATCATTCGTGCATGTAAGATAACATTTAATGTCCATTTTAACATTCAATTTTCTATCAAATAAAGAAAAGAAAAACAAGAAGAAGCAATCATAAAACTAAGAAAAATGTCAATTTTTTTAGCTATCAATGCTACATATTTTTGCCAATGGTCAAAACCTTTTTTTGTGTGTGTTTTCTCAATAGTTTTTCTTTATTTCCTATGAAAACATAAGAGTGTAAAATATATTTAAATATTGAATTTGCATGCATAGATGATGTGGCATGTACACATGGCACGTTTAGAGGGTCTAAGGACTATATTGAATCACACAATAAACTTAAGGAACTTGTTTGGACAGTACGAAATGTCAGGGACTAAATTGATCCTTAAGCGAAAGTTCAAGGATCATGTTGGGTATTTACCCTTTTTTTTAAGAGTTGGATACTCCCCCTCACTGCTCTACTCCCATCCCTGTTGATTGGTTAGCGGCCTAGCTTTCTAGCGCATGAAAGAAGCATATGTGCAAGCATGCATGGTCATAGACGACATCCACTAATCTCCAAGCTAGTATGTTAGGAACTTCCTTCCTATCTTAACCTCCCCCTCTCCAAACTTTTTTTTTTCTAAATTAATTATCTGATTTATAATCCAATTACACCGTTATACTCCTTGCAATTAAATCTTTAACAAGATCTCAGATGATTATATTTTGATAAGAAAAAATAATGTTCTTTTTATCACTTACAGAAAGATCTTCCATCACATGTCAAATGTTTTAGTTTAGTGTATAAAATATTCCAAAGAAATGTACCATTCAAAAAATACTGACCGTAAAACCAATGACCACTATGTGAAATATTGCGTCCCAACAAGTAAAATATAAAAGAAAAAAAAATCATATGAAAGATAAAATACATTTGCAAGAACTTAATATTATCGAAACATTTAGTTATGTATGAACATTAGACTGCAACTGATGAAGCATTGTAAATATTTGTTCAAACATTTCAAAGAGCATACTGTGCAACATTTACAAATTAACTAGTGAAATATCTTAAAAGCACTAGTTGAAATATTTAAATAAAACCATAGCAACAATTAAATAAATCCATTAAAAAGACTATTTTTATCAGAATATAACCATATGTAATCTTATTGTAAATATTTAATTGCAATAATTTTAGTAGTGCAATCAGATTGTAGATTACAAAAGTAATTTGAAAGAAAATATCATTTGAAAATTATATTACGAAGGATGTATGTATGCATGGCATGGGTGAGGTGTCACTTCTGCATGCACGCATGAATGGAGTGAGGGGAGAACAACATGCTAGCTACTTATGTTGAAGTTAGTAGATGGGAGGAGATAAGTAATAGAATCTATCTTATTATAAAGTTATCCTCCACTAACTCTTTTAAGCTTAACATGCAAAGATGCCACATCATCATCCACTAATTAACAAGATGCCACATCATCATCCACTAACAATCATCATATTTAAAACATCATGCAAACATGCTATATCTTTATAGTTTTTATAATTTAAGAGCTTTTCATATACAAACATGTTAAATTATCATCTAACATAATTCACTTAATGTTTCAATGTATAACTTTATTATGTTTTATGATATCATATATACTTATATAGTCATCCTCACTTAGTTAGTGCTTAAATGATTAATGTATGGTACAAATTATATTTCTCCTTTTTTTCCTCTAATTAAGTCATATCACATCAATTGTTTTTAGCCTTTAGATAATTAATATACGGTCAAAACTATCTCCATACTTTTCTTCTTCCATAAAGTCATACCATCTTACTTTTTACGTTTGAATTACCATTCTACATACTATTTAAATTTAAATTATCATAAACCACATTAATTTACTTAATCTGATATTATCTAGCTATCTTACACGTTATTTTTTTTTATTGTTATCATACTAAATTCCCGTAGCAATGCGCAGGGTTTCACCTAGTATGGGAAGTTGAAGCGCCCGATTTTTTTTCTCTTATGTCGATCTTTCGATTTTTTTTTCTCAGGGCAGACGCCCATGAAAAAAAAAATATTAACCCATATATTAGCAAAGATCTTTGATCTTTCTAAATTTTTTTCTTTTGAGTCTCTCATCCAATTCGTGTGGTTTATGCAGTTTTTCCTTTGCTTTGTACATGTATCCCTACCAAAATCATATGGTTTTTCTATTCCGTTTCGTATCATTCATTCGTTTTAAATGGGCTCTAGTGAACAGCCCTATCATTTCACCTATAGCTGTGATTATAGACCGCAATGCTTATTAGTGATAGAAAAACAATTTTATGGGTAAATCTTTTATACATGCGTTCTTGGCTACTATTATGGAAAAACATTAAAACCAACACCAAAATTAAATTGTAAAAATTAAGTTTTAGTTACGATTAATAAGTTTAAAAGTAAATGATGCGATGGAATAGTTCCCGATGGAAATTTTTCCAAACAAACTATGGGATGGATCAACTTCCGTAGCCCTCTCGCCTCTGCCGTCCAATTAAAGAGGATATAACTCAGATTGGTTTAATTCCCTGACAACGATTCATCTCACGATGTTGCAAATATATAGCCACTCACTAAAAATAAAACTCCCTCCATTTTATAATGGACTACACCGTTAACTTTTAACTATTCGTCTTATTCAAAACATTTATATAAATATTATTTATTTTGTTATGACTTGTTTTATATAAATATTATTTATTTTGTTATGACTTGTTTTATCAGATATGATATAATCTTAACTTATACTTTACATATTTATATTAAATTTTTATAAGATGAATGATCGTGCGAGAAGATCGTAAATTTCGAGAAAAGTAATACTGTATTTTTACACCAATTCGTACAACCGCAAAGCTGATGATTAGAATTCTCTATAGTCGACTGCACCGTGCTTTTGTCACTGATATGTGGGCCCGGAGATTATGGGACCCATATGTCAATGACAAAGTCACGATGTGAACTACATAGCATCTCAATCCCAAAGTTGAATGGCTGACGTGTGCAAGTATAGTGTACCTTGGAAGGAAGCGAACTCCATTGCATTTCCAAACCATTCTCACTGCCCGTCAAAAAGGAAAAAAAAAATAAATAAATTCTCCCATTTTCAGTGTACGCGCCACTTCGCGCAGCCGCATCGTTTTGAAAGCGTACGGACGCCACGTCACCCCCCTCCCCGTCTCCTCTCCCCCCGCCGCCACCAATAAACCCAACTGAAACAATATAACAAATGCTATTTTCAGATACTATCTTTTATCAGTTTGACATTCAGAAAAAGATCAGAACAACTCTTTAGCTTGAGTTGAGCACTTGAGCTACCGTCATGTACAGATTAACAGAAAATGTGCTCTGTCAAGAATCAGGTATGACTTCCAGCCACAGTTACACTCCTCTCTGTTCTTTACACATGTTGGCCTGTCAATGATCAATCTTCGTATTTGTACGTCCGCGGGTAGCACGTCCTCTTCTGCAGCCATGAAACAATGGTCCTAACATCGTCCTCGGCCTTGTCTGTCAATTCAACGTGCATAGGCAGTTCCACACTCCCGTCAGAAGATGTATCAGAAAATACGTCACTGGCCCTTGTTGAGGAAGATGCATGAGTAACGTTGGGGCGCCTTCGTCTTAATTTCGTTCGGATGAAGGTATTCCAGATGCTCTCAACCATCATTGCGCAGTTGGCATCGGTCGCTGTTCATCACGTTCTCCAAGGGGTCGCCATTAACGCGCGAAGAGATCGAAGAGTACTTCACTGAGTACGTAGCTCAATCTCCATTTCTCAATGCACTTGGTAATTAATTACGTGCATGCGATAAACTTTGACCGATTAGTTGGAACTCATGCATTTATTATTGGGAAAACCAATTAATCACCTTGAGAGAATAATACTAAAAGATAAAAAATGGTATTTTTGCCCTTGCTTTTCTTCACCTCTTTCTATCTGGAACCTTTCTCGCCTTAGCATTTTAATTCTGTTTTTGAATCTTAATTTCTTATGTGTACTGTATAACATATAGAAACTCTGAATCTCCAAACCTTTTGCCTTAAGATCATTATAATATATTTTTCGAAAGTTGAGTTTCGTTGTTTTATAATTTAATAACGAAAATTTCAATTTACAAATAGTTTTATCTTGAATAATGTAAATCCAGGTTATAGAAAGTGCAACAAAAAATGGTATTTTTCATTCTGCATTGGCCGAATTCTCTTACATATGGTCAACTTTTTTTTTTTTTTTTTTTTTTTGTCTCGAAAGAGTGTGGTCAATGTTTTAAAATATTTGATCATCTTTTGTCTATTTGAGAACCAGGTTTCAATCTCCATCAGATACAGATTGAGCGTGTTGTTTTTGGGGGGACTTCAAACTTGAGAGGTGTTAATTTCCATAATCATGGTTTTCAAACTTTTCCCATTGATGCTGGTTTTCAGAAAACTTTGTCCAAACCGTAGCAGAATATTGTCACACCTTCAGAAAATTTGCAGGCATCCATATGCACTAACTAACCAACCTGCAACACCCATCCAATGATCATCTGCAGGAGGTGGGGCGACTGCTTGGAGAAGGTGATGATGGAGAGGACGCCGGCCGGCGAGCCGCCGACGTACGGGAGGATCGTGTTCCGCCACGCGGCGATGGCGGCGGCGGTGCTCGGTGGGGAACACCTGGTGAAGCTGGTCATCAACGGCCGGCAGCTGCGGGCGCGCAAGTACTTCCCCAGGAAAGCTTCAGCCTTCAGCCATGGCTTGAATTGATCAAGCTTAAGCTAGCAAACACACACTTAGGCACTTACATTTATACATATCTATATATATACTACTACCACGTTTATGGCCACCACGGTGAGATCAGTCAATCCACAGTTTTTGTTTAGGGCATATATATAATATAAGTATACAGATGCAGGGCCATTAACTCATGGGCTATTACATACCCTTATGTTTTGTGATCTATCCACCATGGTCATGACATTGCTAAGAAAAATGTAGATGCAGGATGTTTTTCAGACAAGGGCATAAATCATCTTGGATGCCTTGACAGAAGGCAGGTGAATTAAGCAAATGGACATGAAAATTTTATTAGATGAGTTTCATTGATAAAATGATTTTGTCCAACCCATATGAAGGGCCTGTTCACTTTGATGTCATTTTCAACCTGCCATGCCAAAATTTTGGTAGGATTTCTTATATAGTTACCAAAATTTGGCAGCAAACTAAATGTAGCCACTTTTTTAGCAACTTTACTAAAATTTGGTAAGGTTGAAAATGGCATCAAAGTGAACAGGCCCGAAGAAATGGTTTAGCTGATGGATTTTGATATGGTTTGGCTGGGGAAATTGCTGCCCATCTATAGAACTTCATTCCTTCAACGGTAGGGGTAACTTAAAAGGCCTGCGGTTTTCAGACGGTAAACAGTGCATCAAGAGAGCAGCTGGAGCTGGACTCTTGTTTACAAATTGTGGTACAGATAAACAAACACACTTAGGCACTTACATTTATACATATCTATATATATATACTACTACCACGTTTATGGCCACCACGGTGAGATCAGTCAATCCACAGTTTTTTGTTTAGGGCATATATATAATATAAGTATACAGATGCAGGGCCATTAACTCATGGGCTATTACATACCTTATGTTTTGTGATCTATTCACCATGGCCATGACACTGCTAAGAAAAATGTAGATGCAGGATGTTTTTCAGACAAGGGCATAAATCATCTTGGGTGCCTTGACAGAAGGCAGGTGAATTAAGCAAATGGACATGCAAATTTTATTAGATGAGTTTCATTGATAAAATGATTTTTGTCCAACCCATATGAAGAAATGGTTTAGCTGATGGATTTTGAGATGGTTTGGCTGGGGAAATTGCTGCCCATCTATAGTCTATAGAACTTCATTCCTTCAACGGTAGGAGTAAGTTCTCAACTTAAAAGGCCTGCGGTTTTCAGACGGTAAACAGTGCATCAAGAGAGCAGCTGGAGCTGGACTCTTGTTTACAAATTGTGGTACAGATAAACAACTGCAAAACGATGGTACTAGTAAATATAAGGTCATGTTGTATATATGTTCTTAATCTTAATCTGGCAGGATCAGGATCAGATATGCCAGAGTGCACACTATCTCATACTAATTATGACATTCTCGAAAAAGATAACTAATTATCATAGAAAAAGGGTTCAAAATGTTGGTCTCCAATGCTCATATTTAGCCAGACGGCTTCACTCACAATATCTCCCAATTATGCAGCTCAACTTCATGCAACATCCATTTAAGCTATACTAATTCTCAGGAATGTGTAAAGACAGAATTGATCAATACAGTATCTCAGCTGTACAACTGAAACAATATAACAAATGCTATTTTCAAGATACTATCTTTTATCAGTTTGACATTCAGAAAAAGATCAGAACAACTCTTTAGCTTGAGTTGAGCACTTGAGCTACCGTCATGTACAGATTAACAGAAAATGTGCTCTGTCAAGAATCAGGTATGACTTCCAGCCACAGTTACACTCCTCTCTGTTCTTTACACATGTTGGCCTGTCAATGATCAATCTTCGTATTTGTACGTCCGCGGGTAGCACGTCCTCTTCTGCAGCCATGAAACAATGGTCCTAACATCGTCCTCGGCCTTGTCTGTCAATTCAACGTGCATAGGCAGTTCCACACTCCCGTCAGAAGATGTATCAGAAAATATGTCACTGGCCCTTGTTGAGGAAGATGCATGAGCAACGTTGGGGCGCCTTCGTCTTAATTTCGTTCGGATGAAGGTATTCCAGATGCTCTCAACCATCATTGCGCAGTTGGCATCATCTTCAAATGACATCAGCTTATCCAGAATCTGTGTCATGGCCAGCTCAAAACCAGTAGCCTTCAAGAAGATGCTGTGGGCTTCATCCACTAGGTTGTCGTCGCGCAACAAGGATATAGCAGCATCTGCTACTCCCTCTCTGACAAATCTGCCCCAGTTCTCCTGGGCCTCGCATAGACTGGCGATCGCCATCGCCACCGTCCTCTTGACTTCTCTGTCTCCTACCAAGAGCAGCAGCTCCATCAGCGCAGCGAAGCCTCCAAGTTCGCCGATCTTGATCTTGTTGTAGTAGTTGTCAGCCAGTAACCCAAGGATTTGAGCACACTTGACTCTTGTGTCCACAGGCCCTAGCAATGCCCTTGCAATCAGCACAGGTATGGCATATTGATCATCTCCTAATATCACCTTATTGGGGTTGTAGGAAGCTGTCTTCGCGATGATCTTGAGGATAATGTCGTCCAATCCGGGATCAGGGTCCAGGCATGTCTCTGGCAAGAGGCACGCAAGTTTTGCAATCATCCCTGGGCTTTGGCCAAGCAGATGCAGGAGCGAGGACTGTGCATTGCTGATGAGTTCATGTAGGCGTAATATGGCATCAAATGTTTTGTCAGACAAGCTAGGGGAGAGTGCCAAGAGGTTGATTTCCCTGAACAGGGCTTCCTCCTCAGAAGAAATCTTTGGTGGTTCTGCAATTGTTGTCACATCTGTAATGCCGTTTCTTGTACGCCATAGTGCTGTGCACAGCATAATGAGGATATTGGGGATCAATATGCTGTTGTCGAGAATCTCGTCAGTTACTGGACAGAGGCGTCTATTTTCACTCCACCATTTCTCCAATGCTAAAACCTCAACAGTCTGTAGATACAACAGATGCAATCAGTGATATGAAAAAACAAGAAGTAGAATCAGGGAGTTAATATTCACTATGGAAGCTCTCTTTTTATTCTTGACAAAAGGGATAAATCCTCGGAACAGAATAAGAAGTACAGTAATTAGCAGATTATACATGGGAAATTTAACAAGACAAATGAAGATACAAAAAGATATACAAATGCTTTGTACTAGACGATCAAAAGTTTAAAGATAAAACAAATTTGAACATATGTAATTTTCTACTGCAACTAGCTTCACTCCAGGCATATCGCTGGATCATTCAGACAAAAGCTCCATTTTGAGAAAGGGGTTAACTTATAATGACAGCTCAGTCCCTGAATCGGCTTTCGTAAAAGGCCATTGCTCAAACCTACATGATGAAAGAGAACAACTCGACAGCAATGCTGAAATCAGGCCTTCAGCGAATTCTTCACATCAGGATGATGTTTCTTTCCTTGTTTAAAGCAAACATAACCCCCAAAGAAAAACAGCACTTACAAATTACTATAATTTTTATTTCCTTGGTGATATCATATCCTATGGCCCAACGAAACAAGCATAATGTCTTCTGAAACAAACTTTAGGTGGAATCAAGTACTTCAGAACATGTAAGCATAACAACTAGGGGATCTGAATTCACCCTGGCAGAAACAACCTAACAAGATTCCAACAGGAACTTGATTGAAACAGTCTGAGGAAATCTGTGATGATTAACAAAAACACTTCTTGAATCCAAATGAACAGTACCGTTACGGATTTTTCGTGGACTGAAATTCTAGATAATGTTTTCTGAAACAATCTCTAAGTGGAAACAAGTTCTTCAGAACAAGTAATAGGACACATCTGAATTAACACCCTGGCAGAACAGAAACAGCATAACACGATTCCAAGAGACACTTGGTTCAAGCAATCCAAGAGGATTTCTGTTATGGAAAGAAAAAAAAGAAGGCACTTCTTGAATCGAAAGCAACAATACCATTACGGAGTTTCCTTGGACTGTAATTCTAGATAAAAACTCAGTTCCTCACAGACAGAAATTGAACAAGCTAAGAGATCGCACTAAGAAAAGATCTCCACATTGTCACCAATCCGAAGCGATCTTGCAACATTTTGTACCAATCCAGCACTAAGGAACTAGTAGTAGAAACTATCCAAGAACATCAATTACAATGTCCAAACAGGTATGCAAATGAATTGAATAGCAAGAACAAGCCAAGAACTGAAGAAATTGAGGAAGCAGAGAAAGATTCGGCACACCTTTCCAGAGGAGATGACGACTGGATTCACCATGACCTTGTTGGAGATAGGGCAGAGGAAGAACTCCGGCACGGCGGCGGGGCCAACCCAGCGCTTCCTGAAACCGGCGCCGCGGTGGAGCTCGTCGGAGCGCGCCGCCTGCAGCGCCCGGAACGCGGACTCGAAGAGCTCGAGAGGGGGCACCGGCGCGCCGCCCTCGCCGGCGCAGAGCTCCGCGAAACCACGCAGAAGCTCCGCGACCGGCCTCGCCGCGCCGCAGCCACCGCTCCAGCCCGGCGAGGTCGAGCACCCTCTGGTCGACGAGGAGCTCCCTCTTGACCCTCCCCAGCCGCGCGCTCGCCGTCGCCTCCATCGTCGCGTCCAGGAACTGGGCCCTCGCCCCCGCCCCTCTCCGCCTCCAGGGTGGCGAAGTGGTCGACCACCGCCGCCGCGTCGACGACGTCGTGCGGCGCCCGAGGTCGGGGAACGAGAAGCTCCCGCGCTCCCGGCCTCCCCTTTCCCCTTCCCCATGACAGCGTAGAATCTTGCCCAGGCGGCGTCCCTCATCGCGGGCGGGGTCTCGTCGACGTGTGCTGCCGCTGCCGCGCACTGCCGCTGCTGCTCCCGGCGACGTCCGATGACCCGGCGCCCACCGCCGGAGCGGGCGAGCCAGGGGGCGTCGGGCGGCGCCGTCGGTGTCTCGGACGCCGCCCGCACCGAGGTGGTGGTGGTGGTGGTGGCGCCAGAACGGGGGCTCGACGGCGGCGACGGCAGCGGCAGCGGCTGCGGCATTGACGGCGACATCGGGCTCCTCCCGCGCGTCCGCACCGACGAGGGGGAGGGGGGTGAGCTCGGCCGCCGCTGCCGATCCATGGGCGTTCTTGCGATCTTGGCCTCTCCTTGGCGTTCTTGCGTTCTTGGCGAGAGAGGAGAGAGGAGAGAGAGATGGGGGATTTGGGGGTGGTTGAGTGTTTTGGCGGGGAAGGAGGAGGCGATTTGGGTGATGAAGGGCGGTGAGGGGAGGTTATATGGACTAAATAAGGGTGTTGCGAGAGGATAATTTTGGGCCTAATTTGGATGGGCGGAGATTGAGAACTATTTAGAATTGGGCCTAAACATATTAGCCAGCTGAGGCCCAGATTGATGGACCGATATCCTGGTTTATTTATGTGTAGGAAAAAGTACATATGAGGTCTCTCATCTTGTCACCGAATTACAAAATTATCCCGCAACCAAAAAATCAGATATATGCTATCTCTCGACTTACAAAACCGGGTCATTCTGGGTCTTTAGGCGGTATTTACCCTGGTTTTTGTCCAACGTAGCGCCCGAGTCAGCGTCGGACCCACGTGGGCCCCACATGTCAACACATCAAACCTCTTCCACCTCTATCCTCTCTCTCTCTCTTCCCATCTCAATCAAAGCTTCTAGGGCGGCCTGTGTCGGACTGGGAGAACTAGAGAAGGGTGGTGGCCGGCGGAAGAGGCGCTTGGCGGCTGACAGTGGCCTTTGCTGGCGGTGGTGGCGCTTGTTGGTGAAGACGGGCAGGGAGAAGATGAACGGGGATGGTGGCGCTGCGGGAGAGCTGAGGCAGGGGAGCACGGGTGGAGAGCAATGGGGGAGCATGGGGGAGGGACTCACCAGTGAACTCCACCTCTCCTTGTCACCTTCGTGAAGGGATCCGACCGTCGCGGGCCTCCTCCTCTCCCACCTTGCCTAGCCCGGCCTCCCTGCACATGGGAGGTGGGAGGCAACAAATCGAAAGCAACAATACCATTACGGAGTTTCCTTGGACTGTAATTCTAGATAAAAACTCAGTTCCTCACAGACAGAAATTGAACAAGCTAAGAGATCGCACTAAGAAAAGATCTCCACATTGTCACCAATCCGAAGCGATCTTCCAACATCTGTACCATCCAACACTAAGAAACTACTAGTATAAACTATCCAAGAACATCAATTACAATGTCCAAGCAGGGTATGCAAAATGTACTGAATAGCAAGAACAGCACAAGAACAAACCAAGAACTGAAGAAATTGAGGAAGCAGCGAAAGATTCGGCACACCTTTCCAGAGGAGATGACGACTGGATTCACCATGACCTTGTTGGAGATAGGGCAGAGGAAGAACTCCGGCACGGCGGCGGGGCCAACCCAGCGCTTCCTGAAACCGGCGCCGCGGTGGAGCTCGTCGGAGCGCGCCGCCTGCAGCGCCCGGAACGCGGACTCGAAGAGCTCGAGCAGAACGGGGGCTCGACGGCGGCGACGGCAGCGGCAGCGGCTGCGGCATTGACGGCGACATCGGGCTCCTCCCGCGCGTCCGCACCGACGAGGGGGAGGGGGGTGAGCTCGGCCGCCGCTGCCGATCCATGGGCGTTCTTGCGATCTTGGCCTCTTCTTGGCGTTCTTGCGTTCTTGGCGAGAGAGGAGAGAGGAGAGAGAGATGGGGGGATTTGGGGGTGGTTGAGTGTTTTGGCGGGGAAGGAGGAGGCGATTTGGGTGAAGCGCGGTGAGGGGAGGTAATATAGACTAAAGAAGGGTGTTGCGATGGGATAATTTTGGGCCTAATTTGGATGGGCGGAGATTGAGATCTATTTAGAATTGTGCCTAAACATATTAGCCAGTTGAGGCCCAGATTGATGGGCCGAAATCTTGGTTCATTTATGTGTAGGAAAAAGTACATCTGAGGTCTCTCATTTTGTCACCGAATTACAAAATCATCCCGCAACAGAAAAATCAGATATATGATATCTCTCGACTTATAAAATCGGGTCATTCTGGGTCATTAGGCGGTATTTACCCTGGTTTTTGTCTAACGTGGCAGCCGAGTCAGCGTAGGACCCACGTGGGGCCCATATGTCAGCACATCAATCCTCTTCTACCTCTATCCTCTCTCTCTTCCCATCTCAATCAAAGCTTCTAGGGCGGCCTATGTCGGACTAGGAGAACTAGAGAAGGGTGGTGGCCGGCGGAAGAGGCGCTTGGCGGCTGATAGTGGCCTTTGCTGGCGGTGGCGGCGCTTGTTGGTGAAGACGGGCAGGGAGAAGATGAACGGGGATGGTGGCGCTGCGGGAGAGCTGAGGCAGGGGAGCACGGGTGGAGAGCAATGGGGGAGCATGGGGGAGGGACTCACCAGTGAACTCCGCCTCTCCTTGTCGCATTCGTGAAGGGATCCGACCGGGCCGTCGCGGGCCTCCTCCTCTCCCGCCTTGCCCAGCCCGACCTCCCCTGCACATGGGAGGTGGGAGGCAAGAGAGGCAGGAGGACGGCATGCTCGGTGAGGTCGAAGCGGGGCACGAGGGCGCTGGAGGACGACGTGGCCAATGAGGTCGAGGCGGCGCGCGAGGAGGTGGGAGGACGACGCGACCGGTGAGGTCGAGCCGAGGCGCGACGAGGTCGAGGTGGGGCGTGGGGAGATCAAGGCGGGGTATGGGGATGTGTGGAGGCAGCCGGCGAGGTCCGCCATGGATCGCACCAAGAGCAGCCGGTGCGTCCTGCTTGGCGGGGCGAGGTCCTTGACGGAGACCGGCTTCACCCTCGAGCTTGTCGCTGCCACCTTCCCGCCGAGATAAGTGCCGCTGTAGATGCTGCCCGACTGCCGCTTTTCCACTGCCCACCAGCCGTTGTAGACTTTCCATCGACGAGCGGGTGATCTTGAACTCGCTGGCCAGCCGGCACCGCTACCGCCTATCTCCTCTCCGCCGCTCTTCTCCTTGCCCGCCGCCAGCCACCGCCCACGCCCGCTCGTGCACTGTAAAGAGACAAGAGAAGAGAGAGGAGAAGGGATGGAGAAGCTTGTTTCTGCTTGAGCCGTACGAGATGAAATTCTCATATACAGTTCTCGGAGGGGGGTTTGGGTTAGTTACCTATCTCAATAAAGTATATGATTGGTTTGAGGAACGTCTTGAGATTTAGGCAATTGCAGATGATATAACTAGTAAATATGTTCCTCCTCATGTCAACATATTTTAATGTTTAGGGGGAATTACACTTACTTGTTTTCTAGTACAAGTTGCTACAGGTTTTGCTATGACTTTTTACTATCGCCCAACCGTTACAAAGGCTTTTTCCTCGGTTCAATACATAATGACCGAGGCCAACTTTGGTTGGTTAAGGTTCCCTAACATGTGGGACCGAGTGGGTTCCACGCTGACTCAGTTGCCACGTCAGATAAAACTGGGGTCAATACTTCCTAAGGATCTAGAGTGACCCGGTTTTGTAAGCTAAGGGATATCATATATCAAGTTTTCCGGTTGATGGAGGATTTTGTAATTTGGTGACAAGATAAGGGACCTCATATATACCTTTTCAATAATATTTTTTTTTGGGAGACTAAATAACGGTATACTGTTGTAATGGAATAGCTGATGCCAACATGATGTCAGCATGGTATCGTAAGTATCAGATATGATATCCCGTAGGAATTAGATTTGGTATATAAATAACATGACGACATCATCGTGACGTCAGCTATTCCGTTGGAATTGTATATTGTTCTGTAGTATTTTTTTGTTTTGTAATTTTTAGTTCGATTTTTCTGTTTGCAAGTATGGAGTAAGCGCAAGTAGAGGCCAGTGCAAACCGGGCAGTGTATCCTATGCACAGTGCACACGCTCACACTCCGTACCAGAGCATTGGTTGCTTATGAGTCAATAAAACTTACTTCCTCCGTCCCAAAAAAAGATAAACCCTAGGTTTCCGTGTCGAACGTTTGACGGCCCGTCTTATATAATTTTTTTTATAATTAATATTTTCATCGTTGTTAGATGATAAAACATGATTAATACTTTATGCGTGATTTGTCTTTTTAATTTTTTTCATAATTTTTTGAAATAAGACGGACGGTGAACCTAGAGTTTGTCTTTTTTTTTTTGGACGGAGGGAGTAAGGTGCCACGTGCTACGACCGTAGAAACTACAGTTCATTGCCTATCTTCAAGGTATCCAACAGCAGATGAAACCATCACCTTGTTTGCTTTATTTCGTCCCTTCCAATGGACGAGACAACCTACAGAGACCCAGTAGCGTCAGCTCCGATCGAGATCGAGTCAGAAAAAGCAGGAGAGAAAAAGGAAAAAAAGAAAGAAAGAAAAAAAAAGGGCAAATGAAAACGCTCGTCGTCACGCTGCCGCCGCATCGCGTGCACGTAGCCGCCTCGGCTTGGATCCCCCCCAACCAAACCATGCAGTGCAGACGCGCATCGCGTGCTGGCGCCACTCGTTTTCTCTCGATGCAGCCTTAGCTTAGCTACGGCCTCCACCACCCCCACTTCCCCGCCTGTCCGTCCATCCGTCCCCGGCCTCCTCCGGCCGCTCGCCGGAGAAGGAGGAGGACGAGGAGACGACGACGGCTTCCTTCGATCTCCTCGTCTCCTTTCTCTGTTCCGCGGTACGCGTTCTCGCATCGCACTCTGTTCTTGCTTCTTCTTCTACTTCTTCTTCTTCTCTCTGTTCTGCGCATTCTGTCAATTTGAACACAAAAGGGGTGGTAGTATAACTCGGAATCCTGGTGTTAATTACAATTTGTTTGCAACGAATCGTGAGTGTCAATTAGGCACAGAAATTTCGTAACACCCCCCATCATGATTTATCATGATTTGACATGTTTGTATGTGGAACTTTAAAATATGATTAAAAATGTAGATAGTGATTGAATTAATACTTGTTAGTGGGTGTGATGATGTGATTTTTATCTTTAATATTGAGCTTTAGGAACTAATGATTTCAAAGTGGGTTCCTAGCCGTCTTCTCCATAAAAAGCGTGGTTGCTGATGGCTGTTTGTGCATTCATGTAGCCGATTAACATGCATGTTTTGCTGCAAAGTGGTGAATATGGGATTAAAATTTTAGGGATACCAAAGCTAATAGAATAAATATATGCCACTAGAATAAAGCTAGCAGGCATTTAGACATAGCCTAGCTAATAGAATAAATATATAATTAAATATTGGGAGTAGCTATATTTATGGCACCATATTTTTCAAAAAAAAATAGTCCGCCTGTATTTACATTGTAAGTCCCTAAATTACATATGTAAATTTAGTGTGTTTATAATTTAAGTTTTAAAGCAAATTTAAGTATATATTTGTAAAGACAATAAACAATAATTATCTTTCAGTTATTTATCCTTGTTCTTCTAGAAATATCTGGTAGTGGTAGAGTAAGGAAGGAAATGTATCAAATGGTAGAAACAAGTTCTTTTTACAATATATAAACATGATTATCGATGTAATCCTAAGGGTTTAAGTCCAAGCTATAGATGCGCACTCCATACACACACTAGCGAGTGTCACTCTTAACCCATGTTCAAGGAGAGTAAGAGATGAAAGTTAACGATAAATTTCTTAAATATCATTACTCATTGAAAGTGCGCATATGTCTGTGTATTTTACGCATATTAATATGAGTATATATATATATTCGAAAATATTGTTTATAATATAGTGTTGTTCAAAGTGTTCTATATGAATGTACGAGATTCCACGAAGCATCTTGGCTTAAAATATATTTGAGTACTTTAAAACAAATCACAAAACTTTGATTTTTTTTTTTTGCAATAAACGATATTGTGTGTATTAATTACAAATGCCTTAGAACATTTTTTTTCTTTTAATTTACTGTTTTGGAACATCTTTTTTCACACAGCTGCTGGTGTTGTGGAGTGCTCCAGAGATCGACAGCGATGCATTGAACATTAGTTTCTTTTTTTTAAAAAAAAAAATCTTTTGAACAACGGCCGCTAGCTGCTTTTGTCTCTTCCCATGGACGCCAAGTACTAGAGATCGATCGAGCCATTCATTATGCGACACCGAAGATGCATGGGGGGAGGAACAAAATAAGGCTATAATTGGCTGGAATTTCGGTGAACACGAGAGATCACGGTCAGTGTCATCACCATCGCTCGTCCCGTGCCAAGAGCAGTGTCTGTCGATCACCACCGGATCGATCGATCGATCGATCATCAGGCAGAGGAAATCGAAAATATTTGCTGGAGGTTGAAGGCGACTGAATCTTTCCAGGAGCAGAGGAGAGAGAGTCCCTTTCACTGATCCGATAGATCTTTACTTTTCGCTGTTCATCGTGCTAGCCAATGGCCCCACCACCGCAGGAAGTCGCCGCTCAATGGATCGGTGCACCAAATTAAGCACCTTTTGTTATTTTTTGAACATTTTAGCCCTTCTTAAAATTATTTTGTGAATATATCTATACAAAGTAAACCGTTGGATCGGGGTCAAGGTCTCGAGGCATGGAGCCACTATCCAAGCCCTTGCTCGTGTGACGGTTAATGTTAATGTTAGAATTTGTGTTCAGGTTACAGCTTAGAATTGGAAGTTGAAACATGTGTATGATAGGGTTAGAGTTGGACTATGTTTTAGACTCCCTCTTAAATAGAGAGACACACATCTTATAATTGTATGACGACCTAACATAGATGAGAGGGAACAACTACTGGCGGCGTCTAATGGAGGGTTGCATGAGAGGGAACGACCTAGCATAGAAATTTTCCGATGTATCGATACTAATTTCGTAAAAATAATAATAAATGATATAATTACTTATTGTTTCTTACTGTAAATTTAGTTTTTCTAATTTTTGTGTGTTTTATTGAAGTTGCCACTAAATAATTAAATTCACAAATATGAAAAATTCCTTATCGAATCGACACTGCTTTCATAAAAATAATATTTCCTCCTTTTTATATTATAAGTCATTTGACTTTTTTCTAGTCAAGCTTTGTTAAGTTTGATCAAACTTATAGAAAAATTTAGCAGCATCTAAAATATCAAATTAGTTGTTAAATCTAATATTGAATATATTTTGATAATATGTTTGTTTTCCACTATATTTTCTTGTAAATTTGGTTAAACTTAAAAATGTTTGAGTGAAAAAGTCAAACGAGTTGGAATATAAAACGGAGAGACATTTTCGACCCTTTTTCACCCCTCAGTTAGGGGACGGCTAATGGGCGATCGATCGCGGATCGATCCCCATCCCCTGTGCACTCCTCTCCCCCCTTCCTCCCTCTCCTTCTTCTCTCTACTACACCATAAATTTTTAAAAAATAAAAAAAACAAAGTTAGAAAAATTTATGTATAGAAAATATTATATATACAAAATTTTGAAATTCAAATTCAAATTTGAAACGTGTATGTAAACTTTTTACTTATAATCTTTGGGTCTATAAACTAAATATTTGAATTCAAATTCAAATTTGAATCGGATATGTAAACTTTTGACTTATAAACTTGGGTCTATAAACTTTAGGTGTATAAACTTTAGATGTATAGAAATCTGATATATAAAAATTATTTGAATTCAAATTCAAATTTGAATCGTATATAATTCAAATTCAAAATTGAATCAGGTACATAAACTTTGACTTATAAACTTTGAGTCTATAAACTTTAGATGTATAGAAATACTATATATAAAAAAATATGAATTCAAATTCAAATTTGAATTGGGTATATAAACTTTTGACTTATAAACATTTGCTCTACAAACTGTAGGTGGAAAACTTTAGATGTATAAACTTTAGATGTATAAACTTAATAAAAGAGAGAAAAGAAAATGTCATGGTTATGGGTAAAAGTAGTTGACTGAATCTCGCAGGCAGTCCACCACATACCATGTCTTATACGGAAACTGACCTCGAGGGAGTTCCAGATAAGGAAAGACAACCAGAGTTCTACATGGAAACGACAAGAATACTCGGATTGTACAATATTGGTTTTCCCTAGTTCTACTTGGACAAGGGGACACTTATGGGTATAAATACAAGGCCCCCTAGGAGAATGAGGGGGACGATCAACACGGTCACCACGATCGAGAACCACCATGGAAGACACCCATGACAATCAACACACGCCCACTAGAAGCCACAACATACAAGCCAACATACGTCAAGACACGCCGCCGGATATCGACTTCAGGGATAGGCATGGCTATTCCCCTACGGTGTCTCGGATACCGTTAGGAGATACGAAAGCGCTATCTCTGATCTCGCCGGACACGGATTCGAGGAGGAGGGCTACCCTGTTGTTCGACTACGAGTCAGACCTTCAACCACCATGTCGACAACAGTTAGATAGGCTACCCCGGCATTTTGTACTGTGTGATTATGGTGAATAAAGAGCAACATCGGTTCCGGCCAACAGGATGTAGGGTTATTACCTGACTACTCAGGGCCCGAACCTGTATAAATATCCCTGTCTCCGTCTCGTTTTACCTCAGTCTCGCGTATATCCTAGCATCAAACGATCCCCATACTGTCCAAATACCGTAGTCGAGACATTAAACGTCGACAGTGGCGCGCCAGGTAGGGGATTTTGGTGCTCTAGGATTTCGACGAGATGGGTTCAAAAGATGGATTCTCCAACAACAAGCTACTCGACGACTTTGACTGTGGAGATTGACCGATCGGAATATGTCTTCCGACGAGATCGGAACCACGTCATCAACATTCGATCCGGTGAGGTCCGACCGAGCTTCAAGACAACTTCGCCGCGGAGGACGGTTCAGTATCATCAACCTGACGTCTCGGCCC
Organism: Oryza longistaminata; assembly: GCA_009805545.1. Lineage (NCBI taxonomy): Eukaryota > Viridiplantae > Streptophyta > Magnoliopsida > Poales > Poaceae > Oryza > Oryza longistaminata. The sequence goes on from CM020184.1 coordinate 1,563,827, forward strand.
TGATCGACACCTTCTGTACTGACCTCCGCTGCGAAAAATTACGACGGAGAGTGGCACGTTTCTGCTCGTCGAGTCTGATTATCTCGGCCAGTTGCCCGCCGGCTTGAGTCGTACTCGGAGACGTATATGTACACGAGTCGTGACACAAAGCATACAACAAGCAACTGCTGTGCATATGGAGTTTTGGTGATTTCACTTATGTGCGGCTGTACTGTTGGATATATTCACATCCAAATAGTATCGCTACACATCCATACGGCATACATGCATGGTGACTTTAGTTCTATTGTAATATGCCATCTGGACAAACCAAAGATAATTAGTCAGATTAATTATTTTAAATTAATCTACTAATTTCGTAGATATATCGGCATATATCTACAAAGGTACGTAATATTTATACACAATTTACCGTACCTATTTTTCAGATCATACCATATTATCAGATCTATAATTTATTATGTTTACCAGAGCATGTTTCTTATGCAAATCCATTGCGCGGATGTTTCCGACGTTAAACCAACTACGGTGTAACGCTGGGGGCTCGCTCTGTTATCTCTGTATAAACCATGCTTGTTTACGGTTTAACATAATGCCTGATATTTTAATCTGCTCGTTATAATCCTGATAATACTAGAAGATCCATGCAGTTTTTTTGAGTACATACTTAATATATCTGCTATATATCTTGCCTTCTAGAAAAATATTTTCAGGAGCAACTGAGCACTCGAGTAGGTTGTGGTCGAGTAGCTCCATTATCGAGAACTTCTCGACAAAAGCGGAGTTATCGCACCCAACCTACCAACAAAGACCGACGACCTATCTCATAGCACTGCCATGGCTGGACTACTCGAGAAAAGGTTGTTAGCGGATAACTCCTCGCGAACGTCGTCGGCTTGATCACCCGACATGATTGCGAACGGACATCCGGATATCTATAAGTTGGGTACGTGAAGTCATGCTTGGCCACATGAGATACACTTGCAATAAACCAACTCTAGCAACTTCCATTGGTGTTCGAGAGATAATTCTCCGCTCGCTCACTGGTTCTCGCACTAGTACGCAGCAATCTCTCACACCGCAACGTCCATTTGGTGTTCGAGAGATAATTCCGCTCGCTCACTGGTTCTCGCACCAGTACGCAGCAATCTCTCACACCGCAACTTCCATCGGTGTTCGAGAGAGTAATTCGCTCGCTCACTGGTTCTCGCACCAGTACGCAGCAAATCTCTCACCACCGCAACTTCCATGGGTGTCGAGAAATAAATTCTGCTCGCTCATTAGTTCTTGCACCAGTACGCAACAATCTCTCGCACCTTAACTTCAAGTGGTCGAGTCACGACTACTGCCTGGTCCTCGACCAGCGACGTAGCATCTCTCCCACCACTTCCACTCCAAGTGGTCGAGTCACGACTTACTGCCTGGCCTCGACCAGCGACGTAGCGGTTTCTCCCACCACTTCCACCTCAAGTGGTCGAGTATGACTACTGCCTGGTCCTCGACCAGCGACGTAGCGTTTTCTCCCACCACTTCTTGGTCGAGTCACGACTACTGCATGGTCCTCGACCAGCGACGTGCGTCTCTCCACCCACTTCCACTTCAAGTGGTGCGATCACGACTACTGCCTAGTCCTCGACCAGTGACGTAGCGTCTCTCCGACCATTTCACTTCAAGTGGTCGGATCACGACTACGCCTGGTCCTCACCAGCGACGTAGCGTCTCTCCCACCACTTCCACTTCAAGTGGTCGAGTCACGACACTGCCTGTCCTCGACCAGCGACGTTAGCGTCTCTCCCACCACTTCCACTTTAAGTCGTCGAGTTACGACTACTGTCTGGTCCTCGACCAGCGGTGTAGCGACTCTCCTACTACCTCTATTTTCAAACAAGTTGATAGCAGGTACACAATATCGCCAAGTGTTTTACCTAGAATCTCTTACCACGGACGACACCTAGCGTTGAAACCTATCCTACTGTCCCTTTATGCCGTCTTGACAAGGCCTCCGAGGAACCTAAGGGATCCTCGGCTTGGGACGCCCAAAGCCGATAAGGCCTTGTCGATCCTTCAGAGACGAAAGACCATGTAAGATCTGGTCGTTGTAAGAGTTCTCGCCGTGCGTATTTAACCAAGCCTGCTAATCGGAAACTGAGCTTTCCAAACTTCACGGCTGGGGGCTAGGATCAGTGCTTATTCAACCAAGGCAGGTCAAGGGTCTAAGAGCCTTATCTTCCGAGAACGATTACCGACCGACAAGCTGGGGGCTAGGAGAGTGTATGACTCTACAAATTGACTTATCGAAGTCGGTAAGAGTGAAAACGCTCATACACAAAATATTGGTCGGTAAATTTAATTCATTTTCAATATTACTGTACATATTATAACATGTCACCCTTTGAGCGTTCGCTCGGGGCTATTTCTATTTTGATATTCTTTTCTGAGCATTGATTTCAGGAAAAATTCTATTCGACCATTGTGGAAGACTCCATGTTTCTATGGTTCTACACCAAGATCGATTAAGGCGAGTACAACCAATGTTGACAAAGCTCCGTCGCAGACTCTACGCCTTCTCGATCGCTCCGAGAACAGTTGCTGGATCTCGACAAGGAATACGGAATGAGAGATAGTGTCACCCCCGAGATAAAATTTTCTGACTTCAATCCAAATTCTCGATGTACAGCAAGACGAGAGACTTAGTCGTACGTTCTGTACTTTCTCGGTCGATATCAAGAGATTGACTTAGACAAACCCTTTTGGTGCCCGCACGAGGCTGATAAAGGAAGTCTAACGTTATCTCTAAACTCACGAGAACAGGTCACGTGAGCTTGATAACAGTTCTCAGAAGTCTGCGGTTGAGAATATGAATTTGTTCATTTGCATTGAAGTCGGGGCGTACTGTCATGGTTATGGATACCACATACCTAAGAGAGTTGACTGAATCTCGGCAGGATCACCACATACCATGTCTTATACGGAAACTGACCTCGGGAGTTCCGGATAAGGAAAGACAACCAGAGTTCTACATGGAAACACAAGGACTACTCGAATTGTATCCATATTGGTTTCCCTAGTTCTACTTGACAAGGGGACACTATGGGTATAAATACAAGGCCCCCTAGGAGAAGAGGGGGGACGATCAAACACGGTCCACACGATCGAAAACCACCATGGAAAGACAACCCATGACAATCAATGCAGCCCACTAGAAGCACAAACATACAAGCCAACATACGCCAAGACACGCCAGCGGATATCGACTTCAGGGATAGGCTGCTATTCCCCTACCGTTGTCTCCGGATACGTCAGGAGATACGAAAGCGCTACTCCTCTGATCTCGCCGGACACGGGATTCGAGGAGAGAGGCTACCCTGTTGTCGACCTACGAGTCAGACCTTCAACCACCATGTCGACAACAGTTAGATAGGCTACCCCCGACATATGTGTACTGGTGTGATTATGGTGAATAAAGAGCAACATCGCTTCCGGCCAACAGGATGTAGTTATTACTGACCACTCAGGGGCCCGAACCGTATAAAAAGCTCCTGTCTCCGTCTTCTTTTACCTCAGTCTCGCGTATATCCTAGCATCAACGATTCCCCATACTGTCCAATACCTAGTCGAGACATCAAACGTCGAGCAGAAAAAAAAAAAAACGATCGCCGCCAGCGATCAATCGCTCATTAGGACTTCTGCCTCAGTTAGGCTTATAGTTTCAGAATAAGCTTTCTCGATTGGTCTATTGATAAAATAAGTTTTTAGGAAGGGGTTAAAATGTACATATGAAATCCAGCCAAACACTCGTTTTCGCCATAGCCGCTTGCCTCGCCTCCTGGTCCGCCGCCGCGCCCTTCATTCGTCTAGCCGAGGTGGAGGAGGAGAGGACGACGTACGGACGGCGGCGGCTTCTTCTCCTTCCACTCCGGCGCCTCGCCGCCGGCGACGCTGACCTGCGGTACGTACGGCTCCACATGTCGCTCCCCGTCACGTGTTTCTTCTTTCCTCGATTAGTCAATTTTTTGTGGCGCCGGAGAGATCGGCTTCTGCGGGAGGAGTTTGCTGTTTTTGACGTACGCCTTGGAATTTCTTTTCTTTTATCTCAATGAATTTGCTCTTTCGCTAATAATTCAGAGCAGCGATATATTACGCTCGGATTTGCCTCTTCGTTGCAGAAGAATTACAAAATTCCTCCGCTTGACTTGATTTGAATACGGTTTAGAAATTCCCGTTGTTTGGTTCAGTTTTGCGGTTCTGAACTTCTGAACCAAATGCATATTTTTCCTCACAATTTGTTGCAACGGGTGGGTCTTTGCATGTCATCGGGAATGAGTCTCTTTGGCACGTGAGCGTCAGGCATGAAAAAATAAGCTTAAAAGAGCTGGAAATTTGGTCATGTGCTGTTTCAAAATGATTTGATCAAGTCATCCAATATATACTACTGACTGGAACTAAAATCGTGGATTAGTGTACACAAATTTAAACAGTCTGAAGATGACCTGTTTGACTCTGTTAACAAGTACTAGAGGGAAGAGGAGGAAGTCTGGTTGATTTCGCCACCTAAAAGTATATATAATTTGTTTCATCCTTTGACTCGTGGTGCAAAGAATCTAGCTACACACATTCTTGTCCTAATCGAGTATAATAGTATTATGTCAGGCATGCTGAACTTGGCTGCCAAGCTTGACTGTTGTTTCCTTTGGTTTTTCTTCACTACTGCACTTCACCACTTTGGCTGCAAGTTATTTCAGCCATATCGAAGCAGGATCTGTTTGGCTGTTGAAGTGGTGATAACAGTCTTAGAATCCAGTTCTTTACTATTCGTTAGCCTTTCTTAAATATTCTTACCAGTTATAAATATGTGATATTTTGGATTGCGCGTTGGCAATACATTTAAACTTTAACCATCAATATCCCTTTGAATATTTTGGTTCAACTTTTGAAAACATACTTTATTTGTTTTCAAAAATAGTTTGACAATATTATAACTTTTTCGTACTTTTTTTTATTTTACAATACTACTATTTTCGTCCTAAAATATAATAACTTTTGCTCGAACTAGCGTTGTGGTGACCGTTTTGCTATCCAGATGGTTACATTTTTTTTTCTTTGGGGGTGGAGGTAGTATATACTACTGTCATAATCACTTTGCCAGATAAGACAACGTATCTTGTTCTTTCCTCAGCTTGTTTAGCCTTTTAGTCACGTTGAACTTGGCTGTCAAGTTAGTGTGCTTCGTTTCCTCGCAGTTTCCTCCAATTAATCGCAAAGCCCTTATAAGGACTTGTCAGATTATTGACTGATTTGCTGTTGCTCAGAGCCTTCAGTAAGTAACTAAGTAAGTTCACCTCATCTGGAATTGTAAACACACTCAACTTCTTGTTTCGAGTTGAGAAGCAGAGAGCAAGAAGCTAGCTTAATTGGGGGGCGTGGCCATGGCGGCGCCACCAAGCATGGAGGAGCCTCTTCTTGGAGGCGGCAATGGCGAGGAGAAGAAAGGAGGGAGCTCGAGGCTAGCGGTGGTGGCCGAGGTGAGGAAGCAGCTGTACCTCGCCGGGCCGCTCATCGCCGGGTGGCTGCTGCAGAACGTGGTGCAGATGATCTCCGTCATGTTCGTCGGCCACCTCGGCGAGCTCGAGCTCTCCAGCGCCTCCATCGCCACCTCCTTCGCCGGCGTCACCGGCTTCAGCCTCCTGGTACACACACCAATCCTTCCTCAAATATAAACTTTACAGTTCTTCAGAAAGTAACCCGAGATACGTAAACTTTACATTAAATTTTATATTAGAAAATTAGGTACTTCTAGATACCTTCTATAAAATTGCCTATCCTCGAAACCTCATATTCATTCCCGACATGATATTGAATTCGCTTCCCATCTTGGTACGTGTTCGATCTGTTCATCGTCCATGGTACGCTGGCATGGCATCTTGAGAAAGTATCTTGAAGTACACTAAATTTTACATGGAGTTATCAATTTATATTAACAAATTTTGGTACTTCTCGATACCTTGAGCTCAAAGATGATAAAATTACCCATCCTCAAAACCTCATTTTCATTCCCGATCAGTCCCGACATGATCTTGAATTTCGCTGACATCTTGGTGCGTGTTCGATCCGGCCGGTTCATCGTCCATGGTATAGGCTGGCATGGCGAGCAGCCTGGACACGCTGTGCGGGCAGGCGTTCGGGGCGAAGCAGCACCGTCTCGTGGGCGTGTACAAGCAGCGCGCCATGGTGGTGCTCGGCCTCGCCAGCGTGTGCGTCGCCGCGGTCTGGGCGTACACCGGCGAGCTCCTCCTGCTGTTCGGGCAGGACCCGGAGATCGCGGCGGCGGCGGGGAGCTACATCCGGTGGATGATCCCGGCGCTGCTGGCGTACGGGCCCCTGCAGTGCCACGTCCGGTTCCTGCAGACGCAGAACGCGGTGATGCCGGTGATGCTCAGCTCCGGCGCCGCCGCGGCGTGCCACCTGCCGGTGTGTGGCTTGCTGGTTTACGCGGCCGGGGCTCGGGCAGCAAGGGGCGCGCGCTCGCCAACGCCGCCGCCCTGGCCGCTACGTCAGGCTGTCGCCGGCGTCTGTGCCGGAGGCACGTGGACGGCGTTCTCGTCGGAGGCGTTCCACGACTTGTGTCGGCTTGCATGAGGCTCGCTGTTCTTTCTGCTCTCATGGTTTGGTAAGTTTCTTTTACTTAAAAAATTTAATTTTATGTACTTTTTTTTTCATACACGATAGATGTACACGCGCAACACAACACTCGACGCACACACACACAACAAAGGAGAGATTCGGAGGTAGAGATGTTCTTCAAACTATTTTAAGAAGGATTGTAAGCAGGTTGGGGAGCTGAACATGGGACCTCGAAAATGAACACACATGCCCTTACCAGTGTACTGTATTATCAAGTGCATCTTCTAAGACACAACGCCATACTCACGGATTTATATTAAAGTACTTTGAGAAATACCTATGGATATTCAAAATTTTGGGCTAAAAATTTTGTAACAGGAGATATTCAAGTTTATAGGAGTATTAGAAAATATGATACATTTTGGTACCTTGTTAAGAACGTAAAATTACTCTAAGAAAAATATTGTGCATAGTCACTCTGAGTTCAGGTAAATTTCGTTGTCTCATGTCGAATTTACTGAAATTGCATTTTGCAGCTTGGAGTGGTGGTCGTTTGAGCTCCTTGTGCTGCTCTCCGGACTACTCCCAAATCCGAAGCTGGAAGCATCAGTATTGTCCATTTGGTGAGTGATGTTGTCATGATTTGGTCACACATTTTGCATCCAGTTTGCCTCCTCTGATCGTGTACACTGAATTTCCTGCAGCCTGAACTGGGCTCCTTGGCATTCATGATCCCTTCGCCTTGGTTCAGCCTAAGGTCAGTAGATTATTGATCAAATCAGCCAACTGATCATAACTTTTAGTTCCAATTTCTTGTTTTTTCTTTCATAAAACAACTGTTCATCAACTTTTACAATGACAAATACAACATCACAATGCCCTGTTCTTCGTGATCTCTCTCAGCACCCGGGTCTCGATGAGCTCGGCGCCGGGCGACCGGAGGCGGCCCGTCTGGCCAGCCGTGTGGTGATGGTGCTGGGTCTCGTCGTCGGCGTCGCCGATCGGGCTCGCCATGATCCTGGTGCGCCATCTATGGGGTTACGCTTACAGCAACGAGGAGGAGGTGGTCCAGTACGTCGTCGAAGATGATGCCCATTCTTGCCGTCTCGTTCCTCTTCGATGACTTGCAGGTGTGTTCTGTCAGGTCAGATGATCGATGCTCGATCTCAACCAAAAAAAAATTGAAAAAAATGCATGTATTGAGAGACTATTGTCTGAGTTTTTTCACGTTAATCGGTTCTTTTATTCTACTGTATGATTGATTGTATGGTGTTAACAAACTATTTATCCCCAAGAAAATGACTGACAGTGAGGGATTCTTCAGGTGTTGCAAGAGGCTGTGGGTGGCAAAAGATTGGTGCCATTGTTAACCTTGGAGCGTACTACCTCGTCGGAATTCCAGCGGCGCTGTGTTTCGCCTTCGTCTACCATCTTGGTGGCATGGTAATTCTACTGCTCACATAAGAGAAAACATTACCTCAATTCTGTCAACATTTTGGTTGGCTATTTCTTAGATATGAGACCTGGAATATAAGTTTTCATATAACCTTTGGCCGTGTATATTCACTTATGGATACGGAGGCTTGATTACTATCCATTATCTAAAAGAAATCGGTCTCTGTTTTGAGCAGAAGAAATTGACCTCTGAACAATATATAATGCTTCCAAACTTGCAGGGACTGTGGTTAGGGATAATGTGTGCACTCATCGTTCAGATGCTGTTGCTTCTAGCCATAACAGTGTGCACCAATTGGGAGAAAGAAGTAAGCAAAATCATTCAGAACTTCTTGCATGCGTCACATGTATACTGTTCTTTTTTCTGTCAGCTTGTCAGTACGGTTTCTTGATGATGTGGCCTGTTTTTGTCTTGTGTCTTTCCATAGGCTCTGAAGGCCAAGGAGAGAGTTTTCAGTTCGTCCTTGCCCGCAGACATGACATGATAATACAATGTACACGATCCAAGAGCCAAGATGAAGATCGATGGACGATTTTGTTTGGCAGTAGTGGCCAAGAAATTCTACGAGACAATGGGAAATCACAGCTTGAGAAATTAAGACCGTCATCTCCATGTTTTGATGACACAATTAATAGTCGCCAAAACATGGAACTATCTGCAAGGAAGAGTTCAGACAACGAGAAATATGCTTTTGGTGGATTTTTTGTCAGACGAATAAATAAAATGTTATGGACTAGAGACGCTACATTGGATACGATAATGAATTGAAATGTTCAGTTAACTACATGTAGTGGATGTTAGGATTTCGACAATGACACTATTTTGGCTCTACTATTGATTAGATGATTAATTATATTGTAAGTATTATGTGACATGCGCCATTGAGTCATGACTCATGATACCTTTTCTCCTAAACAAAATACATCTTCTTTTGCTTGTAAATATGCAAATATAAAGTTTTTTTTTTCTATTAGCATGCTTCATGATTTTCTTAACAATGAAAGTTTAACTTTTAGGCTTTGCATCGCAACTAGGTATAGACAGTTGGTGATGCCAAGGCTGAACGTTATACTTCCAGTGTTAAAAATAAATATTTTTCTATCAATCTGGCCTACGGGAGTTTTTAATTAGTGAAAAAAAATGCCCATATTCCTAGGGTAATAATAGTTGAAGCTGTTTATTGAAACATGTGTTGTCCATGGAGATGCATGAGTTGATGACTAGTGCTATAGCTTCCAATTGAGAAGGTGTGACATATATTATTGATGCATATTAGCTGTTCAATCAAGTAATGCTAATTCAAGATTGTTCATTGAAGAAAACAAATTTAAAAAACTAAATTCTTACTTCAAAATAAATATATAAGAAACTGGCCTGGTAAGTTGGATATCTTGGAGCTAGAATTGAAGTTAAACTGCTGTTGTTTGGGCAAGACATGTTGTTCACACTTCAGACTAAAATGGAGGGTTAAACCATTTTACCTCAGCAAGTAAATAATCTAATTGTGCTATCATTTAAAAATTATAATTAATCAGAAGCATACAATATGTTGTTTCATGTACCAGAAGCATGCATCTAATGAGCATGTCCCTCCCATCTTCCCATATGTTGAATAGCATGATACTAGGTTATGGACGTGATACAAGTTCTTCTCTTCCCATATGTTGAATAGCATGATACTAGGTTATGGACGTGATACAACTTCTTCTCTTACCAGCATGTGTGTATATATATAGTGATACAACTTATACAACTTCTTCTCTTACCGGCATGTGTGTGTCTATATATATATGTGTGTGTGCAACTAGATGTTTTCTTGCATAAGCACTTGCTAGTAAAGCTTAACCAAAAGAAGTAGTGTAACACTTATCTTCGCACATATTCATTGATATATTAGAGAAAACCAAACAAACTATGTGATGTTCTGATTAGCGTATAGGCTAGAATGTGAATTTGCTAGTGATGCCTTGTAGATCAAGGTTCATCAACCATCAATCTAACTAATTTCTTTACATAGCTTTGTAGATATGGAACATATTCCTTGAGATATTAGACAAAACCAAACAAACTATGTGATGTTCTGATTAGCTTATACGGTAGAATGTGAATTTGCTAGCGAAGCCTTCATAATCAAGGTTCATCAAACATCATAATAAATAATTTATTTACATAGCTTCGTAGATATGAATGAAGTTAGTAGGTAGCTTTATGGGTATTAAAGCACATTAAATTCAAACTGTTGAGGAGCTAGTACAATAGCATGCTACAAGTCACGTATAAGCACATGTGGAAGAGAGAAGATAGGAGAGATAAGGAAAGCGGGCTACAGATTTGTAGCCAGCTGCAGCACGGACTTCAAAATATTGTGTGTATGAGAGGTGGGATCATTAATATGTAGTATATGTTTATAAGCAACTATTATTGTATGAATGAGTTATTATATTGACTATAGATGATTTGGAGCTAGTGGTTGGCTATACCATTAAACTTGTTCTTAGCACGGATGAAGTTAGTTGGTTTAATCTCTTCTATACTTTTTATACTTTGAGTGGGGAATGTATAGTAGGCCTCCTCATCACCTGTTATCGTTTGCCATCCTTTCTGTTATCATGTAGCTGGTCTATTTAATTGAAATTGGCCCGCACCAATTGTGCATGAGCTGAGCTACTTTTAGTCTTATCAGTTGCCCATAGTTCCTAATAAGATAAAACGACTTATATATTAAAGCATAAAAATAATTTATAAGTAAAACTTTTATATATGTTCTTAGCAACTTAAAATCCAATGCTGAAAAATGAACTACATTAAAAATATCTTAAAATCAACTTTAAAAATTCAAATTTTGGCTTTGGTTTATTAGGGCTACCAATGGGGCCTTCTTCTTGCTACTCGTTATGTTTGCATGGTAGCAGAGCGGCATTGATCCCACATGTTCCTTTCCCATTTTTTTCTCCTCTGCTACATCCATGGCTTCTCCATAACCCACCATCGGCAGTGTTCCCCCCTCCTCCTTCCCTAACCTAGGACACCGTCGCCAACCTCGTCACAGCGCTCGCCGCTGCCCATGCCGTGACGTCCACTGGCAAGAACGGAGACCTCCTCCTCGCCACCCTCGCCATGGCATAGGTGGCCCAAGATGCCATCATGGTGTCATCGGCGCAAGCACTATGCGTCTCTTCGGCCCTGACGATCCCGCTGCCTACGCAAGATCGAATTGGTGCTCTCCCGCCACCTACGCCCAACGCGCGCGGTCGTTGGTGCAGCACCTGAGCTCTCAGCATCCCAAATGTCAAGGCACACGTGTCTGTCGTCCTTGACATGAAGAGTTTGAACTACACCAAGTGAAGAACCATCTTCGTCGCGTTCGAGCCTCCTCCTCCGCTCGACACTGCCGGGATCTGGGCGCAAAAGGACTCCGCCGTCCACATCGCCATGTACTGCTCCATCGCCACCGACGTCCTCGATGTCATCATGGAGACCATGGTAGTTGGCCCACGACAGGGCATCTTCCACGACAACCGTGAAACCAGAATCATCTATCATGAAATGGTGTTCCGTAGCGTCCTTCAGGGCTACATGCTGGTGACGAACTATTGCTGGCGACTCAAGAATCTCGCTGATGGTGATGGTGCTGGCCACGTCTCGTCGTCGGCATCGCGATCGGCGGGGCTCGTCATGATCTTGGTGCGCCATTTGCGGGGTTTGTGCGTACAGCAACAAGGAGGAAGTGGTCCAGTACGTTGCAAAGATGATGCCCACTCTTGCTGTCTCCTGGTTATGCAACCGCCCCTGTAGTCCTGGTTATGTAACCGGGACTACGAATCCCCCAGTTGAAATAACCGGGATTACCAACCGAGACTAAAGATGAAGCCCGGCCAGTAGGGGTGGGCATATTTAGACCGAACCGAAGAACCGAACCGAAAAGACCGAGACCGAGACCGAGACCGAGAAATTCGGTTATCTGTTCGGTCCCAGCCCTCAAAAGACCGAATTTATTTCGGTCATTTCGGTTCTTGGGCTCGGTTAACCGAATTAACCGAAATGACCGAAATTTTGGCCCAATAGGCCTAGGAAGCCCAATAAACCCACTAAAACAGACCCTAGATGCAACCCTAGCACCAGTCCAACACAGTCTGCCGCACTCCCCACAGCGCAGCCTCCTCCTCCCACCTCCACCGCGCAGCCTCCTCCTCCAGCCTCCACCGCGCCGCCTCCTCCTCCCACCTCCACCGCGCAGCCTCCTCCTCCAGCCTCCACTGCGCCGCCTCCTCCTCCCCCTTAAACGCCGCCGCAAATGCCTCTGTCAATTTTTTCCATTCCCAAACTTACTCCTGAAAAATTT
>CM020184.1:1576881-1587370 GCA_009805545.1 Oryza longistaminata
AACTTTAAATATTGATTTCACTACATCCCCAAATCATCCCCAAACAAAAGGATCATCTCCAAATCCCAAATCGATTTATAGTCCTATTCCACGCTCCAAAATTTCAAAACGCCGAAAACTCAATGTACGTATACAAAATTTACTCAAATACTCCACTAAAACTAGCATTTAAGTTTAGAAATTATAAAAACTAGGAAGAAAGCCCGCGCACATGCGCGGGCAATTTATTTGTTGTTCGTAAAAAGAATATTAAAAGAAATCATATGTCACTATCTTCATTTTAAGAACCATAGATTACCTTATAATCGTAAAAGAATGAAATATTTATACTGCGAAATAATAATGTCCATTATTATACTAAATGATAATAATAGAACCATAGATTACCTTATAATCGTAAAAGAATGAAATATTTATACTATAAAATAATAATGTCTATTATATTCAAACAAAATTCACTTTCTCGCGGTTATACGTAAACTCACATATCGTTAACCTTCGCAAACATACAAGTTAATATGGGTTTTGATTTTCTTTCTTTTGCTATACATCTAATTCGAAGGAATAATTCATATTGTCAAAATTATTTGTGCTAATTTTGTTAACACTATTCAGATGAGAATGGCATAATTATATAAGGATATAATATGTTTTCATGTGACATTTTTTATTGTACGCATGTATGTTCTTTTTTAGCAAATAGTAGTAAGTATATTCATAGTGTGGGTGCACTTATGAGTGTCTACGACTTCATTTTTCATCATTAATAAAAAACTTTTAAAAAGTTTGGTGGAATCACATGAAGCGAGGCCACGGCGGCATGACTTTTTAGCAACATGGCAAAATATTTCACTACATATATGCATAATTTGAGCAAAACTTTAGTTTTGCAAAGAAAGAAACAGAAAACTACCAGACGGAGCAGATCATATAGAGGCACTCCTCTGTTTTTTTTTCTTTTTTGACATCTCAAAGATGATAAAATTACCCATCTCATACAGAGTTGGATTTCTACCCATTATCCAAAAAAAATCACTCTCTCATTTGAGCTGAAGAAATTGTCCTCTGAACAATATATATGTTTCCAAACTTGCAGGGACTGTGGTTAGGGATAATGTGTGCACTCATCGTTCAGATGCTGTTGCTTCTGGCCATAACAGTGCGCACCAACTGGGAGAAAGAAGTAAGCAAAATCATTCAGAACTTCTTGCATGCTCACATGTATACTGTTCTTTTTTTTGTCAGCTTGTCAGTACGATTTCTTGATGGTGTGGCCTGTTTTTGTCTTGTGTCCTTCCATAGGCTCTGAAGGCCAAGGAAAGAGTTTTCAGTTTGTCCTTGCCCGCAGACATGACGACATGATAATACAATGTACACGATCCAAGAACCAACATGAAGATGGATGGACGATTTTGTTTGGCAATAGTGGCTAAGAAATTCCACGAGAGATAATGGGAAATCACAGCTTAAAAAATTAAGACCGTCATCTACATGTTTTAATGACGCAATTAATAGTTGCCAAAACATGGAACTATCTGTAAGGAAGAGTTCAGACAGCGAGAAATCTGCTTTTGGTGGATTTTTGGTCAGACGAAGAAATAAAATGTTATGGACTAGAGGCACTGCATTGGATACGATAATGAATTGAAATGTTCAGTTAACTACATGTAGTGGATGTTAGGATTTCGATAATGATACTATTTTGGCTCTACTATTGATTAGATGATTAATAATATTGTAAGTATGATGTGACATGCGCCATTGAGTCATGACTCATGATACCTTTTCTCCAAAACGAAATACATATTATTTTGGTTGCAAATATGCAAATATAAAGTTTTTTTCCTATTTTCATGATTTTTCTTAACAATGAAAGTTTAACTTTTAGCCTTTGCATCGCAACTATGTATAGACTATGCCAAGGCTGAACGTTATACTTCGAGTGTTAAAAATAAATAATTTTCTATCAATCTAGCCTACGGGAGTTTTTAATTTGTGAAAAAAATGCCCCATATTCGTACGGTAAAAATAGGTGAAGCTTTTCATTGAAACATTTGTTGTCCATGGAGATGCATGAGTTGATGACTAGACTAGTGCTAGCTTCCAATTGAGAAGGTGTGACAGATATTATTGATGCATACTAGTAAGCGTGCACATGGAATCCACGTGATTCAGAAAACACATTATCAAAATTCATGTCACTTATTTTCTTTTTCATAGCACGCCGATACACAGACAAAATGTTTGCCTAAAGTATTTCACTTTCTCTTTGCCAGATCGATAAAAGTCATACATAACCAAAACCAAGTAGAAATTTGCGGAAGCAAATAAATTATAAAATATATTATTACAGATTGGCAGCACATTTCCATGCAGAGTGCACTGACTTGGAAACCTTGAATAGCTCTTATATAACCTTGGTTCCAAAGAAAAATTCACCAGAGACTGTCAATGACTATAGACCTATATCTCTAATGGGGCTTTCTCTGAAGTTCTTAACTAAACTAATGGCAGATAGACTTCAAGGAGTAATCCTTAAGCTAGTAAGTGAGAATCAGTATGAGTTTATCAAAGGAAAGACAATACATGACTGTCTTGCTTGGTCTTTTGAATACATCCATCAATGTCAGCAATCTAAGAGGGAAATTATTCTATTGAAACTGGATTTTGAGAAAGCTTTTGATACCATTGAACACTCAGCTATTCTTGCAGTTTCTCAACACATGGGCTTTCCTGAAAAATGGATGCATTGGGTGAAAATGGTGTTCTCTTCTGCTTCTTCTGCGGTCTTGCTAAACAGTGTTCCAGGAAAATCTTTTAAATGCAAGAGGGGGGTAAGACAAGGGGATCCACTCTCACCACTCCTTTTTGTTCTTGGAGCTGAGATGTTACAAAGAGTTATGACCAAAGCATTTAAGTTGGGTTTGATCTCTAAACCAATAAATGAGAGTGACAGTAGTGGGTTCCCAATAATTCAATATGCAGATGACACACTCATTCTGCTTAAAGCCTCTCAAAAGGATGTTTTCTGTTTAAAAGCCATCTTGAATATGTTTGCTCAGTCCACAGGCCTAAAGGTAAATTTTAGCAAGTCAAGTTTATACCCTTTGAATCTATGTCAGGAGAAAGCATCTTTGTTGGCTGGTATTTTGGGATGCCCCATTGGTTCCCTGCCTTTCACTTATTTGGGATTGCCCTTGGTACTACTAGACCCAGAGTGGTTGATTTTGCTCCATTGGTGGATAGAGTGGAAAGGAGGCTGACAGCAAGTTCTATGTTTTTGCCCCAAGGAGGAAGATTAACTTTGATTAACTTAGTTCTTTCCTCCATCCCAACATATTATATGTGCTCTCTGCAGCTTCCAGTCACTGTCATCAAAGCAATTGATACAACAAGAAAGAATTGTCTCTGGAGAGGCAACAATCCATCCTCAACTAGGAAATCTCTAGCTTCATGGGAAAGAGTTTGTATGCCTAAGGATAAGGGAGGTATGGGTGTGATCAGTTTGAGAGTTCAGAACATTGCTTTGCTTTTAAAGCATTTGGTTAAGTTTTATAATAGTGCTGACTTGCCATGGGTCAGGCTCATCTCTCAAACATACTATGAATCTAGAGTGCCGCATCTGGTCCTGAACAAAGGTTCCTTTTGGTGGAGAGACATTGTCTCCCTGTCTGATATCTTCAGAGCTGTAGCAAAGTGCTCAATTCAGTCAGGAAAATCTGTTCTCTTCTGGAATGACTTATGGAATGATGATCTCAAGTGCACGGCCTACCCTAATCTCTTCAGCATCACCTTATTCAGAAATGATTCAGTTTGGGACATGTGCTCACGGCCACTGGAAGATTCTTTTATCCTGCCCCTCTCAGATTCAGCTTATGGAGATTTCTTGCAACTACAAGAAGAATTAAATCATCTGCAGCTTCAGCCAGGAAGAGGTGATGCTTGGAGCTTCATTTGGGGATCAAATGCTTACACAGCGAAAAGATTTTACAAGCTTAATTTCTCCACACTGCATCCTCCCAGGCCCATGATTTGGCTGTGGAAGACCAAATGTGTCATGAAGATAAAGGTCTTTGCATGGCTATTATTTTGTGATAGGCTCAACACAAGGGACATGCTTGACAGAAGACATTGTGCAAAAGAGGATGATGATCTCACATGTGCCTTGTGTAACACACATCAAAGAGAAACTAGGCTTCATCTCTTTTTTACATGTCCCTTTATTGTGGCTTGTTGGCAGCAGATGGGCATTTCCTGGAATTGTAATCTGGAGTTTTTTCAAATGATTGTCTTGGCGAGAATCAGATTTGCTCGAAAGGGTTTCCTTGAAGTTTTTTTCATGGCAGCATGGCATATTTGGAAGCAAAGGAATGGATTAATCTTTCAATCTGTCCAGCCATCACTTCAGTCATGGAAATCTATGTTTGTTAAGGAAGTTCTTCTGCATATGTGTAGAATGAAAGATCCACTCAAGCTGTCCATTTCTGATTGGTTACAAACTTTGTAGCATATTTGTCTTGCTTTCACTTTGTAACTTTGTAAATATTTTAATCTTATAAAATTTAAACTGCAGGGCAAAGCCCTGGCAGTACTTTCAGTCAAAAAAAAATAAATTATAAAATATTTGATAATCAATACATTTTCATCAAGGAAGTTTTCATTTACATTTCAGACCATCAGCAGAGACATGAATGCAAATATATATGCAATAATTTCTAATCTCGCTCAGTCTCTCTGCTTGAGAGCTTGTTATTCATTTTTTCCATTCTCATCCATTGAACAATTCATACTGATACAAAACAAACTTGACATTGCATCTGAAATCTGTGCAGTGAACTTGACATAGAATTCGAAATCAATCAAAAGTCTTCAAAACCAACAAAATCCAACGAATAAGCCCATTACCTGATTCTAACATTGGGGCATTTTCTTCTGCATACAATCATCAAGGGCGATGCATGCGCGTGTGATGGATTCACCAGCAGGGCTAGACACAGACAACACAATCAAGGTAGCAAGTATCAGAATAATAGGATATTTAAAGTATGGCCACATTCTGCATGGTAACCAAAAGCGGCGGCATACTCAAAAGATCATTTTCATACTTTCTGAGTTATCCAACTCACAAATTGAAAGTAATATCTACATGTGCATCAGGAGGCAAGTTTTACGGGTTACTCCCTCTTTTGAGTTATCCAACTCATAAACCTGAAACCAAACTTGTTGCTCATCTCCATGGCTCCTAGTCTACCCGTCTCCCCACCTTGTACATCTTTAGGGATTACCACCTGTTAGCAAATTACATAATTTGATATAATTAGTATCTAGCTACTACCTCTGTTTCAGGTTATAAGACTTTCTAGTATTGCCCACATTCATATAGATGTTAATGAATCTAGACACATATATATGTCTAAATTCATTAACATATATATGAATATGGGCAATGCTAGAAAGTCTTATAATATGAAACGGATGAAGTAGCATATACGACAAAAATTCTAGAAAAGCTTCCTGATTTATAGATATTAATTTCAAAGATGAGTTATGGGTACAAGTCAGAGTGTTTCCTTGGCCGAAATTATGGTAAGCATAAGCTAAATGAACAAAAATACGCCATGTTTCAATGCATGAGTTTAATAATTAAATTAATTAATTCCCAAATACAACTGTCAATAACAAATCAGCAAGCTGCATATCATATTTTCCAGCTCTTTGGCCTTCCTGACCATTGTGCACAGACCATTCAAAACCTAGAAATTGAATGCAAGTTCAATTACTCACCAATATATCCAAGCAAAAAACTTTGCGGATTTCAAAACCCTAAAACCAAACTGTTAGTACCTAAATGTGCCATGTGTGCAGGAGGAATGGATGGCGTAGTGAAAATTTGCATATATTGGTCTGCTGAATTGGTTAGGTCTTTGCATTTGTGAGCATAAAAAGGTGATGGGGTTTTTATCTTCAACTCCAATGAACTCGAAAAACCAGGCAAGATATTGCTTCAAGCATTCAGTGCCAAAAGCTCTTATAACCTTCAGTGAGGCCATTACTTTTGTCACAGCATGAATTTCTAGGATTTGGGAGAAAGTGAGATGAGGATGTCATTCTAAGAATACATATGAACTATGAGGCTGTGAATAGAATAAGGAAAATTAACTTGGACTATAAACTATGAGGCTGCAATATTTGTTTTTGTGGCAGCATACAGGTGAGTAACGTTATGGTGCAAATAAATAATGTGATCTTTTAGATGTTTGTGTCTCAGCTAGTCAACACTGCAATATATTGAGTCTATACCCTTGTGAAATTGTGCTGCAAGAACTGGCCTGGTAAGCTGTATATCTTGGAGCTAGAATTGTGGTTAAACTGCTGTTGTTTGGGCAAGACATGTTGTTAACACTTTAGACTAAAATGGAGGGTTAAACCATTTTAGCTCAGCAAGTAAATAATCTAATTGTGCTATCATTTTAAAATTGTAATTAATCAGAAGCATACAATACGTTGTTTCATGTACCAGAAGCATGCATCTAATGAATATGTCCCTCCCATCTTCCCATGTGTTGAATAGCATGATACTAGGTTATGGATGTGATACAACTTCTTCTCTTGACCAGCATGTGTGTATATATGCAACTAGATGTTTCCTTGCATAAGCACTTGCTGGTGAAGTTGCATAAGCACTTGCTGGTGAAGCTTAACCAAAAGAAGTAGTGTAACACTTAGCTTCGCACATATTCCTTGAGATATTAGAGAAAACCAAACAAACTATGTGATGTTCTGATTAGTGTATACGTTAGAATGTGAATTTGCTAGTGAAGCCTTCCAGATCAAGGTTCATCAAACATCATTCTAACTAATTTCTTTACATAGCTTTGTAGATATGGAACATATTCCTTGAGATATTAGAGAAAACCAAATCAAACTATGTGATGTTCTGATTAGTGTATACGTTAGAATGTGAATTTGCTAGTGAAGCCTTCCAGATCAAGGTTCATCAAACATCATTCTAACTAATTTCTTTACATAGCTTTGTAGATATGGAACATATTCCTTGAGATATTAGAGAAAACCAAATCAAACTATGTGATGTTCTGATTAGTGTATACGTTAGAATGTGAATTTGCTAGTGAAGCCTTCCAGATCAAGGTTCATCAAACATCATTCTAACTAATTTCTTTACATAGCTTTGTAGATATGGAACATATTCCTTGAGATATTAGAGAAAACCAAATCAAACTATGTGATGTTCTGATTAGTGTATACGTTAGAATGTGAATTTGCTAGTGAAGCCTTCCAGATCAAGGTTCATCAAACATCATTCTATACCCCTAATCACCTGCTATTCTTTACCATCCTTCCTCATTAAGCTGGATCTATTTAACTGAAATTGGCCCGCATCAATTGTGCATGAGCTGAGCTACTTTCAGTCTCATCAGTTGCCCATATTTCCTAATAAGATAAAACAACATATATATTAGAGCATAAAAATTAATTTATAGGTAAAACTTTTATGTGTGTTCTTAGCGACTTAAAATCCAATGCTGGAAAAGGATCTACATTGAATATCTTAAAATCAACTTTGAAAATTCACATTTTGGCTTTAGTTTATTAGGGCAACCAATGGGGCCTTCTTCTTGCTCCTCATTATGTTTTCATGGTATCAGAACAGCATTGATCCCTCCTGTTCCTTGCCCTTTTTTCTATCCTCTGCTTCATCCATGGCTTCTCCACAGCCTACCATTGACCGTGTTCCCCCTCCTCCTTACCTTACCTAGGACACCGTGGCCAACCTCATCACGGTGCTCACCGCTGCCCATGCCGCTGGCAAGAACGACAACCTCCTCTCCACCCTCGCCAGGGCATATATAGGTGGCCCAAGATGCCATCATGGCGTCATCGACACAAGCACTAGGCATCTCTTCGGCCCTGACGATCCCGCTACTCGCGCAAGAATCGGTGCTCCCACCACCTACACCCAACACGCTTCTTGGTGCGACACCCGCGCTCCCTACCCCGATGTACGGCGCTCTCAGCATCCCAAATGTCAAGATGCACATGTCCATCGTCCTCGACATAAAATTTTTGAACTACACCAAGTAGAGAACCTTTTTCGTCGCCTTCCTCAGTAAGTTCGGCTTTCTAAGCCACATGTTCGAGCCTCCTCCACTCGACACTGCCAGGAACTGGGCGCAAAAGGACTTCGCTGTACTCATCGCCCTGTACTACTCCATCGGACGTCCTCAACGTCATCATGGAGCCCATGGTAGTTGGCCCACGACCCGTGGGTCGCCGCAAAAGGCATCTTCCACAACAACCATGAAACCAGGATCATCTATCTAGAAACGAAGTTGTGGAGCCTCCTCCAGGGCTACATGTCGGTGGCAGGCTACTGCTGGAGACTCAAGAATCTCACTAATTCCATGCGCAATGTTGGCGAACAGATCTCCGACCACACCCTCGTCCTCAACTTCATCCACGGCCTCAGCCCTCACTTCACCACCCAGGCATAACTTCTGCATCTTCAAGTCACCTTTCCCACCTTCACAAGTGCCCGCTCGACGCTTCTTCTAGCGGAAATGCACTGTCCCACCAATGGCACCCACCGTTATCGACAATGATACCGTCCTCTTCTTTGCCACCTCGACCAGCCAAGCAAACTCCACCAACAAAGGGAAAAATGGCAAGGGAAAGGGCAAAGGGAGGAGTAGCGGTGGCAATGGCAACACTAGGAACAGCCGTGACAGTGGTAGCAATGGCAGAGGCGGTGATTGCCCTAGGTCTGGCAGCCAGAAGCAACTGTTGGCTCCTCCACCCGGTCCATGGGTGATGATGATCCCATGAGCCTCTGCTTCCATGGGCCGTCTCCCGGAGACCCTCTGGTGGACTAGGCCTTCTTGGACCATGGCCTCATATGACGGTTCAACAGGCCTTTCATACACAAGAATCTTCCCTGGCCTCTGTGGCTGGATTGGAGGCGCCGGCCCAGCCCACCTAGGATCAAGCCATCCTTGTTGCAGCCATCAACATCTTGCCACACATGGACAATGCAATGGTGGAGCATCTCCAGCAATAGGCCTTATTTTGAAGCCCCTAAAAGTAAAATGAGGGCTGCCCCCATTTCCCAAGGACCCCAAAAAATGCCTCCAACTCCAGCGGTAGCCCCTACTTAATTAGTCCCTACTCATTTTTATCTTGTATATTAAAACACAATCCATGTTTACACTAGTTTCCACAATAATTCAAACATAAATATTTCTAACGCATATAATTTAACCACACTTAAATTCACAATTTCAAACACCACAATTCAAATTCAAAATCAAAATTTTCAAACATGTAAATATGGTGTGGGCATAGTGCCATATACAACAAAAACATGCAACCAAGATTCATAATTCACCAATAAAAAAGAAAATTGCTCATAAAAAAAATCTTTCAGATTTCCAAGTTCAGATAACGTAAACTGAGCAAGCTATATTCTGATAATCAAAATCGATAAATGAACTGTACTCCATTTGATTACCGGTGATAATTTACAAGTACGGTGCTGAAGAACAAAACAAAACACTTTACAAAAATCTGAAACAAGGTAGACGCAACAAATCGAGCAGACCCTCACCTGATCTGGAAAGTGGGGGACGTCACCGGCCGAGAGGGTGCAGCGGAGGAGAGGCACCGGGGTGGTCAGGGGTGCCTGGGAGGAGATGGTGCCGGCACTAGATGGAGGAGCGTCGGGGAGGAGGGGAACCAGGGTGGACAAGGGTGTCGGGGAGGAAGGGATCCAGGAGGAGAGGGAGGGAGCTGTGGAGGAGATGGAGGGTGCCGTGGAGGATTGATGTCGAGGATAGGGGCGCCGAGCATAGTGATCGAAAATGCCACCAGAGAACAACACGTGCGGGAAAGAAAGAGGGGAAGCGCGCCTGGGAATTTTCTCCCGCGCTTTTCCCACTGGGTGATGGGGGCCGGGACTAGAGCCCCCAGGATTGGGGGCTTGGGGAGATGATTTGGGTGCCTTTCTATTTTGGGGCTTTAGTAGGGGTCCTGTTGGATCTTAGTTTTTGGCCTCAACTTTCAAAAATAGTTTAAGGGCTGTGTTTGGAGGCCCTATTGGAGATGATTTGATCATGCACACCGGTGCCACCTCGCACAGTATAATCTTTTCCTCCTGACCTCCCTCCTCTCCGATGTCTGTCACCATCGGTAGCAGTTCCTTTGATCCCAGTTTCTCGTATTGGCAACACCACCCTCTCTACTTCTCACTGTTCACATTTCAGACTACAAATGAAGGGTTTTCGAGTAAAAAAAAAAGAACGGTTAAACAATTTTAGCTCAGCAGGCAAATGACTTAACTGTGTTGTCATTTTAAATGAGTGTAATCATAAGCATGCATACTACATTTTTTCATGTACCAAAAGCATGCATGTGTTGAATAGCATGATACCAGGATATGGATGCGTGATACAACGTTTTCTCTTGACCTGCATAG
>CM020184.1:1587390-1605765 GCA_009805545.1 Oryza longistaminata
AGATGTTTCCTTGAATAAGCAGTTGCTAGTGAAGCTTAACAAAAAGTGTAACAGCTTCGCATGTATTCCTTGAGATGTTAAAGAAAACCAAATAAATTGCGGTGATGCTCTCATTAGCATGTGTGTTAAAATGTCAATGTGTGAGTAAAGCCTTCCTGATCAAGTTGTAAATACTATGAAGCATCATTTTGATTGGATTCTGGAAACAGAAGAGGAGACCTGGGACATCCTTTCTATAGACTCGGGAGGAAGAGATTGGATCGGATTCGAGAGGAAACGACGACGGAAGAATCGGATTCGAGAGAAAACGACAACGGAAATTAGGGTTTATCCCGAGTTCATCGGAATAAGAACTGAGACGAAATTCGTGAGATTAAGCACGAATTTGATGGAGATTTCTTGGGGACAAGAGGAGGTTGATAGGATTCTGTTCCCGCAATCAATTTGAGAAAAGGAGCAGGCCGGATTTGATGGAGGCGGTGGCGGTGGCTACCGTGCACAGCACTGCACAGGGTAGGCGGCTCTGCAGGGTGGGGCTTTAGGGAGAAGGGAGGAAGAGGGAGGCAAAGCTACGGGCTGAGGAAAGAAAAGAGAACAAGGAGTAGGCCGGATTCGGCTTAAGATAGGAAGATGATTTTTATTAACTTTTTAATCTAAATAATTGCTAAGATGATATTTCATTCATTAAAAATACTTCTAATGCTCAAGTAAATCCAAGATAAATCCTGAAAATACTTGGGCATACAAAATATTTAATGATAATTTTATCTAGCTCAAGTTTATGTTCAAATTTTTCATAGATTTTATTCACACACTTACTTAAATCATTAAATAATTTCTAAAAAAAAAATCCCCTTTTCACAACGATTTATAATTTAGCGATTTTTAGGGTGTGACAGATACTATTTTCTCTACTTTTGGTTAGATGATTAATTACAATGCAAGTACGTACTATGTGATATGTACCACTGAGTCGTGCTGACTTTTCACGTAAACAAAATACACATCTTCTTTTGATTGCAAATATGCAAATATTTTTGCTATTAGAATGCTGCATGATTTTTTTTTACAATGGAAGCAAGGACATAATCACATAACCATACATGTCGACGTCAGAATTTGAAAGCACACGTACAGTGCACTATGCTCTTCTAAAAGGCATGGTGCGTAAGGTTAAATAAATATTGGTCATTGAACATGAAAAAGAAATTTAAAAACACTAAATTCTCACTTCCAAATAAATAAGCAACTGGTTGGCTGGATATCTTAGAGCTAGAAATAGAATTGAGGTAGACTACAGTTGTTTGGGCGAAGACATGATGTTCACACTTCAGACTAAAAATGAAGGGTTTTCGAGTAAAAAAAAAGAAGGGTTAAACAATTTTAGCTCCGCAAGTAAATGACTTAACTGTATTGTCATTTTAAAAGAGTATAATCATTAGCATACATACTACGTTTTTTCATGTACCAGAAGCATGCATGTGTTGAATAGCATGATACCAGGATATGGATGCGTGATACAACGTTTTCTCTTAACCTGCATGGGTATATATATATCCATGTACCTAGATGTTTCCTTGCATAAGCACTTGCTTAACAACAAGTGTAACAACTTCGCATGTATTCCTTGAGATGTTGGAGAAAACCAAATAAATTGCGATGATGCTCTCATTAGCATGTGTGCTAAAATGTCAATTTGTGAGTAAAGTCTTCCTGATCAAGTTGTAAATATTATGAAGCATCATTTTGATCGGAGTCTGTACACATATTCCTAGATATAGGTTGAATTCATGAGGACTAAGCTAGCATCACGTCAAGACGGCCGAGTTTTGTACACACGTTCATAGATATAGGTGGAATTCATGAGGAGTTAGCTAGCATCACGTCAAAACGACCTAGTTTTGTTTAGCCAAACAGTATTTAGCAAACACCACTGTCTTCTTTGTATGAAATAGAATATTATTTTGTATGGTTTGCTATGTTTCATCCATTTAAATTAAATTTTCATTATATATGGGACAAAATGAAGATAATTTTAACATGTGCAGTAATTAACAATGAGCATGTGCCTTATTTTGGTACTGAACCAAAATATGTCATTGCTAGGGCAGCATGCGCTATTACTACATGGAACCATTTAATATTAATAAGATACAATGGTCCTAAAAATTAACTGTTTTAAATTCCATAAGTGTTTCAGTAATATTTGTTTATTAATTGAATAATAATCTTCAACGTAAAATGGTTATATATGCTGAAACAAATTAATCTCCAATTCAAATATTTATGAAATTGTATTTTTCTAACTGGAATATGTATAAAAAATTGTGTTAGTTATTTTTTTTTTGAGAATTACACGGTACTCCGCAGACACTCACAACACACGCGCACTCACCCCTATGAACACACGCACGCAAACCCTACCCCTATGAGCATCTTCGAAGACTGGGCCGGCAAATTCTGGAGAGATTGACGAAGTCACCACAGGCGCCTCGCTGTCGACGGGTACGTCGCCTACCACTGAAAGCACAACGCCGTTAAATCCTGGAAAATTCGCTCCCATGGGGAGTCGAACCCAGGACCTCAGGTGCTACTGAGGCTCTTATAACCACTAGGCTACAGGCCCTTTCGCAATTGTGTCAGTTATTTTGAAGTTATTCTAATCTAATACACACTAAAAATTGCAGCTACTGATCAACTAATGGAATTAGATTCATTTTATCATGCATATTGGATTGAGATGAGAATCATAATAGTCAAATGGAACAGTACATATGTAATATATTCGAGTCACAAGGTAGGTTGCATTGGTTTGCAGAAAACCTATTTGGTCGCGGCACAGTTCCTAGTGAGAGTGCATATTTTTTCGAATATATTTTTTCTGGCTTACAAATATATAACTGTTCGTCATTATGAATCATTACAGGTTAAAAAATCACTCCCGATCATCACTAAAGGATTTATTAAACGGTTATACTCCAGCCATTAATTGCAAAATATGACTTATTCATATTCATAGCTAAAGTTAGCTATATTTTAGGATGCAAGAAATGATTAGTTTATCTAGTCATTAACCTTATGTCTCCAACGATGGTTTAACTGTTCGAGATTACTGTACTTAATTAATTGACCGTTAGAGATTGGCATTTGTATGGTATTGCTCGATCCTCTCGTAAGACATTTGACTAGATGTGTTCTCATGATCAATCCTACAAGTACGGAAATTTGGTTTGAAATGATCGAGCGTATGCTTTCTACCCTATGCCCATCTCTGGTTCTGTCTCTTAGCTGATATATAAAGTGGAATCTAAACTAAACAAAAGTACAAAACTGGTAAGGGAGTCGATTACATGGTGATTGCAATCATACCATCGGGGTGCCCTAAAATTTTTACACTGGTAATTGGTATTGGTATTGCAATCAATTATCAATTTCGTTACGTAGAACAGGAAATAGAGATTGGAATTGGTATTGCAGATAATTGTGCTTATAAAAAAGGTTGTCACTGGATTTTTTTTAGTTACTAGCTAAAGGCCGTGCTTTGTAATGGATATTATAAGAGATAAAAAAACAAAAGTAAAGGGAAAAAATACAAGTTTATAGCATAGGGAGATGATTAGGCATATGATGCCGCATCATATCCAAAGCAAAAGCATGTACATGTGGGGACGTTATGGCGCCACATGTCAGCTTGTGACGTTGGAGGTAGGCTCGAACGCCACCACTAGCATTATTTAAGGTAATATTGATACACCTAGCTTTTATCATTCATTGAGTTCAACAAACTTTATGTATATTTAAAGAAACAAATATATCTAGAGACATAAACACTAGTACTACAGATTTGGACATCTATGATGGGTCATCTGAGATGGGCCGAAAAGTATCCCATTTAAAATATGGCTACTGGGGAGGGCCTGTCATAGATGCGACGCCATCTGTGATGGGATAGTTGTAACCCATCACAAATGATCTATGACGGGTCACAACCAAGGCTCGTCATAGGACATGCCATTTGTGACGGGTGTAGTGTTATGAACCATCGTAGATGAGACCACTCATCTCTGATGGGTCTTAATTGCCACACGTCACAGATAACGTTACCTTTAACTGGTGGTAGTTACGATCAGTCATTTCCAAACAAAATCCCGGATAGAGATATGCCTTATATAAAAGTTGTAGTTCTGGATGATATCTACAACTTTATAACTAAATGTTTTTATTAGAGATCGTTTACATCCCCAAATATGTATTACAGTGATGAGATCTATTTTGAAGAACAATATTTCAAAAATTTCAAATTACCTCGGATGGAAAATGCCCCGTATCAAAGTCATATCAAAGTCATAGAGCTCAACCAGATGTACACAATTATAATTGACGATATTTTCATTTAAATAGTTTGCATGCCCGAATATTGATTATAAGGTGAGATCTATCCTTGTTGTCGAATGGACAACTATGCCACGTTGAAAGGCGTGGTTCTCTCAACAGTAGTTGGAATGTAAAAGCAATTGTATTGATTCGTAAAATTTTTTGGGGATCCCCCATTACATGGCCCTAGAGGTCTATTTATAGCCTTAGCACAAGCTTGCACCTCCTAGGGTTTAGGGTTACAGGGGATTTTACATGGTTGCCCTTATGAAAGGGACATTTACATGGGTATGCAGTCTCATTTGCACATATGGGCCTTTAATGGGCTGATAGGCTGGGCCTGGTCTATGGCAAACGGGCCTAAAAGGCTGGGGGAGGTCTGTTGGGCCTCCTTGATGCCGAACTCGTCATAGCGAAGTCTTTGTAGTTCGCCCGAGATGCCTTCGCCCGAGATGCCTTTACTTTCGGAGTACCAACGCGGCTTTCCAGCCTTCACCATCTTCGCTTATGGCTTTCGCCATCTTCGCTTATGGCTTTCGCCATAGGGCTTCGCCTGAATGGTCTTGACGTCTTTGGCTTGAATCCTTACTGGTACTATGGTTTCGGCAGGTCCGGCCGAAGGGCTTCATGGCATGCCTCCAACAAGCCCCTCACGGGCAAGGGTGAGTAAGGAGCTTCGGCCGAGACCGTGCAAACTATACGGTATGGCATGAGGCGCCCCCTTTCGGCCGATGTTCTTGCCGAAACCTCTTTTTAGACTCCTGCAGAAAAAATATGAACACTGGCGTTCGCCTTTCGAGAATGGCGAAGCTGTATTATGACACCGGGTGATTATATTTTGCCAAGTTTGTCTGCTTTGCGCGATTCTTGACTTGTATTTTTTTTTTCGTTCCCCTTTTCCCTATTGTTTTAGCGGGGATTTCGCCGGAAGTCATGCGTTCGGCCCCCTTTCGGGGATTGGCGAAAAGATTTGTTGACTTTTCAACTTTCGACTTCCGTTTTCGACTCTTAGCATTTTGCGCTGGGAAAAACGCTTGTGTTTTGCGTAAGTTGAATGTAACGGCGTTCGGAATCTTTATTCCGAAACAAGCTGTCGCGGTTTCAACGTTTGGCGAGCGATGCTTCGGTCGATTCGTTTCGCCCCCCTGGCGTTTTCGTCGATCAAGCGTTCGCCTTTTATGTAGCTATGTGGTTGTCAAAATGGCGAATTGGAGGCGAAGACATCCTGGTCGAACCTTAGAGGATTACGACTAGCGCCACATCCAGCGCCGCGATGACATTGCCACACTTTGGTTAGACTTAGAAATGACTAATCGTCAAGCTGCTATCGCTTGACGTCGGTGTGTATTTCGCCTCCTTCCCCCCTTAAAGTCGTGTACAATATAGATGACAAACCGAGTTCACCGGACTTAGTAGGGGCGAGGCGAAAATGTTCTGAAATGGATGATGTAATATACTTATAAATTTTTTTGCTCCTTTGTATAACACGTATGTGCTTTTGCCCGATGGAGCTTGTGCGTGTTTTTAAGTTTCTTTTCGCTATCATCGCATTTTGTAACTTGTACGTTCGGAAGGGCGAAGCGTGTTGGCCCCCTTGCGTGTTAGCGAAAGAAATTCACATTGACTTTTCAGCCCTCGTCATTCGCTCTTGACTTTTGGGCATATGCGTCCATAAACGCTTAAGTATTTGCATAAGTCAAGTGTAGCGACGATCAGTATGTTTTCCGAAAACGAGCTGTCGCGGTTTCAACGTTCGGTGAGCTGTGCTTCGGCCGATTCGTATCTCCCCCCTGGCGTTTTCGTCGATCAAGCGTTTGCCTTGGGGTTTTTCCACAAAATATCATACACAAAAAAGGCGAAGACACCCATGAATATCATACGCAGCATAATCCTCGTTTTTCCTTCTTCATCGCTTTAAAAATTTTTTTTGTGTTGATCTAACAACTAGTGATGAAGAAGATGCTCAAGGGGGTAGTCCTTCGCCAATTAGGACTGCTTTTGCTGAAGAATCGGATGTAAAGTCCGAATGCCTTTTTCGCGGGCAATGGAATTTATCTGTAACTTGTGCTTTTTGGCAAATAAATGGTGTGTGGTGCGTGTTATGGCTGTTCGGCTCGTACTTTCCCCTTTTTGCTTTTGGCAAAGGTATTTTTAGGTACTCTGATCGTTTTGACCGTTGCCGGCTTTCGGTCTATTTAGTACTTCGACCTTTTTACTGTGACCGGCTTTCGGTCTTTTCTTTAGTGCTGCTAGGGTTTTGCCGTTCGTCCCTTTTGGCTGCCCCATTCGTCTGCGGGTGTGCAACCGATGCGAACTTAATTTCAAGTTTTAGTCCCTCGCACATTCCTTTGGACTTCTCGGAGTCAAACCGCTTGTTATTGCCGGTAATGAACTCTTTCGACACATCGAATCGGCAGAAAATGTTTTTCCGAACGAATTTTTACACTAGTGCCGAAGGTACTGCCTTAGCCCATCGAAGGCGGCTTGACACTCAGGTGTCCTATTCAGTTTGCCAGCCCCTCGGAGCATCTTGAAAAATGATAAATCTCTTTCGGCTGCTCTTGGGACCAACTCCTTAACTCATTTTCTCCCCCAGCCCTTGACGCCGTGCCTTTGGCCCTAGGAAGGTATTGAGTAGGGATAGATTCCGTGTTTGGCCCTCTCCTATCTCTTACCTTACCTTGAGACCAGCGGATGAGTAACTGCACTTACTGGTCACGGATGTGGTCTGCGCTGCACTTTCTGGCACGTGTGGTAAGAAACGACAACACTCCTTCCACACCTCTTAGTCCAGGAGCTAGTCATATAGGGTTGTGCTCATGTGCCATTCATAGGTTCGTGCATCGCACACACAGACTAGATCATCTACTCTTTCGCGCCCTCACTCTGATTGGTATTTCTTTCGTGGCCACCTTGGCTCACGTTGCAAGAATAATGTGCTGACTCCTGACCAACCTACATGACATCCGACACTCGACAATATGGCTCGCGCGTAAGCAGACATCGCCCTGTTCTGCCTCCTCCCGATGTACGCGTAGAATCGCTCTCCAGCAAATCCCAAATTTGTAAAAGGATGATAGAAACATGTACAATACGGGCCTGCACGGACCATACTAAAAACTTTGTGCAGACTCACAACTCACCTAAGCTACGAATGAGCACTTTATTTTCTCGTAATCGCCTTCCCTTCAGTCAATTGTTTTCTTCGGCTCGTTGCTTAGAGACCCACTTGTTCGAGCGCTTTCCTACACTGCAAACATCGTATACAACAGGTCTGGCGCTTAATAAGGTCTAGTATACTGTACGCTCCAAGATCCGCTCGGTGACTGCGTATCTACACCATTGACGTCCTCAACGTTCATCATGGAGCCCATGGTAGTTGGCCCACAACCCGTGGGTCGCCACCAAGCATCTTCCACAACACCACGAAACCAGGATCTCTATCTGTAAAGTCACGATAGTTGTGGATGACCTCCTTCAGGAGCTACACTGTCGGCTGGCACGGACTCTACTAGCTCTAGAGCGGACTCAGCTGTCTTGCTAATTTCCTTGTCTCTGTCATTAATGTTTGTGTCTTTCCTCCATGAACAGACTCTTTTCTCAGACCTACACTTCTTCGTCCTTTTATCCTTTCCATTAAACTATCGACGCTCTCATAGCCCTCGACTATCACCGCACTCACACTCTCTCGCTATCTGCACAGTCAGCCCTTTCCCCACCTTCACAAGTGCCCGTGATCAGATATCTTCTAACTGCGAAGATAATGCACTTAGTTACCACAATGGCTCACCGGTTGATCGCACAATGATATATAAACATCTCTTTACAACAAGATATCGATATCGCTCATTATATTTATGTTCGCTGCACAGCATCACGACCAAAAGCGCGACTCGATAATGCTAAACTCAAACCACACGTGAGAGAGAAAGAACAAATAGGCAAGTGAAGGGCTAAAGGTGATGTGATGCAGCGGTGGACAGATGGCAATGCAACTAAAGTAGACAGACCAGTGAATGGTGGTTGTGAATAGTCAGAGGAGGTGTGATTAAGGCCTAGTGGTCTTTGGCAAGCCACCAGAAATTGCAACTGTCCTTGGCTCCTCCACGCAACGTCTCATGCGGTGAACTGATATCCCATGAGCCTCTGCTCCATGGGCTTCTCCTCGTGTCAGTTCACCCACCTGGTTGGACGCTCCATGAGGCCACTTTCGCTCTGAGACCACGTGGTCATATTGGAATGTGTTTCAACACGTAGCTTGTCACAAACAGGACATTTCAATATCCACCTGCTCTGTAGTGGTCCTTACTCTCATGGCATTCAAGACTTTATTCTCGTTGGCAGCCCTGACATTGAGTCTACAAGCAACTATGGCACAATGCTAATAGAGATTGGTAGCCATCGCATCTCAGACATAGACCCTTATTTTGTTTGGTTAAGCCGGCTCTATGAATAAGTTTAATAAAAAGATTATCTAAGCTGCCTCACCATTTCTCAAGGTACCACAAGATACTCACGAACAAACGCCTCTCAAGACTTCAGTACAGTATGCCCTCTATCTTGACTTAATATAGAATAGCACTACTCAATATTTTATCTTGTATAAATCAGATTTGTATTACACAATCAAAATGTTCATAAACACTTAATAACGTGTTTCCACAATAATTTGAATACTCTCAATTAAATATGTTTGTCTACAGACGATATAAACATAGTTTTTCTTAACCGCCTCAGTATACTTTACACAATTCACCAATATTTTCAATACTCACTCACAATATCAAAATTCTTAAATATATAACAATTGTGTGGTCAAAGCTTGTAAATATTGTGTGTGGTCATATGTGGATTATTACAACCAACTAAACAATTGACACCAAAGATTTCATAAATTCACTCAACACAATATTTATAACTTAGAGATAATATTGTTGCTCACACATAAAAAAACTCCTTGCTACACCAGAATTCTTGAACTCATTTCCACGGCGGGATTGGTTTCAAGTTTAAGAAAGTGGTTTGTGACTGGCATGTGATGTTGGAGTTTCAGAAATATCAACACAAGTAATTCTGGAGCGCAAGCTATAATTCATGATAGATGCAAAATCGAATAAAATGAATCTGTACTTCATTTGAGTGTTAGTATCCGTGAAAATACACTATACAAGTAACGGTGCTTCGAAAAGATTGCCAAGCACTAATTAACACTTTCACACAAAATCTGAATGAAACAAAACGGTAGACGACTTAAATCGAGATCTTAGTACTACTATGAGATTGGAAGAAGGTGGCGAGAAGGTCACGTTGCGCACGCGCGGCAGAATGAAGCAGGATGAGAGGCATCCTTGGTGTGTCCGAGATCTCCTTACGGGTGCTTGGGGTAGGCGATGAGTTCGCCGGTAACTTAACGCATTCGAGGAGTCGTCGGGAGGAGGGGCACCAGGGGTTGGCACAAACGCGGTGACAAGGGCAGGAGTGGGGCACAGTGAGCCGTGTTCTGAATTAGAGAATGGATTGAGATGGTTTCGAACGCCACTGAAGAGGGCCAGCCGCCCTTGCAAGCTTGTTTAGTGATTTGAGTTCAATCTACTCGCACAAACCGGAAGATGAACAATCGCGTAGAGGCAGTATGACAAAGGATAGGGGAGGGTGATGTATCGGCGTGCCCGGGATTGTCTTGAGTTGCTTCACTCGCCACAGGAGATATTACCTCAGAGAGTGGGTGATGGCGAGTGCTCGCGGGATACTTAGGTGTCACACACTGGGGGATAGAATTGGAGGGTCTTCTGAAGGGAGTTGCAATGGTGTGTGGTGTGCCTACAGTACTAATATTAGGGGCTTTAAGTTATGATGTCTGAGAGCATAGTTAAGAAATGTTTAGTTAATTATAATGAGCCTCCGAGATTTCGTATATTTACAGTAGATAGTCTTGAGTGGATAGTGGAGCTTGGTTCTCTAATGGACAGGCGTCGCCTAGTTATGGATGTGTATCTCGAAGGTCTGCTGAGAAGCGTTCATCTTCCGACTTTTTTGCCGTCATTCGGGTGGCGCCGCTCACTCGTGCCGAACGGTACGCTATAGACGTACTTTCTGTCTCCCCAATAGTAATCCCGGATACTCTATAAAATGCCATATGAGTCACTTCCGCATATGCTTTCGCTTTAAACTCGGTATCTGGTTTAGGTCAAGATGACACTCTAGATCCCAAGCACAGTTTGTAATTTTCAACATGTGTTACACGAATTAGTTAAAAGGCGGAGTAGACTTATACTCATCACGTCCTATGGTACTTGAGCAATCCACCTGTCACACTTATCGACACTATAAAACTGAATGTGAGTATTCTTCGAGTAAAAACACAAACAAGAACGCGTGTAGATTGAAACAATTTCTTAGCACAGGAAGGACAACATGACTCTCCACTGTGGTAATCGCTTCATATACTCATCCAGATGATGTGCAAGTGATGTAATACCGATAAGCATCGGACAAAGACATCTAACACGCCTTCTCTACCTATCCATACACTTGTTTGCCATTATGGCGACTATAGATGGCGCATATTGGGGAGCGGCCAATCGTAGGTATCACTGAGTATTGTACGCAATCGGATAGATTAAACGCTAGGGAGCATAATGGATGCGGTGAATTACAACAGACGGCCATTCTGTGTCTCTTGCCTGCAAGTAGTGTGCAGTATGATTATGAATATACTATGTAGGTGTTTGAGTATATTCAACTCTCTAGCTATCTTACGAATTAGGGACCTATATTATGAATAGCTGGCATGTCATAAACTGTCAGGACATAATATATATGACCTTATCTCGAAAGAATGTTTGAAAGATGTAAGTATTAATTAATATAATAATATACTGATCACTAGCTACTGTATTATGTAATAGACCTATGTATGTATGTAATGTATGGCTCGCTTACTCGTAATATCGTTGTAGGGATGTGTAGGGAATAATAGTATGGACTACGACGGAGATCGAGATATTGTTTTATTCATCTGAATAAGATCAGTATGCTAAGTGCACAGCCTAAAAGGTGTGACGTGTTCTTCAGCACAAGTTGTAGTTCTTTACCCGATGTATTATAGATACTTCGTATCGGAGAGCGTGAGAAATATCGCGTCCTACACATTACACATTGCTCGCGTGAGCTTTGCTGCGCATTAACAGTTGTGTGTTCTATACTTTACTGTCAGTTTTTGTGCAGTATAGAATAGGTCACTCAGTTTGTGGTAGATATTTGGCGCTTCCATAGGTTCGAACATGTAGCCCAAGAATTGATGTACGAATCTTGGTTGTGACTTGGGGACATCCTTTACAGTAGTGACTTGCAGTGTCACGTGCACACGCCTATGATTGTTTGAGAATCGGCATATTTCACGGAGCACGCTCATCTAAAAGATCGGGGATAGCTAGGCAATGATAGCATGCGCCATTGGTCACATTCTACAGCAGAAGCGCTAACACCACCACTACACGGCACGTGGAATACATTTAGGGTTTATCCAGAATTGAGCTGTTTGTCTCTGGACTCGCTAGAATTCTCCCAAGAGGTAGGTGTAGCACGAAATTCGTTGGGGTATATTAATCACGAATTTGATGAGATTTGGTTGTGCGCGTAACTGGGAGGAGACAGATATGTGTAGAGGAGGTTGATAGGATATCCGCCATTTCA
This sequence comes from Oryza longistaminata, assembly GCA_009805545.1. Classification (NCBI taxonomy): domain Eukaryota; kingdom Viridiplantae; phylum Streptophyta; class Magnoliopsida; order Poales; family Poaceae; genus Oryza; species Oryza longistaminata. The sequence goes on from CM020184.1 coordinate 1,599,460, forward strand.
AGCCTCACTTGCAATCACAATTTAGAAGAAATGAGAGGATCCAATAGCCGGTGATATTGGAACTTGATAGGGCGTCGCGGCTAGCGACAAAGCATTCCACGTAGAGTCGAGCCGCTCTGCAGGCAGCTTGTGGTCGTTACAGGGCCATTTGTAAGGTGGACGCGACACACAATCGCAGTCAGGCGGCCGGTGAGTTTTGAGTGCTTTAAGATTGGTAAAGATGATATGGGTACATATATCTTTATAGTTAAATTATAATCACTAATAAATGGTGTCGATTGCCTTATGAAAGAATAGACTCATATCATTTATTTTATTAGATATATAATATATGCTTTTTTTTCTTTGTATAAGACATACAAAATAAGAAACACCTCTCAATATAATTGATAAAAAATCTGAGACAAACAGTCATTTGTGAGATACAAGTATTATTCACAGGTGACACTATTTGAGATTTTTTATATAAAGATAGTAATAATTGTGGCCAAACTTTCTTCATAGACTGATTTTATATGACAACGACTCTACAGCCGGTAAGGTGGACATCTCCTCCATTAAAAAAATAGACACCTTTTCACAATGATTTAATACTTTACGAAATTTTTAGGGTAGTGACCGATACTATTTTCTCTACTTTTGGTTAGATGATTAATTAGCAATTGGCAAGTAAGCTAGTCGGGAGTGAATGACAGGTCTCGGCAACTTCGGAGTCGTGTTGCTTTTCCGTAAACCATAAGTATTGAAACTCTGCATCATTCGTCTTTCTTCATCTCGATCTCTTCTGTCAAGCTTTCAACATATTGACAAATATTGCCTAAGACTAATTTTCTCGCTTTTTTTCCGACCTCATGCTATTGTCACTGGCTTAGCTGTGTTAGTTTTTTTGTTTGGTGGTGACAGAGAGGCACGAGCGTGGACGAGAGCATATAGCAGCAGATAAGCGGTACATCGCTCGTCAGGACATTTGAGAGCACACGTCGGCTGGATATGCGCTGCCTTCTTCTAAAAGGCATGCCTCGTTTGCCGAGATAAGGTCTGGCAAAATAAGGAATAGGTGGCGGGTCACGTGCTGGAAGGACACATAGAAGAAAACTTAAAGGCCACGCTGTAAAAGTGGGCTGGCGTGTGAGTTGCGCAGCAGAATAACGATACCTAGCCAACTGGTTGGCATGGACCTACTTTCTCTATCTAGAAGAGGTATGACCGGCAAGGTTAGAGTGGAGGTAGACTACAATGGAGGTCGCAGTTTTGAGAGCGCGAGACACGTGGATGGCTTGTGCGACGAGCCTTCAGGGACGTAAATAATGAAAGGGCGATTTCGCGAACGTAGAAAAAAGAGACCAGCGGTTAGCAGGCACGTTTGTTATGCGGTTCAGCACAAGTAAATGCAAAACTTAACTGATATATAGATGCGATTTAAAAGAGTATAAGGGGGGGGGGAGGTCCATGGCAGGAAGCATACGCGTACCTGCCCGTTGTCTCAGTTGCCCAGACTTAGTCCGCCATGACTAAGTGCTCGTGGAATAGCATGCAGTACACAAATACCGCATTACTGGATGTGATACAACGCTGTGGCTCACAAGCTGTTGTGTTCTTTATAATATTTTTCCTGTCATTTGATAGTGGAGGAATGAATAGCGAGGTTGTTTATTTATATTTACTATGTGAATAGTTCTTTGTGATTATGGGATGTGTTGGTACTCGTAAGATCGCATAAAGGCGTATGAATGCTTAATTCTATACTGTGAGATTAATATCAGTACTATCGTGCGATGATGTAGAATCTCATATGTGTAATTTAACGTTGAATGGAGTGTCTTGGTACTGGATAATATGTGTGGAGGATGAATAAACATTGCGGTGAGGTATGGTCTCGCACTTATTATTGTCAGTGATATGGTTAAAGAATAGTTTGATGTTCTAATTATAGATGAGTAAAGATACTTTGACTCGAGAACAAAGTTGTTTGTGTATGAATGTGAGATTTATGAAGAATCATTGGTGAGCTTGTACATAGTAGAGTAACTGCAGTAATCAGACATTCCAGATAGAGATGAATGTCAGGTTTGATTCAGAGGGGACTAAGCTAGCATCAGCAGTTTTTCAGTATGGTCTTTTTTGGGTCATTGTGCTGTCTGTACTCAAAGGTGCCCGCGCTATGCTGGTATCAATAAGATACTTTGTGGGTATGGTAAGAGAGTCATTTCATGAGGTATAGTTAGCTAGCATCACATCAAGATCACTTGATGCCCTTTGTTTGTGTCTAGAACGTAATTATAACAAACAGGACTAGCTCTTCTTTGTAATAGGGAGGTATTTCGAATACTTCAAACTCTTGTAGTGGATATAGACACTTACTGCTTTCATCCATTGGTATATGACAATTTCTTGCATGTCATTAATATGGAACAAAAGTCGGAGAGGATCTCCAAATTTATGATACACATGTTGACAGATAGATATCAATTAACAAAGATGCGAAGTCTGATTGTAGCCTCGAGATGTAGGTATGTTCGGAATCTCAAACAATAAGGCATTTACGCAGCTTTAATGGTCGGCAAGCGCATGTACAATCTAAGCTCTACTAATCCAATGCCTCCATATTTATAATAATTTATAATGCGTACTATCCATGGTCCTCCACATGATAGTCAAATAACACTGATTTAGAAAAATTCTCCATCAAAATAAGGGTCGTCTAATGCAGTCACTAGTTCTGTCTTCACTCTGACTTGTAACTGTTAGATATCAGTGATATAAGCTCATTACGTTTGCACTAAAGATATGTGATTAATTAGGTATATGTTTGCCGAAAGGACTTATAATTGATTTGAATCTCCTTATAATTGAAAACAAGTATATTGGATGAAATTGTTTTCTGCTGTAACTGTGAATTACTAGTATATATTTAGAATATTAGTTAATGTTCGATAGCACGCTTATATTCTTAGAAAGTGTTTGCTTGTATGAAATCTGACTCACTATCACTGAAAATAAACCTGGCTACGCATATTTGATCAACTGATGGATATTGATTCATTTTATCAATCGCATATTACGCCTCAAGAAGATCTCTTTGGAAGTAGTGGAGAAATCCGATCAATACGATTTTTGAAGGATGTCGCGAAATAGAAATACGGTACATATTAAGATAAAGTAGGAAATTAACAGTGTTACTACGAGGCTACTCGACACGCGAGGATAAGTAGTTCAGTAGACAATTGGTTTGCCACTGTACCAGATAATCTATCTTATAGGTTCTGCGTGTAACTTGTCTATCATAGTAAGAGTAGGCATGATTTTTTTCCGATATACTTATACTTTTTTATGGCTGGCTTACAAATATATAACTTTCGTCATTATGAATCATTAAGGTTAAAAAATCACTCCCGATCATTGCTAACTCAAAGAGATTTGTCTAGAGGTTCATACAACTCCAGCCATTAATTCCAAAATATGACTTATTCATATTCATAGCTAAAGGTAGCTTATTTTAGGAATGCAAGAAATGATTAGTCTATCTAATCATTACCTCTAATGTCTCTCAAACGATGGTTTAACTGTTCGAGAATTACTGTACTTAATTAATTGACCGTTAGAGATTGGCCATTTGTATGGTATTGCTCGATCCTCTCGGTAAGACATTTGACTAGATCCTGTTCTCATGATCAATCCTACAAGTAACGGGAAATTTGGTTTGAAATGATCAAGCGTATGCTTTCTACCCTATGCCCATTTCTGGTTCTGATCTCTTAGCTGATATATAAAGTGGAATCTAAGCTAAACAAAAGTAACAAAACTGGTAAGGGAGTTTGATTACATGGTGATTGCAATCATACCATCGGGGTGCCCTAAAATTTTTACCACTGGTAATTGGTATTGTATTGCATCAATTACCAATTTCATTACGTAGAAGCAGGAAAAATAGAGATCGGAATTGGTATTGCAGATAATTGTGTTTATCAAAAAAGGTGGTATTGCAATCAATTACCAATTTCATTACGTAAAACAGGAAAAATAGAGATCGGAATTGGTATTGCAGATAATTGTGTTTTATCAAAAGGTTGTCCACTGGATTTTTTTAGGTTACTAGCTAAAGGCCGTGCATTGTAAATGGATATTATAAGAGATAAAAAAACAAAAGTAAAGGGGAAAAAAATACAAGTTTATAGCATAGGGAGATGATTAGGCATATGATGCCGCATCATATCCAAAGCAAAAGCATGTACATGTGGGGACGTTATGGCGCCACATGTCAGCTTGTGACGTTGGAGGAGGGCTCGAACGTCACCACTAGCATTATTTAAGGTAATATAAGTCATACCCTAGCTTTTTAATCATTACCATTGAGTTTCAAACAACTTTATGTATATTTAAAGAAACAAATATATCTAGAGACATAAACACTATTACAGATTTGACATCTATGATGGGTGATTTGAGATGGGCCGGAAAAGTAGTACTCCACTTAAAATATGGCTACTGGGAGGGGGGCCTGTCATGAGATGCGACGTCATCTGTGATGGGACAAGTTGTAACGCATCACAGATGAATCTATGTACTGGTTCACAACCAAAGGCTCGTCATAGGACATGCCATCTGTGACAGGTGTAGTGTTATGAACCATCGTAGATGAGACCACTCATCTCTGATGGGTCTTAATTGCCACACGTCACAGATAACGTTACCTTAAACTGGTGGTAGTTACGATCAGTCATTTCAAACAAAATCCCAGATAAGATATGCCTTATATAAAAGTTGTAGTTCTGGATGATATCTACAACTTATAACTAAATGTTTTTTATTAGAGATCGTTTACATCCCAAATATGTATTACAGTGATGAGATCTATTTTGCAGAACAATATTTCAAAAATTTCAAATTACCTCGGATGGAAAATGCCCCATTCAAAGTCATATCAATCATAGAGCTCAACCAATATACCCATTATAATTGAGATCATTTTCTTTAAATAGTTTGCCATGCCCGAATATTGATTATAAGGTGATATCTATCCTAAACACGAAATTTTGAATTCTTCAAATGATCTCAGACGATGATATTCTCTTATATAAAAGTTTTAGAACACAATGAGATCTAAAATGTTTTTGTTGGTTACATTTCCATTTGAAGTCATTTGAGTGTTTAAATATATGTTACATACTTCGTATAGGAATAATTAAAAGAATAATATTGAAAAAGTAAATCACAATGTGCTCTACAAGTGGGTTGGTAAGTGAGGTTTGTGTAGAGAGGGAGATCCTGAGTTCTAAACTTGACAATATATGCTTGTCTATATTGCTAGCAACACATTTTTTTTCTATTTTTGATATTTTTTTTCATATTTTTGATATTTTTTCTTTCAGTTGTTTCCTAGTGCTATTGTGAACAAATTAATATTTTATGGGTTAATTGATCCATGCAATTACAAATTTACTTAATTCGAAAAAAGCCATTACAATTCGTCTATTCGTAACCATTACAATTCGTCTATTCGTTGTTATGGCAGCGGGAATTTTACAAAATAGAAACCGTGCCACTGCTATCATCTTTTCCACCCATCTTCTTGATTTTCCATCTTCTTCCTTCTTACTCTCGTCGTCTTCTCTCCCTCTTGCCATCGCCGGCGAAGAGAGCAAACAAGAAACCCAGAATCACCAGCTAATACCGCCTCGGTGCCACCGGTGACCCAGCATCGCTCCCTTGCGGAGCTTGGAGGAGGAGGGCGCCACACGTCGGGCGGCGCAACAATAGCAGGAGGGCCCTCAATCGTGCGTGCACTGCGGATGATGCGTGCAGTGTGGCCTAGGGAGAGATGTATGCAATACTTCTTCGCCTGGAGCATCCAGGGTCAATGTGATGGCGGCGACCATGTTGCTGTGCGGTGGCAGTGTAGGTTGCGGCGTCCCCGGTGCGGGGCGCCGCCAATTTCTTTCGATTTTCTTCTTTTTTCTTCATTTTTTCTTTCTCTTTTCTTCGATTCTTCTTTCCTTTTTTTTCTTCCTAATGGTTGACGTGCTGTGTCTTGGCACGGCTGCCGGCCGTGATGCGGACGAAGCCGGCGCGATGGTGGCGGGCCCGAGAGGGCGTGGCAAGGTCGGGTGGCGTGTCGCGCGACTCCGCGGTGGCCGGCGAGGTGCGGATGGCGGCGGCAGGCCGCACGGCGCGACGACACGGCCCTGCGGTGGCGGTGAGGGGCGCGCAGCAAGCCGAGGACGGCTCGCCGCAGCGCCGAGGCGAGGCCGACGGGCGTGGCTTGGCGGTCGGGCGCCCGCGGTTGGCCCACGAGGCAACCATGGCTGG
>CM020184.1:1616872-1632758 GCA_009805545.1 Oryza longistaminata
CCACCTCCACGACGCTGATTGCCTTGACTTCGCTGCATCAACTTTGCCGCTGCCTCCCCACCCTCGTCTTCGCCGCCGCCGGGATCCAGGACGACTACGGCCTGCGCCGCCGTCTCCAAGTACGCCGCCACCCTCCCCCATTCCTCCTTTTTTCGATGGATGAATTGCATTGTTTAGATGAATGAAATGTGATTTGTTGTTTCGATTGTTGGTGCTGCTGTATAGATGAATTAAATGTGATTTGTTGTCTGTGGATGTTTTGGATGAATGTAGGGGCTAGATTTTGGATGAATGCAGTATTAGAGGAATTATTCTATTGGTATTAGAGGATCTTAGCATGAATTTTGCTGCAGTGGATGTTCTTTTCTTTATGGATAAGAACAGATTATCTACACTTGTTGATTTATATACCCTTGTTGTCTATGAATAGGTGAATTGCATGAATTGTTGTTTATATACATGATTTATATACCCTTGCTGTCTATGTATAGGTGAGTTGCATGAATTGTTGTTTATATACATGATTTATATACCCTTGCTCTCTATGAATAGGTGAATTGCATGAATTGTTGTTTATATACATGATTTATATACCCTTGCTGCTGCCGCCACATAAATTATTGTGGGCTGTTTTATTATCTATTATCCGGGCCCTGCTTGATAAATTAATTGTGGGCTGTTTAAGAAATTATTGCCATGTGTATGATAAATTTTTTTTGATGCCTTGTTGTCTATGTTTGGCCATGCTGCTGCCTATGGTTGCTTTATGTTAAATGGCCAGTGATGAATGCTCAAGAACAAAAATACCTCTAAACTTGATCTTTTTTTAATGCATAAGAACAGATTATCTACACTTGTTCTTTTATTTTATGTACACTTGTTCTTTTTAGATGAATTGTTGTTGCTGCTGCTACCCCTGTGCCCCTTATTCATTTTTTTGTGCATAGATTATCTACACTTGTTCTTTTTTTAATGCATAAGAACAGATTATCTACACTTGTTCTTTTTTTTCTGCATAAGAACAGATTATCTACACTTGTTCTTTTATGCATAAGAATTGCCCCTGATTGCCTGATTTTGATGAATTTTGATGATTGTTATAAAATGAATTGATGCTGCTGCTGCTGCTGCTGTTATAGAATGAGTGTTCTTTTTAATGCATAAGAACAGATTATCTACACTTGTTCTTTTTTTTATGTACACTTGTTCTTTTTTCTGGATTGATAAGAGGAGACTATCTCCACTTGGTTCTTTTTTACGCTTTACTTTGGGTTGCTTTTCCCTCCTAGTAGCTGATTTCCTCTTTTTTTTTCCCTTCATGCAAATGATGGTAATTGATGCATAATTTCTGAGCAAAACTGAGGCCATATGTTTCATAGTATACCCTGTATTACATTGGATCTAATGCTATTTAGTATAATGGTAGGAAATTTATAAGCTTTTTCGCGAAAATTAGACCATGACAACGCCCGGCACAAACCCGCCCTCCCCAACACCTGCGAGGATCCAGGAAGAAGCAAACCCAGCCACGGAGACAGTTGCCGAAGGTCATCCCTCTACAACGGCGGTCGAACAACCCGAAATTCATGGTAATTTATAGGATAAATTTTCACCACATGACCACATAAATTTTAGCTAGCACCCCTTAGCAAATATTGCCTTCTGTTTGTGCTGCAGAATTGCCGCAGGAACAACATACGTCGATGTCGGGCGGGACAAGTGCAAGTAGGTCGAGTAGAAATCCCCGGTCACAAAATATATGGCCGACCACAGTGCAAGTTATAAGAGAGGTTGACGCTAGTGATAGGCCCACGGCGCCCAGGACTGTCATTGGAAGATGGTCTAACTGCTACGGGCTAGCGGCACGTGAGAACTTCGGGATCCTCCATAAAGATATCGGGAAGGTCACAGAAGCCGAGAAAGAGCGAGCTTGGACGGCAATGGAGAAATGGTTCACATTTCCAGCCGAAGCAAAGGATAGGCTCAAGAGGAAGGCATTCCAAAAGATGGGCAAAGCTTGGAAGAATGGGAAGTCGAAGCTCTTCACCGAGTTTGTCAACCCGCCCGGCAATCATACGCCGTTCGATGAATACCCTCAAATAACCGAAGCGGTGTGGGAGGAATTCTGCTCTCTCAAGAACACCCAAGACTTTAGGGAATCAAGCGAGGCACATCGCCTACTGCAACAGCGGAATGAGCACCCGCATCGGCTGGGCACCGCAGGGTACATCGGCAAGGAGGCAATATGGGCCCAAGAAGATGCAGCCGCTGCAGCAGCGAACGTCCCTGCCCCGTTTTCAGACATCCCTGAACAAAGAGCTCGCAACTGGGCGCGGGCAAAGGGTAAGGTCAACCCGGACGGCTCTATCACATTTGAGAACAAAAGTGATGCCGTCGTCTATCAGGAACTGGTGAGTTCACTACTTAACCTAACTAATTTCCGTTCGTATAAACTACAAGTTCGTATAAACGACTATTTTCTTTTCTAGTTGGGCTTGGTTGCTGAACAAGCTTCACAAAGCGAGGTTGAGTCCGCGCCAAAGAGGCGCGAAGATGACATCCTCACAAAGGCGCTCGGAACCAAAGAACATCCAGGCCGAACTCGGGGAATTGGTAGCGATGTGCCCTGGAAGCATGGACTCCCTCAGTACAGCTCCCAATACAGGAAACGGAAAGTCTCCAAGGAAGAGAGGGACGCTCGTTTGAAGGCCGAACTTAAGGTTGAGGTCATTCAAGAACTAGAAGCTAGCATGAATGCAAGGATGGAAGAAAGGGTTAATAAGGTCCTCACCGACATGAATATACCCCGAGTCACAACACCTGCTGTGCAACCAACTCCTCGTGCACAACACGACGCGAGTCCGTCACAGCATAGGAGTAGTTGTGCATCCACAGAGGTGCCGGCCCATGGTCTCCCGATCGCACCACTAGCTACAGTGGACCACATCGAGGTAATTGTTGTTATCCGATCCATATCTAATAAAAGACATTTACACATTCCAATATTAAATTCAAACTTTCACCTTATGCAGGGCGCAGCACACTGTGTCCTACTAGCGAGAGTCCACCCAACTTTCGCTCCTGAAGGCGCTGAGGGCATGGCTTTCAAGCCCTCGGTTACAGACAAGGTCCACGGCGCAGACCTACTAGCTGGGTATGCCAAGGTGTCCATCGATACAGTAAAGGACACCTGGTCAGGCTATCCGCTGCCCGTGCCCCCAAATGATGAAATCATGACTTTGGGCGATGCGCGCAAGAAGTTCATACAATGGCCCAAAGAAGACATAGTTGTGAAGACGACTCCTCGTCCAAGTCGACCGACGGAGCTTACACCTCCCAAGTCTAAGCTATCAATTGAGGCTCCCCGTGGACCGGCATTGTCAGTACCTCATTCTCCCGGTGGAGCTGATATGGACTTGGCAGATATAGCTCAAAGCTTGGCTCCAATAAAGACCACAAGAAAGGCCGATAGCTCCCCACCACTTGCCAAGGGCCAGAAGCGTGAACGCGGCAAGGGGAAGGTCGGGGAGTTGGCGCCGGAGCCAAAAAGGGGCAAGGCTGCGACGTCGATGCCGGTGAGCAAATCGGGGAAGGTCGTGAGGGCACCAGCCCAATTTGAGCTAGGCATGCCATTGGTGGAGCACAATGTGTTAGCCGTGATGGGTATTGCTTGCCGAGAGCTACATAAGCAATACATCGAGCTAAGCAATGCCAAGCGGAAAATGAGGGAGTCATCCATAGTTGGACATCACGACCACCAGCCGTTCCTATCGTCGCCTGCCTATATAACTATAGGCTTTGATGACCTCTTCGACCTTTTCAAGATCCGGAAGTTGGACACTGGTCTTATAAAATGCTACTCCTTGTAAGTGCATACCTTCTATACTTGTGATATGACTGGACTATATCTCCTAATTAAATTAGTTCTAATACGTAAATATTTTAAGGTTGTGTTGGATCGAGAGTCGTCGCCATGGTAATCAGGTTGGGTTCCTTGATCCATCCATGGTGAACGAGGTTAATTTACAACGGAGATTCACTGAGGTGATTGACTATGTCAACCGGTGTTTATGCGCCCATCAAGACAAGGAGTACATCATGTGCGCACACAACCAAGAGTAAGAGGACAATACCCTTCGTGTATATTGTTTTTGAAGTTAAGGTTCTTAGTACTAACGCTACATAACCACTGCGCAGGCGACATTGGATTCTCCTAGTCATCGTACCTAAGTAGAGTAAGGTTACCTACCTTAACTCCAATAAGTCCAAAGATTATGATTTCAGTGAAATCACCAAGGCCTTAAATATGGCTTGGGGCCCATATGTGGAAAAGGGTGGTAGGCACAAGGAGGGCAAGAACGAACTTTATCATGACACCAAGTTTGCATGCGCACAACAGATCGGAGACCAATGTGGTTTCCACGTGTGCCACAACATGTCAACACTTCTAAGAGAGGTGAAAGATTTCGACCCTGAGGTTGTTGCTAATGGCGAATAAGCTCATTTCAATACCAACATTGCTATTCAAAACGTGCTAACCTCTTATTTATTAAACAGAAAGGTAGAGCTGGCTTCAAGATCTCACCCATCAACCCCCCCGCTATCAGAGGCGAAGTGTGCGCCTTTATTCTTGCAGAAATAATGAACAAGAAAGGACGTTTTCATGCCAAATAGACTCATGAACTTGGCTAGATAATTTATTGTGATGTAAAAAAGATGTTTTTATAATTTCTGGCGATGTAAAAAAATATGTTTTTATGGAGTGCAATGTAATTTACTTTCATATGTGCAATATTTATGGTACTTTACTAAATTGTCATCACATTTGATCAACTACGATTTACGTTGTACTATTCATCTGTTTTCTCCTTTTTTTTTCCCTTATTGACAGGTTGTGGAGGTTCACAACGAACAGAATACAAGAAATTTTGGTAATCATTTGAGGACTTTCATGGGGTATGAATTGTGTGCTATAATAAATTAAATTGTTGCATATGTGATGTTGTAAATTGTTGCTTTGTGATGGATCTGTGATATGTGATGCATCTGTGATGTTGGGCAGTTGGGGAATATGTGATATGGAGGGGGGGTGACTGGCACCTGTGATGTTTCTGTTTTTCAGAGGGCATGGCTAGCAATTCCTGAGGCTAGCCAATATTTAGCATTTATTTTTTTTCTGGAATTAACTCATCAGTGACGGTTCGGAAGAAACATCCGTCACAGGTAACCTCACCTGTGACGGACTCGCAAACGTCGGACCGTCACAGGTGACCCACCTGTCACGGGCCTTTACTTTCGGGCCCGTCACAGGTGGGTCACCCTGTGACGGCTACTATATACCGGAGATCATCACCTCTGACGGGCCTTTATTTAGGGGCTCGTAAGAGATGAGACACCTGTGACGGGTCCTAACAAGCCCTAGGCTAGCTGAGACCAACACCTCTGACGGCCTTCTATTAACTTGCCCGTCAGAGGTGGATGTCACCACTGACGGCCGGCCACCCGTCAAAGGTGACTGGACTTACCACTGACCACTGATCACTGACCAAGCCCAAAACCGTCAAAGGTGAGGGTTTGAGCCCGTCACAGGTGACCTTGACCAGTGTAGTGAACTATGTTTTTCTTATATACAATAGTTCAATTTTCATAATGCAAAAACGTGCAGTCAAAAGGAGATTTCACATAGGTAATATGAAATTGTTTGTTATAGTGTTAGTAAATAGCAAATCATTTTGCGAAGTGAGCATAGCTCAACTGACTAGGTTCCTTGTGGTGGAAACAGTCCACCCGGGTTCAAATCCTAGATTTGACACGGGTGCTCGCATTTACGGCTAATTATGCTTTCAGTGGTAGGCGACGTACCCGTCGACAGCGAGGCGCCTGTGGTGACTTCGTCAATCTCAAGATATGCCGGCCCAGTCTTCCGGAGGTGCTCATAGGGGTAGGGTGTGCGTGTGTGCGTTCATAGGGGTGAGTGTGCGCATGTTGTGAGCGCCTGCGTTTGTATTGTGTTTCTAAAAAAAAATAGCAAATCATTTTATCACTGTATCAACAAATACTAAATAATTTGGAGATGAAACATTTTAAATATACCACATTTACTAAAGTTAATATAACTACAACATAAATCATTTTCCCAAGCGGCCGGAACATATTTTCGCAGAAGGGCAAAACAACTGCATGTGCATAGGTGTATATGAAAATCATTATTTTCCTATGCAGGTAGTGCAACTGCTTGCAAAAATTATATTTTCGCACGTGGGTGCGTTAAGCCTCCCGTCGAAAAAAAGTTGGCAAAAAATTAAAATTTTCAAAAACCAAAAATCCAAAAACCCTAGATCCATTCATAGGGAAAAAAAATATCGCCAACACAGTCTGAGCCATCAACGTCCTGCCGAAGCTGCCTCTGTCATCACGTCAGGATCCGCAGACGTTGTCGCTCGAATCCACTGTGTCGTCATCGCTCGAAGCCACCGCCGCTGCTGTCATCGTCGCAGCTCAAAGTCAGCGGCTGTAGCGGATCCGTAGGTGAGTACGGTGGAGTGGCGGCAGGATCCACAAGGGAGGGGCACAAATCGCTAGATCTGCTCCTCCCGTCACCACCACTGGCGGATCCATGTGCATGGGGGTTATAGGCAACAGGATTCATGTAGGAGAGGGAGAGGGTACGAGATCCGCCCATCCCGTGGCCGCCACTGACGGATCCAAGTGCAAGGACGTAAAGGTGGTGGGATCCACATGGTTTGAGGCGGTCGCTGCTCCCACTATTGTTGTCGCTAGCCCGAGTGAGAAGGGCAGATGGGAGTGGGATGGAGAGAGAGCAGGGGAGGAGGGGATAAGTGGGAGGAGAGGAGAGGGTGGAGGAAAAGGAGTGAGGAGACAAGAGGAAAAAAAGGATTGAAGACGAAATGGAAATGGAAATGATTACGGACATTATGGCTTTAATCCATTTGGTAAGTATATATGCGGTTCTATGAGCAACGACCGAAATTGTGGCTTTCAAGGGGTGTGAATTTGCTGTGCAAAATTGTGGCATTTCAACTGCATATATGTGTTGTTGGGGATCTGTGATGTTTGAGATGGATCTGTGATGTTATATTGTGGGGGGGGAGGGGGTGACTGGAATATATCTGTGATGTATCTGTGTTTCAGAGGGCATGGCTAGCAAATCCTGAGGCTAGCCAATATTTAGCATTTTTTTTTTTCTGGAATTAACTCATCAGTGACGGGTCGGAACAAAAATCCGTCAAAGGTAACCTCACCTGTGACGGACTAGCAAATAAAGTCCCGTCAGAGGTGACCTACCTGTGACGGGCCTTTACTTTTGGGGCCGTCACAGGTAGATCACCTGTGACAGCTTCTAACTACGAAGACCATCACCTCTGACGGCCTTTATTTAAAGGGCCGTCAGAGATGAGTCACCTGTGACGGGTCCCAACTCGCCCTAGGCTAGCGGAGACCAACACCTCTGACGGCCTTCTAGTAACTTGCCCGTCAGAGGTGGGTGTCACCTGTGACGGCCGGCCACCCGTCAAAGGTGACTGGACTCACCAGTGACCACTGATCACTGACCATGCGCGAAGCCGTCAAAGATAAGAGTTTGGGCCCATCACAGGTGACCTTGGCTAGTGTTGTGGACGATCTTGAGTCCATTAATCTTGTGACATAAAGACGGCCAAGTGTAGACTCTTATTTCTATAAGTAGAGATAAATCCTTTTAAATGATTACCCTTGACTCTTATTCCCTGTTTTTCCCTTAACAGCTGGAAGATTTGTGATAATTATTCAAGGGTAGAAAAGAATGAATTAAACACTATAAACTTCAAAAATAAATTTATAACGGGTTTTCAAGAAATTCACATGCAGAAAATATTTGCAAAAATCACACTGTTTAATAACTTGAGAATCATGCACATTTATCTGTTACTCTAAAAAACAACACACTGTTATTCACTACTGTCTTCTTTTTGGTATGAGTGATAATTATTCAAGGGTAGAAAAATGAATTAAATGTTATACAGATGAAAATGATTTTAAAATGGTTTTATAAGAAATTCATATAAATAATGTTTTTTAATCGCACTGTTTAAAAGCTTGGGAAACATGTGCATTTACCCGTTTACATGTTCCTTGAAAAATAATACACAGTTAATAATCTGTTACTGTCTTCTATTTGGTATGATTGGTAATTTTATTTAGCATACAGTATGCAGTTTATACGAACATATGGAAAACTAAATATTGATCATTCTATTAAAATAATATATGTGTCTATTTATATGAGTATATGCTATCTGCTTTAAAATAATTTTGTGGCATTTAACACTATGGAAATTAAATATTAGCTCCAAGTTTGTATTCAGAAAAAAATATAGATAAGTATATTCTATTGGCTTTAAAATTATTATTCAACAACTCAGTTGTTTTAGTGAACCTACATGTAGTGAACCGTCAGTTATTTATAGGCAAAATATCAGTAGAAATCATAATCTAATATCAAACGGTCATTCAGTTGGGAAATACATCAAAACAGCTCATTTAATAGGGTAAACAGATCGCATACAATATGCAAGTTTGACGGATTCATGCAAGATTCATAGGCACCCGCATCCCTGCATAGATTGCAGGTCCGACCATGGAGGATTGCTACGTGACTGTAGATGTGATGATGTAGGGATTGGAAACACTAATACGGATGTTCAAGCAAACGTTTTGATCTGTTGATGAGCATCTCGACCATTCAATTTTTTTTGGCCCTAAGCTCCAGCAGGTCAATATTGTTTCTAGATGAGAAACTAATCTGGATTAAGGAAAGATGCATGTACCTGACTGATTAAGGAAAGATCGATGTGCCTGATTTCGCGATTTATAGAGGATGTCAACTTTGCGTACGTCCTGGAGTTTATATTGATCGATGTTACATATTGACGGATTTAGTTGCCGACGATCCTCCGCTCGGAGTTTGGATCGGCGCTGATCCGTGTGGAGCAACTCATGTGCCGTCTCTCGTTGTCTATCTGCGCCTCTCTATCGATAAGTGGTACTATAGAGATAATGAACAAAATCAATGAGATATACAATGGGACCACCTTTACATTTGTCGATAAATTTTCTCCTAAAAATTTGACAGATGTAATTATAGTACAATCGTAGTGTAATTACACTGTAACTTATATGTAATTACACTGTAACTTGCACGTAACTACAGTGTAACTTATATATAAGTTTCATGTAAGATTTGTTTTTGGTGAGAAAGAAAAATAAAATCACAACGCACACATGTGTGTAAGAATTTGTTCCCACAACCTCTATTTACCGAAATAACATATTACGTAGGGATTTTTGAAAGTTACATACAAGTTACACTATAGTTACAGTGTAATTACATGCAAGTTACAGTGTAATTACACTACGATTGTACTGTAATTACATCTGTCAAATTTTTGGGAGAAAATTTGTCGACAAATATATAGCAAAATCATTGGGCCATAATATCTGATCTACCGGTCAATGTTTTATTACTTGCCTAATCAATGGTTAGATCTTTCTGGTTAACGTGGGAGCTCGTAGGAAGTGCCCGATTTGATGTTACACATTGACAGATTTAGTTACTGAAGATCCTCCACTAGGAGTTTGGATCGGCGCTGATCCGTGTGGAGCAACTCATGTGCCGTCTCTCGTTGTCTATCTGTGCCTCTCTATCGATAAGTGGTACTATAGAGATAATGAACAAAATCAATGAGATATACAATAACTGCTTTTTGGAGATAAACGTGTGGGTTTTGGAAAAAGCCCAGTACAAAGTAATCGAATAGGCATATTGGGCCATAATATCTGATCTACCGGTCAATGTTTTATTACTTGCCTAATCAATGGTTAGATCTTTCTGGTTAACGTGGGAGCTCGTAGGAAGTGCCCGATTAGTATAGGTATAGATAGATAGATAGATAGATAGATAGATAGATATGTGTGCCTAGATTTATTAACATCTATATGAATGTAGATAATGCTAAAAAGTCTTATAACCTGAAATGGAGGTAGTAGGTGATTCTTAGGGGGTAAGTCCACTTGACGTCCCTTATCTTTCCGTCTAGGTTAAATCATGTTCCTATCTTTCGACGAGACTTTTAGCCCGGTTGTCAAACCAACCACTGTTTGCGCGGTCCTTAGTCTCGTCGTCTCTTGTCGTTGGCCAGTTCATCAACTTGATGGGAAGAATGCGTTTTTGCATGGCATATTTCAGGAGACAGTATATTGCACTCAACCATCAGATTTTGTGGATCCCACCAAGCTAGACCTGGTATGTCGCCTCAACAGGTCACTCTATGGTCTCAAGCAGACCCTCCGTGCTTGGTACAGTCGATTTGCCAGCTACTTGCTCACTCTTGGGTGAAGCCAAATCCGACACATCTCTATTTTGCGGCCCTGATTTGTTTTACCTGCTACTGTATGTGGATGACATTGTTCTGACTAAGTCTTCATATGCTCTCCTTCGTTGGACTATCCAGGCTTTGCAATCTGACTTTTCTATGAAGAACCTTAGCAGTTTACATCACTTTTTGGGGGATCACTGTTACTGGGCTTCTTTTGAGTCAGCATTAATACAACATTGAGATCCTTGAGCGTGCTGGCATGTACGAATGCAAGTCTTGTTCCACTCTTGTTGATACTAATTCCAAGTTGTCCTCCTCTGATGGCACGCCTGTTGCTGATCCTACTGATTACCGCAGTCTTGCTGGAGCCTTATAGTATCTGACATTCACACAGCCTGATATCTCTTATGTTGTCCAACAAGTATGTCTCCACATACACGATTCCAGGGATTCTCACCTTGCCGCCCTCAAGCGTATTCTCCGGTATGTCCATGGCACGCTTGACTATGGTCTTCATCTTCGGCACTCTTCTACGGCTGACTTAGTTGCCTACTCTCTGACACTGACTAGGCCAGTTGTTCGAACACTCGCATGTCTACCTCGGGATATGTTGTGTTCCTGGGAGATAACCTTGTTTCTTGGTTGTCCAAAGTGTCAACACACCGTTTCCCGTTCCAGTGCCGAAGCAGAGTATAGGGTCGTTGCAAATGTTGTGGTTGAGACATGCTGGCTTTACCAACTACTACATGAGTTACATGCTCCGTCATCCTGAGCTACTTTGGTCTACTGTGACAACATTAGTGTTGTGTATCTATTGACGGTTCTTAAATCGTAATATCTAATCGTCAATGCCTGTATATAATGAAATAAAATATGGTATCCAATTTAGTAGTAGGGATTATTACTAATTATTTCCACTAGTGTTGGTCAAATATATGTATGCGGGTATTTTATACAGAAAACACACCCGTCATGCGATAAAATACACCTCCGGACAATCAGGATGCGATTACACAGATTGGAGGGCTCACATGTCAAACAAAATCACCTAGAATTGAGCCCAACTAGGGTACAACATGTTGGGGGCTCACCAGGCAGCCCCCAACCGAAGGAGTGGCCGGGAGGCGGCCCAGAAGTTCGGCTGAACCGATATCGGCGCCTCTCGTCATTTGCTTCCACTTGTACGCTCTTGTTGACTCCCCAATGACGGTTACGCCGGGTTCCCTGGCAGTTACCGCCATTACAACCATCATATGGCCCTATAAAAGGAGGAGCACAAGTCACTCTCAACACACACACACACACACACACACACAACTCTTTGGAGTACTCTCTTCTTCCTATCTAGGCTTAGTTACTTCTTCTTAGTAGAAAATAGGTAGAGAGTGAAGGGAAGCTATGGAGTGCCCGGAAGTTTGGCGCTCTCTCCGACTTCTACCTCGGCGGATGCGGCTTTCTAGGAGTAATTCTGGAGGAGTTCCGGAGTTGTTGGTACACTCTGCTCCGAGTTCGAAGAAACTTCTTCTATAAAGTAAATATTCGGGATCCTTTCTTATGTTATTTAATTATTTAATCCAAGTGAGTTAGATTTCCATCTTTGCGGGTTCATTGTTTAGTATTCGTACTAAGTGCTCTAGTACTAGGACTGTGTAAAGAAGGAAGTTCCTGCGCAAGTATTAGGTTAGTAATTAAAAACTTAGGCGTGGTGTCTAGGTTAGAGATTACTTTTGTTTGTTGTGTATCCCACGTGTGTTGGCGGTCGTTATAGACCAATTTCGACCGTCAATACAACTATAATAAAGGAAAATTTACTATGCTTACAATGCATATTTGTTTTAGAATAATATAGTTCCACTTGTACTTGGAGAATAATATGTTGCAGGAAATTAGCAAATAAAATAAAGAGAAAGTGAAGGAACCTCACTTCTAAGCAAGCTAGAGGATAAGGAGGGCCCACATGTCAGGTGTAACCGTCCGGAAACCTCCTTAACTGACAAAACTGGCATAAGGACCCACCTATCAGCCACCCTGCCAAAGTTGGAGGCTTGCTGGGCCGGCCCAGGTTCGGCCGAACCGTGGCGGCACCCAGTCAGCTCAGCCCTTCACGTGGACGCTCCAGATGCTCTCTCAATGATGGTTGCAGGGGTAGAATGGACATTACGCATGGCTACAACTGCCATAATTGTCCTATAAAAGGAGGAGCTCATTCACTCTCTCAACCAGGGTTTCCCTTACCGCCGGGGCCGGGGTTACCGCGCCCCGGCGGTAAGCATTGCTACCACGGTAACCGTGAAAAACCGTGCAAAATTTATCAAAAATTCAAATTATTTTTAAATTTATTTGAATTTAAGGAGGTTACCACAGTATTTATATTACCGTACCCCCGCGGTAAGCCCGGTAACCGCGCGGTTACCGGCGGTAAGGGAAACACTGCTCTCAACACACTCAAGCAAGCTCAAGATTCCTCTTCATATTTTATTTTAGTAGTTTTAGTGCTAAGTGGAGTAGAACAGAATAGTATTCAGAATCCTAGGAGTCCTCGGAAAAGTTTCGGTATGGCTCTAGTAGCTTTTCTATTCTCTTCTGTAATAATTAATGAAAATACTCTTCTTCTTATATTCTCGGTACTTTACTTAGTATGAGTATTGCTCTTACTTTACATTTGTGTCGATATAATTGTGTGGGTAGCCTACAATAGAGGTGCAATGGTGTGGGTTTAGTGTCCGATTTATCGGTTACTCTATATTATCTGTAGAGGAGTAGAGTAGTATTTATTAATGTAAGTATGGTGCTTAGATTAGTAAATATTATTATCTGGATATATATATGCCGCGGGACAGTAGAGGTGGGCCGCTGAAGGTGATAGCTCAGTACGGGTATTCCTCCACGTTAGTATATATTCCTAAGACAAATTCCTGGGGAGGGTACTCTTCCGTATTTAGTCCCGGTTGAACGGCCATGACAGGTTGTCGTAAGGAACTCGGCAACCCAGGGTGGTCTCTTGAAACACCAGGAGGGCACTGTTAGGGGGTGTTGGCCACATGATTGTATACTAGCAAATGTAGACTAGAGTTTGAGTGTATATTAGAAGTATAGGGAATGAGTTCTTTCTATTTCTTCTTCCACTTAGTTAGAATTATTCATATGAGGAAATCTATTAGCTTCGCTTTGTGTCACTCTACCCTTATATTAAATTAACCCCTACTTAGACTTTGATAAAAGAAAGTAATATATATGTGTATATATTAGCATGGTTCTCTCTTTCACAATCTTCCTTTGGGATCAAATAAATACGATACCTTAGAATACTTTCGGGTGAAATGCTACAATGGTATATGCATGCGCTTGTGGATTACTTCTATAACCATAAATATATCAGGACTATTTCTGCCCCATTGCTGGGAATAAATATTTCTAGTAATGTCGTTAAGAAATACCAACAACGGGTTTGTCAAAGGTAGACGGTAGGTGGTGTCAGCCCTGAATCTTGTCCTAGTAATCCTCCACGTTCGGGTAAATCATAGAGCTACAGCTAGAACCACGCTGGCGCACCAGCAGGGGTCGGTGCCTGAAGCAGCAAATAGGAAATTGCCTTTAACTTAGCTTAGATAATTAAAACACATAGAAGTCCTCTATAGCCTAGCTAGCCTACCAAGAGTTGTTGTCCTTGGATAGTCTTAGTCTTAGGTAGATTACACACGTTCCCTGAGTTCATATCCTTTTGAGATCACCCGAAAGGGAAGTGCTACAACGGTATTCCGTGGGCTTGCGGATTTATATGTGGTTGTAAGAAATACCAACAGTATCTCTCCACTCTCTCCACCAACCCAGGTGCAACATCAGCGGACAAAGCATATGGAGATTGATCTTCATTTCGTTCACGATCGTGTTGCCGTCGGTTCTGTTCGAGTGCTTCATGTTCCGATGACGTCACAATATGCGAACATATTCACCAAGGGATTACCCAGTTCCATTTTCTCGGTGTTTCGTTCCAGTCTAAACGTTCGTCCAGCCGACGTTTTGACTGCCACGGGGGAGGGGGGAGGGTGTTAGTATCTTATGTATTTTGGTATATGCCGTATGTGTTTATCTCCTGCCATTCTCCCGATATCTCTCCCGACCTTTTTTTCTATAAGTCGGTTGAGTAGATAAGGGAAGGACGTGCCTACATGTACTCCTGCATATTGAGATCAATCCATTGCGTTGAGTCTATCTTGCTCTTATGCTGGACTATGGCTCGGTCGTTTGCTTGCTACTTTGGAATTGGCTAACTAGGTGGTCTGGCCCACCATAAAAGACCCACACCCACCTACTAGTAATCAGCCAATCAGGCCGCGCCCTTGCTCCTCTCTAACACTTTGCACACATGGTGTGCTATTAGCAGATTGGCGACGAGGATAGGATATGGGGATGGGGTACCCATGCTCGAGGCGAGGTATGGTGAGCGCCAAACCTCACCATAACGGGTCCTCAACCACTATGGATTAGGTTGATGGGATTAGGGCGGGTTTCATTGAGTCGTTCTACCCTGGTGTGGCTTGGCGGTGGACACGAGGCTACTCTGAGTCTCCGACTAGCGACTGCCCTCACCATTACCGATCGAGTCACCTCCTGACTTACGTGGAGGATTTGCACTGGATCGCTGCCGCAAGGCCTCGAGACAAGCCTTTTTTTTGACAAATTGGCCCTTTACAAAAACTTATTTTGAAAATAACCCCTGCCAAAAACTTCAACCAAAACTAGACCGTCGGCTCAGTGCCAAGCCCGCTGGCGCTGAGGTCATGCTCAGCAGCGCCAACGGGGCTGGCGCTGACCTCGTGCCACCGTGGCGGCCGAGCGCCTCCCCTTGCCAACATGGCAGGAATGTCAGCGCCAACCACGTTGGAGCTAGTGTGTATGGACTTGACGGAGTTGATGTGTATGTGTCACGTCCTGATAAATTCATCCCGAATTAAAAATCATTCTCTAAAAGGAATAATAGAATTAATTAAAATTCGAAAAGAAAGTGGCAAACACTAAAATACGTACAAGAAAAATTCGAATGTGGCCCGGAGAATTTTTGTTAAATTCTCCATGGTCTAAAAGGAGCCCTCAAATTTTACTTGAATTTTCAGAGCACCGGAAATAATTATTAAGCAACAAAAACAATTATCAAAGTTTACTAAAAAGAAAATCTAAAAATAAATCCCTCTCCCTCCTTTGGGCCAAGTCTGGCCCAAAGTCCTCCCTCTCTCTCTCTCGGCCCAGCCCAAAGTCTCCCTCTCCTCCCTCTCTTTCCCCTTTCTCTCCCGGGCCTCTCTTCCCCTCCCGGCCCAGCTCCCTCCCCTCCCCTCTCTCTCCCGGGCCTCCTCGCCCTCCTCTCCTCCTGGGCCGCCTCTCGGCCCAAGCCTCCTCGCCCTCCTCCCGCCTGGGCCGCCGCCCGGCCCAGCCGCCCACGCGCGCCCCTGCCCGAGCGCCCTCCTCCGCGTGCGCGAACGCGGCAGGTCACGCGCACGCCACGCGCGTTCGACCGC
>CM020184.1:1659311-1682063 GCA_009805545.1 Oryza longistaminata
GCCGGCTCTCGGCCGCGCGCCTCCTTGTCGAAGGCGGTGCCGAGCTGGCCGCCACTATCGCCGTTGTCGCCCGCCACCTCCGCTGTCGCTGTCGCCGTCGCCGCGGGATCCGCCACCGGCCGCTCCCGCTGCTGCGAGGGAGAGAGAGAGAGAGGAGGTGAGAATGAAAGGAGGGAGGAAGTGAGAAGATTAGGGAGAGAGAAACCTAGACATAAGGTTTCAAATTTTTTTTTAATATGCTGAGAGGGAATGATAAGGTTAATCTTAATCAGATTTCTAGGCGAATCTTTCAGAGATAAACTATATTTTACTGTGCGTCGCTTAAGAGGCATGTCGGAGAAAACAGCCTATTTTTCCGTGCGGCTTCTGCGAAAATAAATTTTTATATACGAGTCTATTAAAGAGCCGTATACGAAAATAGAGATCGATTTTTACAGACGCAAATACTTATGGTCCGTCTGCAACCCATTGAGGTGCTCGTTCGGAAAAATTATCTTCTACCCTATAGTTCAACACTCATTCGTCCTCATGGAACGGTCCAAATCATGTGTAAAATCCAACGCTCGGTCTCCACCTCACACCTCTCAACCGCGCCCTCCTCTCCGTTCCCTTTCTCTTGCTATCACACGCCGCCACCCTCCCCAACCGTGCGCCCCTCCCCAACCCTAATCTCTCCCTATCACACGGCGCCACCGCCGTCGCCGCGCGCCCTCGACTACCGCTACTCCGCCATTGTCGCATCCGTCGTCTCGCCGCCACCAATCCCCGCGCCACCGCTATACTGTCGCTGCCGCCCTCGAATGTCGCCGCTCCGCCGTCGTCGCATCCGTCATCTTGCCGCCATCGATCCCTGCCGCCGGCTCGCCCTCAACCGATCCCCATCGCCTGGTCTCTGTCTCGTTGTCTCGTATCGCCTACCCCAAACACCGCCACCGTTGCCTCTCCCACCCTCTCCCTTCCTCACTCTCGCGCCTCGCCGCCCCACCGCCGTTGCCCCGTCGCCGGCCGCCACACTCTAAACCCTAAACCGGAGCCGTCCCGCCGCATCCCTCTCCCTTCCTCTCTCTCTCACATCGCCTACCCCAGACGCCGCCGCCGTCGCCACCCCAAGACATCGTCGCCTCCCCGCCCTATCACGTCCACCCTCTCCCTTCCTCACTCTCACGCCTTGCCGCACCCTAGACCCTAAACCGGAGCCGCTCCGCCGCCGCACCCTAGACCCTAAACCGGAGCCGCCCCGCCGCCGTCCCACTCCTTTCGTCACTCTCGCACACCGAACTCCGCCATCGTCGCCTCGCCGGCGCACGCCCTCCCGGATCGCGGGCGTCCTTCGACGCCGAAAACCGCACCGCCCTCTTCCCGCGACGCCGGAAACCGCACCCAGCGCCCTTCCCTACTTCGTCGGAAGATGCTTCAGCGACTTCCTCCTCAGCCTCCGCCTCAACTGCCACCACCGCCGCTGCTGCCTCCTCCGACAATATTTGGTAATGCAGTCTATTATTACTTTGTAAGCACATTGAAACATCGCAATTATATGATCTGTTCTTTTGCAAGGTAAAAAATTGCTTAAGCAGCTAATAAAAGTGATATTTAATTTTGTAACCAATCCTTTTTTACTGATACATACTGGTTGCACATACTCCCTTTTTTCTTCCAATGCAAAAAGAGTTCGAAGCTCAGCATACTAATTAGCCATTTTTGTCAGTAGTCAGCATGGTTTTTTTTGTCAGTACTCTTTGCATATTTGTGAAAGCACTATATTGATATATATACACTATCACTTGGAGGCTCTTCTTTGCACCATCATCCGATATATATACACTATCACTTGGAGGCTCTTCTTTGCACCCACATCTGCCTGTGAGTCAATCCATCATGCCGGTGGCCTCATCTTCCCCACATCTATCTGGGTGAATATTT
Source organism: Oryza longistaminata (assembly GCA_009805545.1). Classification (NCBI taxonomy): domain Eukaryota; kingdom Viridiplantae; phylum Streptophyta; class Magnoliopsida; order Poales; family Poaceae; genus Oryza; species Oryza longistaminata. Next base: position 1,661,232 of record CM020184.1, read on the forward strand.
AGGGGATTGAATTTTGGGTGGTTGTTGGATAGGATAGGATAAGGTTCATTTGGTTTATGTTTAGGGATATGACGTACCGGTTGGTCAGATTACACCTTTTGACATTTCAGTACGAAGCTTCATCTTACATTGGGTTTCACTGATTTATAATTTATCATATAATTTTTCAGCATTTGATTGAATTTCTTACATTGGGTTTCCATCAAGTCGTCGTCTGGTCCCCTTCGCACCTCCTCGCCCCCACGCTGCTAGCCAGGTAAACATCTCTCACTCCCCTTCCTGTTCCTTCGTTAATTGCAAGGTTCCCCCTCCCCCCAGATCACCATATTCTTCTCTCGGGGTGCAGTGTGAGATCAATTAAGAATCAGCGCTGGCTAGGCTAGCATATTATGCTCAGCATGTATGTTCTGTGCATATGTGGAGTTTCCAATACTTTTGACTTTTGAGTGCTGACAGTATCAAATTAAATATCTAAGCAGCTTTCTAATCACATGATTTTGAGCACTTAAATATATAATGGATGCATGCATTCAGATTCACCAAAGCACCTAGCGAGCGGTTATCTCTATTTATTACTTAAAAAAATCCGTAGTGGTGACGGTGAAGCCAACGTAGACGCACAATCCAACGTAAAATAACGTAGACACGTGACCGTGGAAAAAAAAGGAACGCTTGGGAGCGATGCGCAACAGAAGCGATCCGGAAACAACGCAACAGAAGCGCCCCCGATCCATCCTCACGCATCCTCACATCGCCGCGCCCGCTCCACTCTTCCACCCCCGGCGACCCCATCGCCGCCAGCGATCCCGCGTTGATCTCCTCCGCATCCCCCATCTGTGGCCAGATCCAGATCGATGGCGAGCCCCAGCGACCAACGCCGGCGCCCTCTGCTCCGGCAACCTCCTCCTCGGCCATCTCCTCCCCGACTCCCGGTCTCCATTGCAGCGCTCGCTTCCTCCGCATCCAACCTCGCGCCGCCCCCCATCGCCGCACGACGCCTCCATCGACGGCGCCCCCCATCGTCCCCGTCGACCGTCGCTGCCCACGGCGCCTCCAAACCGTCGCCGCATGCCCAGCTGATCCCCGTCGCCCACGACCACGCAGCCCACCTATCCTCCGTCGCCACCTCCACGAGTCACCTCACGTCGATATCCTCCGCGCCACCAGCGATCCCGCGTCGATCTCCTCCACGTCCCCCTTCCGTTGGCCGCCGTCGTCTCCACGCATGCTCACACTACTCCGCGGTGCGCGTCGGCGCAGCTCAGGACTACACCTCGTTGCCGATCGATCCCGCCCTCTTCCACTGGAGCTCCCTCGCTAACCCGATGCAACGACAAAAATGCAAGCTGCAGGCCTGTAGGTAATACGGTAATGCTCCCCATGCTCAAATGGAGACGTTACAGTTGTGATGATGATCAGGGAAACCACTTAGGTGTTAATCCTTGCTAATATAGCCTGGTGATATGCCATGTTTTGTCTAGGAAGAGTTTACCAGGATGTTTACTACGCATACATGATTCAGGTAGTAGTGCTCTATGGACGAACTTGTATATGTAGTGCACTATGGATGTTTGCCAGCTTAACATGATTGTCTGGGATGATTTGTAGAAGCGGGCTATATTTTACTCAACTTGTTTCTGCGTAGCATGCTGACAAACTAAGTGTCTGGTGGGTTAGGGCACTACACAACATTGTGATGAGTGAGCCATTGCCACTATGCTGGTCATGGAGCAGCAAAGCAGAGACTATATGTTAAGGTGATGTCCTCTGTTCATAAATCCTCAAATAATTAAAGATTTGAGTGCGAAATTTGAGTCATGTCTTTTAGGATGAATCTATTTATGTAGTTGCAATGTGTGCTTATGGTTTTGTGATTGGTTAGTGCAATATTTGACTACTGATTTGCTCCATCCATAAAGAGCTTCGAAATAAGATTAGTTAAATCTTATTTGAGTTTTAAATTTTAGTTTGTTAAATTTGCTCTTTTTCATGCCAGTGTGAGAAGGAATATGATTTGTGCATTCCTTAATATACTTATCAGTGGTATTTTTGAGGTTCTGTTCGGATGTATTATATCTTTGTGTCCTTGGATAAAATGATCTCCTATTTACTTATTAGCGTACTGAAGATTTTTTTCTTCTCACAAATTCATCCATCTCCATTCATTATGTTTCTTCATTACATTTGATAGTAACACAAACAGCAAGACCCAATTATCTTCCTTAACTGATCAACTAACTTCGGATCAACACATTGTCACTTTCAGGACATTGGCCCTTGTAGTCCTGGAAATTATTCTGGAGGTGGCTGTGACCTGAGCATACAGTACAGACTGGATCCTCCCTCTAAACCATGTTATTTCAGTTTCTGACTTGCATGCTCTATGCTATTTCAGTTGGTGACTTTTTTTTTTTTAGAGAAGGGTATTTTTTACCCGGCCTCTACATCCAACCGGATATATACGTCCATTGAAGTAGGGAACTTAGCCCCGCAAACAACCCAATCTGAAATTCGCTCCATAGGTGATTTGAACTCAGGACCTTGGGGTACTACTCAGGTCACTGTAACCACTAGGCTACATTCCCTTTCGTTGGTGACTTGGTAGAACCCTGCACAAATAGGAGGCGGCATCTTAATACAATGAAAAATGATGGGAACTCCATGCCAGATTTGTCTACACAATCAAGTCTATTCTTTCGTAAGTTATATCTTCACTGCCTATCTATAATTAATAGGAAGAGGCACACCAAGTTATTGATCACATAGTGGTTTGATTTGAGTTTTCCCGGCCACATGTTATAGGAAGAGGCACACTGGCCAATGTAACAAACTTAACTGCTGCCGAGGTTAGAAGAAAGCATGACAGGGAGAGGTATGCTTAACTTTCTAAAAAGCATGTGGTTTCTCAAATAGTAAGGGTTCATATTGATCTGTCCTATGGAAATTCAGGGTCTTGAGGTCAAGGTCATTGACGGGAGCATCCAATTAAGGTTGTGGGAATTTGACATGACAGTATTTAAATTTGTCAAACCAAAATTTCTTTTCAAAAGAAGCGAATAATGTCAAGATTGTGTGATAAGACACTATTTGACTATGAATGATTGATGAATTAAGCTATATTAAAAGGATCAACAAGAAATCTTAATAAATATACTGCAATATGATGAATAGTGTGAAACTCACTCATGTTATAGCTTATGTGTTATTATCTGGAATCGACTAGCGAAAAAATGGAATCTTTATGATGTAAGCCTGATTTGCGATTTTTCACTACGTAGGTACTTTCATGAAGGTAAGTAGCAGAAATTCGGTGCCCGTATCCTGTTGTTTCCAGTTGACGTCTTCAGATCCTTCTCAACATAATCGAAGGTAAACAAACTATTTTCCCTGTTTTCCTTGTGTGAATGATATGAAAAAATATTTTGCACTTGTTCAGTAATTTGTGCAAACTGGAAATACTGAAAATACTAAGGACGAAGAATAATATTCGAAGCCAATCCAAAAGCATTGCAAATGTCGAAAGACAAAAACTCCTAGTAATGCTTGCATGAAAATAGATTAAAACAGGCTCTCTGCGAACAAAATACATTTCTTAATATTGCTCATTTGATAACGAGGCTGGAAACCTAAGCATGTGAACACTATAAAGATGTGAAAATTATAAATATGTGACATACTTATTATTAGTTCTATATTTAATGTTTTTGTTACATCCGATTTACACTCAATGATTATTTAACATAATTTCACTTGGTGTGATTTTTCCCCGTTGCAACGCACGGGCACCCTACTAGTGTAAGGGATTTTGAGTTTTTGTTTGAATTGTTTGACCACTCGTCTTATTCAAAAAATTTATGCAAATATAAAAAATAAAAAGTTGTGCTTAAAGTACTTTGAATAATAAAGTAAGTCACAAAAAATAAATAATAATTCCAAAATTTTTTTGAATAAGACGAGTGGTCAAACAGTGCAAGCAAAAACTCAAAATCCCTTATATTATGGGACGGATGGAGTAAAATGGTTCTTTTAGAGTACCTCCTAGATTGTGCGCAACCATGTGGAGTCGTAGGTGATGGTTGCAGCTCAGTCAATACCCGACAGCATAGGTACTAGCTTTTTATTACTCGGTAAATGTCCTCCTAAATTTTTCAAGTCATGCAATTTGTTCTACATAAAAATAGAGTGTGATCCTAATGTTTTTTTTCCCATATATAAATATCGCTTTCAAATTTGGTCAAAGCAACCCATATATAACAGATATCTGAGGCCTATTGTTTAAAAAATTGTGCAGTGAAGTTTAGTCCTTCTCAGGTCAATATTTTTTTAAAAAAAGATTGTGATACTCATATTTTGTGTTAAAAATATATGTGATATATACATGTAACAGTGTACATCAATTTAACATATATGGGTTTGTGGCTTTTTGCAGTGCAGATAAAAATTATTCTCAAATATACCAGTTGCAGAGGACCTCAAACTTGTTTTAATGATGTTCAATGATGTCTAGGCAAAATTGCTACCAGGTAAAGCTTCTTTATGTATTGTTGCTCTGACCATCATTTTTCTGCCAACATGATCAGTTATGTATGATATACAGTAAATCTGATTAGCTTTGTAGACTTGTGCAGATCTTTCCTAATTCATATAATTGATTTTTCCTGATTGCATATCACCCTTAATGCTATATTTCGTATCTTATGATTTCATTTAATGTTTGGGAGACTTATGGCTTATCTGTACTTGCTCTACTCAAAATCAAAACCTACGTCAAAGTTACCATGATATAGCAAATTAACTTTTCGTCTAAAATCTGAACCTGAGCTATTAGATTGGCGTACAGTGATTTGTTATGTTGTTGTGTGACCAATGCCAATAAACTTGACGTGGACACTCTTTTATGAACTTCATGAAGTCAGCATCCCATGTTGTAGCCTTCGGTGGTCCAGATTGTCAGGTCTGTAGAGGCACAAATTTATTTGTAACTGGTTGATTTCTACTCGGGTTTGTTTCTCGCTTTTGATATTTGACAAGTATACTTGCAACGATACTAAGAGGAATGTTTAGTCTGCGTCCCTATTGTTGGTTGTGGACTTCTGCAATTATCTTGTTTTTTGAGTTATGTTAAATGCATATGTCCGGTAGGGATTTGAGGATGATATTGGAGTCCATGTAAACTGCAGATGGTAGTTTCCCAGTAAAATTAACTTCTTGATGTGGTACATCTGATGTGGATTCCTTTTTTTTTTCTTTGCATAAGCATGCTAACAATCTTTTGCTACAACACTGCAAATCAATTTAACATGTACAATTCTTTCCATCATTGATGAAGCCACACAGAGATGAGCCTTGCCATCCCTTTCTCATGCGCATAGCCTTAATGAACTCCAAGATACAACACATCCATATTGATGGAAATTGGTCAGGGATCTAAACAAAATATTTCTTTGTGGGAACTTGGAAACATTTGATTACATGATCTCTCAATTTCTCATTGCCTTTAGTTATGAAAATATATCAATGTCAGTATTTTTTGCATATGTTAGTGGTTTAAGATTTCGTGAATTGATTGCAATCATTATAATATATATCTATTTGTAGACAGAAAGAGAACTTAGCTGGTCAATCCCTCCATTTGACTCTTTTTTTTAGGGGTAAGGTTCTTGTTTCTATCCGGTAGTGCTTAAATGGACATAACTTCTACTTTTCTTTTTAATCCTATGAGAATTATTATGTAGCATCTTTGGTTATCAATGTTGTTCCTGCAAAGCGTTTGGTTGCCTTTTCTTTTCAGTTGGTTTGATTTGTTCAGAAGGGCTCGAGAGATGGTATCAGGCTATCAGCATCAGATGCTACCATGTTTGTGCAGAAGGCTTGCCAAACACACTCACGACGACATAGTGAATGATAGTATAAGAGGAATTGCATTTGGCGGCATATATGTGACAAGATGGAATGTATTTTTCAACATTCCAACCTCTATGTAAGATCGAATATATGCAATTAACATCTAAATCTAATAAATACGACATCATTTGCAATGTGCACCTATTTGTTATCTATATCCAACGGTAGCCCAAATATTGCAGTAAAATCTTTATTAAAATTTAGCATTAATCTTTGCATTAATATGTTTATCAAACTTTAGCATTTTATCATCAATTTTACATATCACATATTGATGTAAAGAAGTGGGTGGTTGTAGATGGTTATGGTGCACTGCTTTCAAGCTTGTCGAGATTCAAATGGGATATTCAACATTTTCACAAATTTGTTTGCTAATGTGGATTCCACGTACATGCTGTCTAGTTTTTTTTTCTAAAAGGGTTAGTGCGAAGCTTCCCACCGGAATACTTCCATTGATGTGAAGCGTTTAGGTTACATAGCACTGAGCTTAATTAGTACTCCCACCATTTCGAAATGTTTGACACCGTTGAATTTTTAGCACATGTTTGACCGTTCGTCTTATTCAAAAACTTTTGTGAAATATGTAAAATTATATGCCTACATAAAAATATATTTAACAATGAATCAAATGATAGGAAAAGAATTAATAATTACTTAAATTTTTTGAATAAGACGAACGGTCAAACATGTGCTAAAAAGTCAACGGCGTCAAACATTTCGAAACGGAGTGAGTATTACATATATGAAAGAGGGTTGGAAAAACAACTTTTCCAGCGGGAGACCACCGGACGTTCTCGCGGTCTCATCTTTTCTATCTAGAGTGTTGCGTCTTCAATGCACACATGAGTAGGGTTCGTTGTATAGATGGAGCTTCTTCGATGAAGAAGCAGGGTTCAATTTATCATTTTCGGTATTGTATCGGTGGTACTGATATTTCGGAAATTTCAATTAGTTGGAAATCTAGTCATAACTCGGTATATTTTAATCCAAAAATATAGCTGTCGATGAAATGGGAATGGGGTCCCCATTTCCCCGTCAAAATAATTAACCAAACACCAAAGCATTCTGAAGAGGGAGCTAAACCAAAAGGACGCGATCATAGGCCCCGGTCTTGGGAGCTGGGACCGTCTCCCGTTGCTCGGGGGCTGCCTTGGCCCCCAAGTTTGCATCCTGGGGAGTTGGGGGAATAGCTCTGAGATAGCCACAAACCCTGGGTCCCGGGCTAACTTGGGCCCAGGCACCCCGGGAGCCCGGGCACGAGCTGAATCTGTCCAGGCAAGTTAGCGGTTCTCTCTCTCTCTCGGTTTCCCTCTACTACCCCTTAACAAGGACGTCTTCTCGTCAAGTTACGTGGTGAAGACAGCCACGGTCTCGGCATGGCTAGGGCCCGGGCTGCCTTTGCCCCCGGTAGAAATCGCCCCTCCTTATCCTCGAAGGAAGAGCATGGAAGCTTACCAGGGAAGTAACACAGAGATATTCATCCGGTTGTACCTTCCTCAGTAAGATACGCCATAAATATCCTAACTACCGCCTTAAAAGATGTCAGGGGTGTCACGAAGATGCCACGTAGCGAAACCATCCTCCAAAACCATCAAGGGAGTCAAACTGCACCAGTTTTAATAGTTAGGGGATCGAGATATCTGGTATTACGGTTGAAGGATACGAATTATATTCAATCACTAGTTAAGGGAGCGAAAGTGCACTTATTCCTAAATTTGTGGGGACGGAGCGCAGATCCTTCCCTGGCCTAAGCAACGTGAAGGCCCAGATAAGCTTTCTCTGGACTCTTTACTGGGCCGTATATGGGAATTTCAGGCTCCGGTACAAAACACAATTTTGAGCCCCACAAAAATAAAGAGACAAAAATAAATTAGTAGTGGAGCTCTATTTAAGTCGAAAGAAGATTTTTAGAATGAATGTTACAAAAATATTATGTCATGATGTAGTGATTTAATTTTATTAAATAATGGAATATTTAATACCTAGAATGCACGTTTATATCATCGTCATGAGCTATAGCACTTTGATTTGGTTATGATTGCCATTGAATATTTATCGGAGCTAAAGAAAAAACAAACCCGTTCTAGCCAAATCAACAAATGAGTAAGAGCGAGACTTTGTAAAAAATGAAATACATTGGCATAGATTAAAATATAAAAAATTTAGGCCCCCTAATTTTTGGGATCCTGTTCGGTCGCTCATTTGGCACGTCCTCACCGACGGCCCTGGCTCTTTGTAGTATAAGCCCACGTAACTTCTCAATCACAAAGTGGGAGTGTATATTCATCTTAAATTCTCAATCCCAAACTGAGTTTTTTTCTTACACTAGTTCATAAGGTTATGCTTGGCTTATTACTAATCAAATGCAACAAAATATACTAATTATTCCATATCAATCCTAATCTTAAAATGATAATCACTAATTAGTAGTTGCTAATGATCTCTGCTAGCACAGATGGATGGTCTCATCCGGCCAAATTGGCTGGATACACCCATCCAATATCTTAGAGGATTATTCTTCGGGTGGCTCTTCGGGTGGCTGCTCCATCCATCTCACCCGTGAACCAAACAGCATAAAAAACTTGATGGCCATATTTCATCAACCCTGATCCACTCAACCAAACACATCCTTAACTTTAACATTGCAGGGAATAAATTTTGGATGCACACTATCACTTGTGAACTAGACATAGTAAAGAGAAATGGAATCTATCAGTAATCAGGGCACTAGGGATAGAGATACATGCAAGTGAGTACTGCTACTGGACTGTAATGGACAGAAATAAACCACATTAACTCGCTATGTACATACAGTGTATGTTTACTGATAATCACGGAAGCATTTGTAACCTTCCAAGAATCTTTTGTATTGAACAATAATCATTTTTATAGGAGCTTTGCTATGGTCCATCAGATAGTACCTCTAGGTACTGGCACGATTGGAAAATAATCGAAGACCTCACGCGCGCACGAGCGCTTGCATACCGATGCCTTTCTCTCCTACCCCGCGCGCACACGGGAACTCTCCTCGTTCTTGCGCGCCTGTGTCGACATCGTAATCTCCTTGCCCTCATGCACTGCAGTCTGTCTCCACCACTGCCTGCCAACACATTCTCGATTCGATGCTGGTGACTTGTTTTGCTCCCGCTGGGCTGCAATCCGTTTTCCCAACGCATCGGATTGTTTACATTCATTCGTGGCCGTCTCACAGATCTTACGTTTTCTCTTCTTCTTTCTTTAACCCTTCCAAATCAGTATTAGTAATCTCAAGAAATCTACAACGATCAGGAATCAGAATCGAGATAAAGAATCAAGAATCTGTATGTTGTTTGCTTTCTATCATGGGCATTTCATCAAACACATTGTGTGCGAAATAAATACATTATGTTGTTTGCTTAATGGAGAGTTGGAGACTTTGCAACATCACATAATCTCGTATTAGAAGATTAAAATTTTGTGGAAAGATCACTGACTTTTTTTTCTAAACAAAGAGATGCCATAACATTCTCTGAACTTCGCTAAACAGCCAAACAGGACAACTGCAGATGCATAGAAATTCAATGGAGTTCTCTAAACAGGAGAACCTTTGCAAGAAGTTTAATGACCTCTGAACTTGAAGACAGGGACAACGCTAGACATGAAGCTACTGCTGGCGACAACTTTGCAAGTAATATTGGATGCTCACGTAGTGTCTCTGAAGCCCGTGGATATGCGTAGCCATCAAAGGTCTCCCTGTTGCTAACCTTGGCTTCTTTTCTGATGGGTCTGGGAGCCGATGGGTACGAAGGGAGGAAGCAGCAGCGCCGTTCGGTACGGACCAGCGATTCCACACAGTTTGGGGTGGGGATGACGAGACAGGGAGGTTCCCCCTTAGTCGCCCAATCTTCACCTCCACTGTACTAGCGCCGAACGAGGAGGGGGGATCCTAGGGGTAGTCGAGCCGGTGTCCACACATCAGCCCATGGCAACCAAAGGTCACCCCCGTGCTGAGCTCGTCGTTGCATTGAGGTCGTCGTCCGGCCAGATCTGGAGCAGAGAGCAGGAAAGGGGGAGTTGAGTTGGGATGGGGCGGGGATGGTGGCGGCCGGTTGTAGCTGGGGAGGCGGAGGTGTCCAGCTAGCTTGGATGGCCGACGAGCTTGGCCACGCCTTCGCCATGGACGGATGCAGAGGAGGCGCCTCAAGGGGAGGGGATCGGGAGAATCGGCATTGCCGGCGTCAGGGAGGACTGGAGGGAGAAGATTACCATGCGAAAACCCAGTTTTGCCCTTCCAGTTGTTTAACCAGTGCGAACGCAAGGGGAGGTACCACCGAGGGGATTCCGGTACCTGGCAGTACCGAGCACTATCACCCGTTGGATCTAGCTCGATGGATGGCTCAGATTCTTGGTACCGGGAGGTACCAGAAGTCCTGATGGATGGTAAAAAAACATAATCATGTGCTGTCTTCCATTTTTCTCGCTTGTTCTGTTATTGTCTTCCCCTGATTTATTCTGTTGTTATGTTGTGGCCGGTGACACTCTCTCTATCTGCAGAGGGAGATCGCTCGAGTCCAGTTAAGCCACGTATCATGATCAGGACGTGCGTAATTAGGAGGCTTTGTGGACGTGATTTATTTTCTAGTTTCGTTTACAATGCAGTGAGGAGGATCAGAAAGGCTTTGAGCCAAAAAGTGCATGATTCATCTTCTTTAAAATTGACTTTCGAAAGGCCTTTCAAATTGATGGCATGGGATTGCATTTTGCATAACTATCTAATTACTCTATCTATCCCCATAGTATTTCTTTCTCCCTCTTCTGCTGGTGTGGAACATGATGGTGTGGAACATGCCCCTGGAAATTGGCATTGCATATATTTTTTTCCACTAGCCAAAACAAATGGTTTTGGATAGAACCAAATCGGTGATCTTATTGTTTTTATTAATTCCACTGTGCTTTGATTAACTTTCGGGCGATTATGAGGAAAATGAAAGGCGCAAGGGATACTTGATGGCTCAAGGATATATGGAAACAGAGAAATGGAAAGATTTTTTCAAAATATTTTGCTAGATGTGGACTGCTGGTTTCAAAAATTTAAGAATGAAGTTCTCATTCATATGTGTAGAATGAACGAGCCTCTTAAACAATTTGTTTTTTGATTGGTTACGATATTTATAATTTTGATTTTCCTATTCCAGCTATAAATATCTCTTTCTTATAATATATAACTATTGGGCAATGGCCTAGTAGTATTTCCAGTAAAAGAAAAGAGAGGGAAGGCATAATGCATGATGGACTGATGGTTTCTCACATTGGTGGATGCAGAAAATTTGTAGGGTCCAGGTAAATCTTATTTGCTAATAAAACCCTAATCAATCATACATTAGGATAAAATTCCTTTGAGCATGTGCCAACGAGCCTAGGCGGCTGCCGGGATCACCGGGTGGTGGCTTCACCACTTGTTTCTCATCATGGTGGATATTTCTTATTTTTGTTGCTTTTTCTTTTTTTATTCCTTATAGTAGCTTTCTCTGTTTTTCACCTTTCCCCGTATTTACTCTGTTTTTTGAGCCGAGCAAGTCATTTGCTCTCTATGCAAATCGAGGTTGCCTGCGGCTAGTGGAGTTGCACAGTGCACACCATAAAAAGGATGCCCAAGTTGCCCAACACATATATACTGCCCATGGCATTGTAATTAGGAGGCTTCAGTGGCCTCGTTTTGTTTGCTATATGCTTTATATTGCAATGAGAATTATCAGAAAAGCTACATCAATTCCGCAGTGTAAAAGTGTTGTTCATCTTCCTCATTTTCCTAGTCTTCCAAGCTCATGCAAGTAGTCGGTTTAAGTTAGACGTTTTGGTGCCAAATCCACAATTTCATTTTGATTGGCATAATTTAGACAATACCATCACAAAGATACGTGAGTTACAAAATACCATCATATATATAAGAATGACATGTGGGGTATGGACCATTGGACACATACGATCATATTTGTCAACTCTATAATTTGTGATGGCATCATATAAAATGGAGATACTAGAATAGTAGAATAGGAAATCTGCTCCTTTGCTAGATAGTTGCGAGGGCAATTTGCTGTTTTGCCATGAAGTAGATTGCCATTGCTAAAATGCAACAAACTTCATAAGGGTATTGGCAGAGTTGCCACAATACCAAAGGAAGTTACATATTTGCCCCCTTCTTCTAACACGCCCATTCCACCTCCTTGTGGCTATGAATGGATACAAGCATGCAGGCACAAGTGGCAGTGGCGGTTCCTAGCATGTGCATGAGTGGTTGTTGTGATGCAGTTTGTGGACATGAGTGCAAACAGTGGTGCCAAGTTGCAAGAGGAGATAATGTATTTACTTCCTCCGTTTCACAATATAAGTCATTCTAGCATTTCCCACATTTATATTGATGCTAATGAATTTAGATAGATATATATGTCTAGATTCATTAGCATCAACATAAATGTGGGAAATGCTAGAATGACTTACATTGTGAAACGGAGGGAGTACCTCATAGCTAAGGAAGGGAGAAGAGAGCAATTTGGTCTTCTTTGTTTTGGCTAAATCTGTTATATGTGGCAAAAGAGAAAAAAATACACTCAACTATAGGGCATTTTAAAGAATCAACCTAACTTGCAACAAAAAAGAGGAGATACTCTGTCTATGTTGATGCGGACATCACTCCTTCAGATACACACAACAATCCTCCAACGGTATTCAAGGACCGATAACAAGAGCTCGCGCACGACAATTGAATTTAGAGGTGAGCTCGTTCCTATGTTCTTCCTTGTACGAATTTGAGAATAGATTGCTACCTAATGATTATATTGTGATTAGGAACAATGGAGAGGACAAGGAGACACTTGGAGAAGGACTTAGAGTCATGGAGGGTCATCGAGGACGTCCAAGTCAAGGTGGAGGGCCAAACCAAGTCGGCCTCGAGTGCAATTCGGAGTTCAGGATCAGTCTGCACTAAAATGGACGCCCAGGTCGCATACGTGCTCGTTTATATGGATGGAAAGATAAGAAGATTACTTTTCCAATGGTTATGGTCCCACGTCCAAATTCTTTCCGAGTCAACGGGAATTGACCAAACAAGTTGACATTCAGAATCTGTCCCGGTGCTGCGTCACCGTATTTGGGCCTTTGGGCCGTGTATCGTGTTGGAGCCTATTAGGGTTGCGTCAAGAGGGGGTTGCACGACCTTAAACTCTATATATCAGTACCCGCCGTCATCTTTAGGTTTCGGGTTTTGCTTAGATTATTCTGTCGAGAACAGTTTCGCCGCTAGATCGGTTTGTGAGACCCTAACTGTGAGCTTAATCATTCATCTGCAATTTTAGTTGTATTCTATCTCGTTCTTGTTTGTGTTCTTCGATTGCAAATAGGGATTAGCCTTCTCGGCGAGGTCATCCGTGTTTCGACAATGGTGATAACCAGAGGAGATGTGGTGCTGCGATTGCGGGGCTAAGAGCGTGCGCGTTCAAGAAGCCGGATCGATTTGTGTCGCGACTCCGCCCAAATCATTGTTTATCAGAACCTTTCGGAAGATCGGGAACCCTAGTGCTCATCATATGTGGCAAAGGAGCAATTTTACAAAATTGGGCCTTGAAAGTGACCAACAACCATCGTGAGGTTTCCGATACAACGTTTGGTTTTCTTTGAATTGTTTTTACTTTTTATAGGAACATTTACAAGATATTTTTATCAAACCCACCAAAACAAGCCATTGTTTCAGAATCCATAATTCCTTTAACAAAAAAGTGTAAACTTTAATAACAAAGTTAATTATCTATGGACTAATTATTTCCAACATTATATGTGCATATGTGCTACAAGTTTACGACACTTCATTCCCAATGTTATGTCTGTTTATGTGCTATTCCCTCCATTTCAAAATATAAGGATTTCTAGGATTCAAATTTTGTACCACAATATAAGCATTCCATTTCAATATTATGTCCGTTAATGATTCCAAAGTCAATCAAATGCTTGGAAAGGGAATCTAAGTAATTCAAAAATTCAAAAATCGACAACTGAAATGATCAAAAGAGAATCTTTTACTTAACCCTAGTGTTTTCTAAACATATTAGAAAACCTTATATTTTGGAATAGAGGGAATACAGATTTACTACACTATACTCCCACTGATGCATACAATAAGATGTTTTTGGTCTGTACTAAGCCAAAAACTGCTTCAAGAAGTTTATAGAAAAACATAGCAACATTTCCAACAAAAAATAAATATATTCTCAATATACATTCCATGATGAATGTGATGAAATTAATTTTGTGTTGTAGATGTTCCTACATTTTCCAATAAACTTTGTTAAAGTTGAAGAAGTTTGACGCAGCACAAATCCAAATGTCTTACAATATTACAAGAGTATATGGCCTCAAAATCAAAACATAAGAAACTAATCGATCAGCTAGTTATAGGAAGAATGCTAAATAGACAATAGAGAGATCCATGACAATCTTATTACCATACCAAGCAAGTTCTTACCACTTGATTGTTACCTGTCAAGAATCAAGCATAAGCCGCCCAATACAATGGTAGTGGCTGTTGGTCGCTGCTGCAGCTCAATTCTGCACTGTACCCAGCAATATGGTGAATGTGCGAGTCTTGGCACCAGCGCTGCTTTGTTGCTTGCATTCCAATCTGATGTGGCAGTCAAGGTACAAGATAGCGCACCCTAGCAGGATAATCCTAGAATACTGCATGGTGAAATGTTTTAATGGTAATTCTATGCACTTGCATATTATCAAATTTGTCACGCTAAGGAACGCCAACACCTATTCACCTAAGAAAAACTCAATCACAGTTGGTCTGGCCAATCTCCAGTACATGCATCTAGTATTTAAAATGGATTCTCATAGCGATAATGGAATTTCTACAACAATCGCAAACACCCCAAATAAAATCTGAGGATAAAGCTCAGAATAAAAACAATTGTTGTAATCTTACTTTCGGTATTGGCTATGATGGTTAACCAAATAATCTAAAAATTTTGCTGACACCTTTGAATCATTATCTGCTTCACAAGTGGTGAACTGAATCTCTTGTCCTTTTAATCCATAATCATGGGCAAACACATAAATTTAGTTATGAAAGAGTAGTGGGTAGATAAAATTTGGCCCATATCAATATATTACATTTTATATACCGGCCCATATGTGTAACTTACTGTGTGCTCCACTTTGTATATCAAGCCAAATAAAGGCCCATCAAATAAATGGCAATGTGATATCCATTTTAAGTTGGTTGAAATTTTGGCCGTAGATGTCAATCATACGGTTTCCTCCTGTGCACTATTTCTATATATTACATCACTTGCTCTCTAGAAGTCCTAACCCTAGCCCCGGTGCCGCTCCACTCCGCCGCCTCCTCCTCCTTCTCTTCTACCCAATCTTTCCTCTCCTCTCTTACCCACCATTTCAGGATCTATTGCAGCATCTCTATCTCCGCCAGTTGTTCCAGTAGGTGTTTTGCCACCATTGCTGCTTTATTATGAAGCAGAACCAATATCTATGGCGGTAGAGGGAGGAACGGGGAAATTTTGACCCAGATCCAAAGAAGCAGCATATTCCGTAAGCCGGTTCAAAAATGTTAATTTTAAAATTTTATTTTTAAAATTTTTATGTAGTTTATTTTCGAGTATTTGCTTTTACGCCGATAATAAAAAATATGTAAAGATTTTATTTACAAATTATTTTTTAAGTTGTTTATATAGTGGTAAGCGAAACTGGGGGCGTCTTTAATTTTAGTAAGAATCGAGAATTGTTGGTTTTTCTCTTTTTTGACAAAATTTTGTCGAGATTTTGACGTTGGTTTTATTAGATTGGATGGAACATTGTCTTGCGTTAGTTGTTGCATACAGTGTACTTATTTAAAAAAAAAAACTCGAATATTAGAAAGACCTAATATCAAATAATTAGAAGGGGTGAGGCTTTGAACCCAGGTCGTCTAGCCCACCAACTTGTGGTGGCATGGTAGTTGCAGTACCATGATTGATTTGCATTCGACGAGATCACCCGAGAGACAAAACATTTTGATTAGGAAAATGTGGTTTATCTGCCTGATTAGACAGTCAAATAGTTTGTGACACTATCAATAAAATCTAGGATCATTGGCTTAGGAAAATGTCGCCATCACATACCCTTTTTATTTTTTTTCTTTTGTCGATTACACACCTCACAGTTCTTGATAATACTACTACGTGTATAGTAGAAGTACATAAGTAACTATCAATAGTCGGTTTTGTTTTATGTAGCGTTCTGGTTGTCTAGTGCGTGCTTTGTTTTTTTTTGTTTTGGAGTTCTTTAATTGAGATGTCGTATACTCGCATGTAGCCACATGTACTTAATGCGTTCTGTTTGGCAGCATGTCCGCAGGCACAGTTTGATTTGTAAATTCTGCGAAAGGAGAACTAAGGGCTTATTTGGTTAGTAGGATTTTCAAAACAAAGTAATAGGAAAAGTAAAAGATTAGGATGTTTTATGCACTCTATTTCTTAGGAATTTTTTCAAGAGGTCTCGACTTATACTAAGAATCCTATGAAATTAGCTTGCAAGACTATAATCCTTAGGAATTTGGTATGATCTATTCCTATAAAACGAACGATGAATATAGAAAAAAAATCCTAAGGATTCAATTCTTACAATGATGCATTGAAAATCATCAAAGTCGAATGGGTCCTAACTTGGTAAATCCATTAAGACTTGCTAAAATCCTAGAAGTAAAATTGGATCAAAAATTCCCCAATCCAAGTAGGGCCTAAGTGTGCTGTACAATAACAGACAGCAAGCAACTTGTAAGTCAGAAAGGAGTCCGTGCAACGGAAGCGTGTCAAGGAGTACAACTCCAGCACAGAATAATTTAGTCTTACATACATGAAATGAAATGGATGGATCGATCTCATCTCCAATCATGGGGAGGAATTACCAAAAGGCAAATGCTTTCAGACAAAATCTGGAGCGAGACTGGTCCTTGGTCCTTTTACAAGGTTCCAAACAATGGCAGAAGAAAGGCACACCGGCTTGTCTCCCTGGCTGGACCACACCCTGCGTCCATGGGCATATCACTCGGAAGAATTGTCCTTAGTCCTATCCAGGGTTCGCAAAACCGATGATAGCCGAGGGTTCGTAAAACCGATGTCAGCTCTCAGCTAGGTAAACCGGTCAAATTCAAAGAATCTAATTGAATTTCAAATTTTCAATGAAATTCGCCTGGATTTTATTGGTTCATTTAATGGTTTTGAGTAAACAACTATTTTCGATCAGCGGACGGTTTTTCGACCTTCTTATTTTTGGCCTTCCTACTATTCTTGCTATGTTCTTGGGAAAATTAATGGCTTTTTTTTCGTTGAGTTAAGTGGAGATTCATTGAGTCAAACAGTTTGATTAGTGAAAGTAAGTTAACACCTTAGACAGGCAAAGTATCGATCTCTTCTGACCTTTTGAATTGCATACACCGTCTAGTTTAAAACTAAAAGATTAATACGATAGAGAAGGATGTACAATTTACTTATAAGCTTACCATATTCTCGAGAAAATTAATGGCAAAATTATTTTGTCAAGTTAGTTGGAGATTCACTGAGTCAAACAGTTTGACCAATGAAGTAAGTTAACACCTTAGATAAGTATGAAGCACCAACCTCTTCTCATCTTCTAGGTACATTGCACACCCCGTTCAGTTTAAAACTAAAAGAGTAAATTGATAGAGAAGGACGGGCAGTTTATTTACCGGGTTGTTTGGTTGGAGGATTGCTGCTATCCATTGTAGACTGTGGACGGCGTGGTCCAATTATTTTGGAGGAACGAATCCATCCTCCTTATTAAGCTTGAGAATGTGATATGCTTTAATGTGTACGATAGCATCTCGTCGTCTACCTATTGCCTTATCATTTTTCAACCAAACTTTATTTTGAGTTTTAGAACTTAAAATTTTGAGTTGGTTTTGAGGTGTTTTCTTCGTATTTTATTTTCTGGCATTGATTTTTAAACAGATAAAAACACTAATATAAAGGTTTTTATCGTAAATTATTTTTGGTTGCTTAGTTCATTTTTCCCGGCTTGTCAACCATAGATAAAACAATTGGAGATTAGACAGTTAGAACAATGAATTGATTTTAACTCCAAAAAAATCCAATGTGATGGAACTAGCATGAGGAGCAGCTGTAACCTGCATAAAGTTGGTGCGCATAGACCAGGCATATACTGAACTTACTTTACTTCTTCTCTTTGAATAAAAAATAATTATCACTAAGCATCATTCCACAAGCTAGGTGCATTAAAATATATGGAACCAAGTCACACATGTATGCTCTGTAGTACTGTTTCATAGCATGAGAGGGGAAAAAAGAGGGTGAAACAGTACTTTAGTCACTTCTTTGTGAAAGATTAATGTTTAGAAGCATCTTTACATCAAATCATATCAAGCTCCAAAGTTGTCTGTCTTACTGTCTTTACATAAGCACAATGCTGACAAACCAAAGTGAATTAAAAGGCTGAGAAATAGAAGGAGCCTTTCCAGCCCCTCCAGAATAAACAGGGGAAGACAGACAGAAAGACCTTTTCAGGCCTGAAACCTTTGTCACTGTCATGCCCTAACAGCATGCATCTCCTGGTCACTAATCTATCATTAGAGACTACCATTAAAGCTGTCCCTGGGAGCCAAAGGCAAAAAGACTAAAAGTGAAAAATGAGGTGATAATTGGGTATGGGCAGTATAGAGGCATGTCTTGCTGATGATGCATGATCAGAGTGCCTTTTCTGTTGTGCTCAATGACAATGTAGAACTGGCTGGTGAGGCTGGTGTTTTGGCAGGTGTTGTGGCTTTAGGCTTGAAAGGACAAAGGTTGACAGCCTTTAATGATTGAAGAGAAAATTAAGAAATTCTCTAGGAGCTGCTAACAACAAATTGTTTGGTGTCTACTAATTTAGTTAGCATAGAAAGCTAGAAAATTTTCAGTATATTACACAAGTATCACCATAAAAAAACATTTTTATCACTCTGTGTGTATACATGTCACTTCATTCTATTTATCTATGTAGGAGTAACATAGAAACAAATGCATTGATCTAAGTGAGTTGCTATCTAGTTTTATCTGGTTCAACCTAATTGGGAGGAGGATTTCTGCTCTATCAATATATAAGGCAAAACCTCCTGCCTTTCCTTAAAAGAAAAACCTGATTGAGAGGGATCACGGTTATAGTCACATTTTTTACAGTTAGCGACCAGTTCCTCTATAATATTAATATATTATCAGAACCGTGAGAACCACTTACATGTGGGCCTCAATTTCCTCCGGATTCATACACCAGAGACTTTTAATACTCTCGTAGAGGATCCACCTCCTACGGTTAATGGTTAGTACTCTTATGTCTCCTCTGTCTGGGGCCTGGGACATGTTGAATCCAATCAAAGACAGTGACAATGGGTTGCTTCTGTCTGGGGGGAACAAGAACAGTCACCAGGCAGGAGTGCAGTGCTGCCCTGCCATTGCACTTGCCACTCCATCATGTGTCTGCTGAAACCCTGAAACTTCAAGGCATTTCTTGATCTGGTCCTGCAGACACATTGCTCTGCTAGTTAATCGGTCATTAAAATTCTGGGCACTTAGCTGGAGAGCTAATAAACGTGGGGGCGATCCATAATTCCATATGCTGCTTGAGGATTTGAGTGCACGTGAGTATTGGGATCTTATTGTGAGCTAGGCTAAGCTGCCGTCCGGCTTTGCACATGCGTCGTTGCAAATTGTATTTGGGTTAATCATGTGGCTGGTAGAAAATAATAATGATTCTTGTTTAGATTGTTATCCTGTTCATTGTCCTAGTTAAAATTTGGTGCATGTTATATTACTCTTAGCTGTTCACAGTATTTTGTACTTGCTATGTTTTTTTTATAACGTTGGTTAGTTACTTTTTTATATATATTTTAGATGGAGGTGGTAGTATTTTTTTATGGGTACAAAAGTAACGAATTTGCTGACCTGCGAGGCCGGCCATGTGCAGTTTTGTCGGCTTAAAAACGAGTGAAATTTCTATGAAACTGTATGGATAGAAACTCCCTCCGTTTCATATAACTTTTTTTTGTCAAACATTGTTATGTTTAATCAAATTTATAGAAAAATTAAGCAACATCTATAATACAAAATCAGTTTCATTAAATCTGTATTGAATATATTATAATAATATGTTTGTTTTATGTTAAAATTGCACTATATTTTTCAATAAACTTGACCAAACTTAAAAAGTTTGATTAGAAAAAAGTTAATACAATTTATAATATGATACAAATGGAGAATTTTATATCTCATTTTAATCTTCAAACAAACTAGTGCAAACAACAGTGTAAAAACCAGTAGTAAAATAAATAAAATTACTAAAAAACTGTTCAAATGTAACTGTAGTGCAACTATACAACTACAGTACTACACTATAGTTACACTGTAACTACATTGTAACTATAGTGTAACTGCACTGTATAATCTCTATATAAGTTAAATATAAAGTTGCATATATTATTTTAATACTTATATACTATCTCTGTTTCAGGTTATAAGACGTTTTCACTTTGGTGAAAGTCAAACTGTTTCAAATTTGACAAAATTTGTAGAAAAAAATAATAACATTTTTAACCCAAGATAAATTTATTATGAAAATATATTTAATTTATGATTTAAATGATTACTAATTTGATATTATAAATATTATTACATTTGTCTATAAACTTAGTCAACTTGAAGTAGTTTGACTTTGTCTAAAGTCAAAACATCTTATATCCTGAAACGGAGGGAGTACAAGTTATATTATAGTATTACAATTATAACTATAGTTAGATTTAAATTTTTCCTAAAAAACTTGATAGTCCCAGATAAACCCCCTATGCAAATTGATCGTTGACTCATGCACGCGTTGACTTTCTTCCCAGGTCGT
>CM020184.1:1682336-1702243 GCA_009805545.1 Oryza longistaminata
CGTGGTGCCGGAGGTGGTGCGGTGGGTGCGGCGCGGGTTCGAGGAGGAGGCACGGCCCGTGGCGGAGATGGTGGACCCGGCGCTGCTCCGGGACGCGCCGCCGCTGCCGAAGAAGGAGGTGGTGGCGGCGTTCCACCTCGCGCTCGCCTGCACCGAGCTCGACGCCGACCTCCGCCCCAGGATGAAGGCCGTCGCCGACACCCTCGACAAGATCGCCTCCTCATGATCGATCGACGAACCGATGCAGATCAGAGCTCCATTGCGAAATCTTCTTCTTCTTCTTCTTCTTCTTCTTCTTCTTCTTCTTCTTCTTCTTCTTCTTCTTCTTCTTCTTCTTCTTCTTCTTCTTCTTCTTCTTCTTCTTCTTCTTCTTCTTCTTCTTCTTCTTCTTCTTCTTCTTCTTCTTCTTCTTCTTCTTCTTCTTCTTCTTCTTCTTCTTCTTCTTCTTCTTCTTCTTCTTCTTCTTCTTCTTCTTCTTCTTTCTTGCGCAAAATGTGAATTGATCATCACAAGATCATGGTTGTCCGAGAAATCATTCTCTTTCTCTTTTTTTTTTCGGTTCTTGGAAATATTTTTCCGAGCTTTTTTTTTCTTGTAACTTGTAAGTGGTGGTTTTTTTGGGTGGCTGCTATTCTTTTGGATGGAATTGATCAAGTCATTTTGAGATGATATATATATATAGGGTAAATAGGAGGGAAGTAGATAATCAAGTTGTTTGTTGTAAGTTCTATACTGTTGTGCTGTTTGTTCATTGAAAAGTTACATGTGAAATATCGAGGGGGAATATATATGCCGGTTTAATTTGGAGTCCGGGTTTGCGAGGAACAAGCTCCTATTACCCTTTTAATAACCATCACAATTTGTTAAAAAAACATGCTTTAAGACACATTTTGATTTAGATTATTTGACGGATTATCACCATGGATTATAGTAATAAATTAATTATTTAAAAAACTAAACTTAACTAACATTTTAAGATAAGTGTTCTAAGCAATACTCCCTCCGTTCCAAAAAAAAACTCAACTTCTGGAATTTGAATTTTGTCCCATAAAAAATCAACTTCTATCATCCTATCTACCTTTAGCGCATAAAACGACGAGAAGTTTTATTCCTTAAATACCCTTTACCTACCTATCACCATTGCTACGTTTTCCAATGATTTTAGAAATTCTGATGCCAGTATACAAAAACTTTTACCTTGAAAAATTAAATTCGATATAGGAGGAGTATATATTGTTGGCTTCTATTTCCACCACGGACACAAACTCTATTTTGTATACAACTAATTTCAATCAATCGACATGGTTTATACCACGGGCACCGTGATGTAATAGTAATACAACGCCGAATACACTTGCAAAACCGAAATTCTCATGCCAGTATAAAAAAACCGAATACAGTACTAGGCTACTAGCTAGTGCAGTAGTCCTAGTCAGTCAGGGTTCACAAAATCCAAAAATCGATTGGTTTTCATGAAACCGCTGGTTATCAATTTGGTGAAAACTGACTGGTATTACTCGGTTTTTATATCGTCTTAATCGAAAGTCATCAATTTTATTCTATTCTTTTGCTGGTTTTTGATAAACCGAAAATGAAAAGGTAAACCTGATAGTAGATCCTAGTTCTACTTCGAAAAAGAAAAGAAAAGAAAAAAGAAGTAAGACTCGTAGTCGTAGGCCCACCACCTTTTCTACGGCCCACCCACAGATCACCAAACGCCAATCGCCCACACACAAATACACTCCCCCACCAACCCACCTCCTCCTCCGCCGCCGCCGCCTCCTCCCCCCCTCGCTGACCCATACACGGATGACGTTATACGTAGAAATAGAGATAGAGCGGTGTAATCTTACTTTTTTTCAAAAATTGTAAAGGTGCAATTTGATTCATTATATACATTTTTTTCACTTCTATTCCACCACAGACACAAACTGTATTTTGTATATAACTAATCTTAAGAAATCTACGCCGGTCATAATACGTAAACACCATGATCAAATACCAGCCGAATACACTTGTGCACATATACCACCGCCGTGGTGCCGGAGGTGGTGCGGTGGGTGCGGCGCGGGTTCGAGGAGGAGGCGCGGCCGGTGGCGGAAATGGTGGACCCGGCGCTGCTCCGGGACGCGCCGCCGCTGCCGAAGAAGGAGGTGGTGGCGGCGTTCCACCTCGCGCTCGCCTGCACCGAGCTCGACGCCGACCTCCGCCCCAGGATGAAGGCCGTCGCCGACACCCTCGACAAGATCGCCTCCTCGTGATCGATCGAGCTCGCTCGCAACCGATGCAGATCAGAGCTCCATTAATTGCGAAATCTTCTTCTTCTTCTTCTTTCTTGCGCAAAATGTGAATTGATCATCACAAGATCATGGTTGTCCGAGAAATCATTTTCTTTCTCTCTCTTTTTTTTTTCGGTTCTTGGAAATATTTTTCCGAGCTTTTTTTTCTTGTAACTTGTAAGTGGTGGTTTTTTTTGGGTGGCTGCTATTCTTTTGGATGGAATTGATCAAGTCCTTTTGAGATGATATATAATATAGGGGGTATATAGGAGGGAAGTAGATAATCAAGTTGTTTGTTGTAAGTTCTATACTGTTGTGCTGTTTGTTCATTGAAAAGTTACATGTGAAATATCGAGGGGGAATATATATATATGCCGGTTTAATTTGGAGTCCGGGTTTGCGAGGGACAAGCTCCTATTACCCTTTTAATAACCATCACAATTTGTTAAAAAAACATGATTTAAGACACATTTTGATTTAGATTATTTGACGGATTATCACCATGGATTATAGTAATAAATTAATTGTTTAAAAAACTAAACTTAACTAACATTTTAAGATAAGTGTTCTAAGCAATACATCATAATAAAATATTTTTTAAAGAAAATATATTTTTTCAAAGCGTGTAACGAATAATTCGCTGAAGAATATATGCATTTAAGTTGACTAAGGGTGTGTTCAGCACCCCTTTTCCCAACCCCTCTCCCTCGTTTTCCGCGCGCACGCTTTTCAAACCGTTAAACGGTGCGTTTTTTGCAAAAAAAAATTCTATACGAAAGTTGCTTAAAAAAACAAATTAATCTATTTTTGAAAAAAAAAGCTAATACTTAATTAATCACGCGCTAATGGATCGCTCTGTTTTCCATGCGGGAGGGATTAGTTTCTATCCCCTGAAACCGAACACAGCCTAACATAGCATCACTTTCCGATCCATCTAATCACCCATTGACCTATGTCGGAGCACGAGCTCCTCTAGCGGGAAGGTTAGGTACCCTCCCTTGGAGATTCGGCCAAGGTGCGGGCACAATCTATGGATTGCCGCACAATCTGTGGATTGCGGTTCGGCCAAGGTTGGGTACCCTCCCTTGGAGATTCGGCCAAGATCGCGATCGCATGTCCATAGATTGCGCTTGCGATTCATAACTCCTGTCTCCTGATAGCTATGTACCCTCTTAGGCTAAGTTCGTTAGTGGGGGATGGGAACTAATCCCTCTAGCACCTAAAACGGAGCGACTCGTTAGCGCATGATTAATTAAGTATTAATCTTTTTAAAGAAAAAAGATTAATAGTATTTTAAAAACGACTTTCACATAGGAAATTTTTGCAAAAAACATGTCGTTTAGCAGTTTGAGAAATGTGAGCGTGGAAAACGAGAGAGCTGAGTTGGGAAAGGTAGGGGAAGAACACATCCTGATAGTTTATGTTTTTATGGATACAATTGCATTATGTATATAAGTCATGGTTTCTATTTTCATATAATCATATTTCATATACAACTCTTGGTTTTTATCTTCATACTAGAAAAAATACCCGTGTGTAGCAACGGGTGAAGGATATTTTAATTTTATTATTATACGGTTTAGTTAAGGTGAAATTCACTATGAGAATTCGCTTGGATATATATATTTTTCTAGAAAATCATGAGATGTGATTAGGAGTCTAATCATCTCAAGTTAGCATGTAAGTTAATTTTTTTAAAGATATTTCTTATACGACTGCTCCTATATTTCCAAAAGCGAACGGACTTAAATCCTGACTCAAATACATATTTGTATTTCGAAAAGCGAACGAACTTGAAAACCGACTCATACACGAATGATGTACTAAAGTACCAGCAAAAACATCTTCAATCTTTATAATAGTTTCACTATGAGAATTCGCTTGGATGTATATTTTTTTTCTAGAAAATTATGAGCTACAATTAGAAGTCTGATCATCTCAAGATAGCATGCACGTTTTTTTAAAAGAGATTTCTTATATGACTCAAATTTAAAACCCGACTCAAATAAAGATATGTATTTTTAAAAGTGAACGAACATTTAAAAAAAGGGTTAAGTCCGATTTACCCCCCTAAACTCTTGCGAAAGTACGCTTTACCCCCCTAAACTATGATACCATACATAATCCCCCCTTTAACTATTCAATCCGGACACTTAACCCCCCGCGACCAATTTCGGCTGGTTTTACGTCTTTTATCCGACGTGGCACACCCATGTGGCAAATGATGTGGCAGTTACATAAAAATATCCCTCCCCTCCTCTTCTCTCTCTCCCTCTTTCTCTCCCCCGTGAAAAATTCCCCACCAAACCCCTATCCCTAGCGGCGCGGGGGAGCTGGGCGGCGCGGCGGCGTGGTGAAGAACGACACGGGGGCGTGGTGAAGGGCGACGCAGGCGAGGGTGTGTGGCGCGAGCGGCGCGGCGCTGCGCAGGCACGACACTCGCACGGCAGCGCGAGACACGCGCGGCGGCGCGGCACAAGCACAGCGGCGAGGTACATGTGTAGTGGCACGACGCTCACACGGCGGCGAAACGCAAGCATGGGACGGCGCACAGGTATGCCACGGAGCTCAAGCATGTCACTGATGCAACGCCACGCCCCAAGGATTTTTTTCTTGTACAGTAGAAGAAGGAACCGAATAGATATGTGATGACTGTGTGCTAACAGGGTGGAATGCACTGATGTTCTATTAAAATTTTCGGTACTCCTACCTTGAATTTAGTTTTTTAAGATAATAGAGTCTGTCGACCTACTTTTTGACCTTAGTATTTTACTTATTTCTGTTTCTAAAAAAAAAAATGAAATCATCACGATATTCATAGAACTTTTTCTGTTGTGGCATATTTTAATTTTGAAAAGAAATTTTTCAGTATAATTTACATTTTAGCATATATATAACACTAATTTCCAAAGTAAGACAATGATCAATGGGTTAATTCTAAATGGTGGTTCATGCACTCGTACTACTTAAAAAAAAAACGAATGTAGTAGTGTTATCATAAATAGGTTTAATAAATCCATCTTCAAAACTCAAATAAAATATCTAGAGTCACCCTCATCTGATTTTCTTGCACTAGAGCAGATGTTGCATTGGATATAAAACTTAAATAAACCGATTTATTTTGACTTGATTTTGCCCTTTCACCTACATGGGTCAATCGTCATGTGTATGCTCGAATATGAGTGTTCAAACCACCAGCTTCAAATTGGATGCCTGCGTACTGCAACTGACATGTGGGTCCGAGGGCTGTGGGGCTGTCAAGGGGCATCGTCAGTGAGCAGTACTGCAGCGACTCATCGCCCACAGTTTTAAGACGCATTGATGGTTTTGGCTGATAGCTCGGACAAGAGCTTGCTATTGTAGTTGTAATCACACTTTTAAAGGCGGTGTGTTTCGTTTGACAAACTAATTTTAGATTGATTTGACGTTTAACAGGTTTTCAACCCTATGCAATATGAGAATGGGTTCGGCTAGATTCTCATGAAATATATATGAGTTGGCTGGAATAGAAGATGTTACATTTTAAAATCAAACCAGGTAAAAGGACATTTATATCACTTGCATAAGCTTTAACATATATTTTCACTTTAATACTAAAGTTATCTTGAAAAATTTTTCAACTTAACAACCAAGATAATACAAATTATCAAACCTATAAAAAATTCATTGAAATTTCATAATCCATTAGCCAACGTTGTGCGATGAGTTCTAAATTCAAGTACGAAAGTTTATTAATGTTTCCAGGTCGTAATTTTATATGAATTATCCCTGCATTATATGGTTAAACATTCGGTACAGGATTTTAATATTTTTTATTCTTTTTTTTTTGGAATGAAAGGTCACATGTGTGATCCTAGTAGATTTCTTGTGACGGACCACATATTTTCGAGAATTGGGCCTGTTCTATTTTTTTTTTTCTTTTCCCAAGGGAGAAATCCTTATAAATTTTTTTTTATTTTTATATTTTGGCAAAAATTTAAAACATAGTGCCGCGCAAAATTGACCCAAAAATACTGCGGGAATTGGACCACAAATTTTTCCCTCCAAGAACTTACCCGCAATTTCACATCACAGATCTATACAAACTGCTAATATCGCTTCCATAACTCCAGCTCGGTATCCTTAACTCCTAGTCCCCATGAGGCAATCTATGTTCTCAAACTGCTTGGCTTCCCAGTCATGGCTCTCCCCCAAATACCCAATCCGATAGAGGGAGGAGAGGGCGGATGCCTCGGGAATCGAGAGGGAGGCGTTGCCGTCAGCGGTGGCGGCGGCCGTATATGGGTACCTATCCGGCGATGATGGGTCGGATTGGACCGCGGGCGGCGTCTTGTTGGTTTCGTTTACAAGGGTGGGAGGCGGCTCGCTTCTGCCGAGGTTTTTTGGAGGCGCCAGAACCCCCAGCGTACTCTGGGATGGGGAGGGAAGTACCTGGCACAGCTGACGGAGAACGAGCGGTTCGTCGCTCATCCGCCGCCCCGGCCA
Organism: Oryza longistaminata; assembly: GCA_009805545.1. Taxonomy (NCBI): domain Eukaryota; kingdom Viridiplantae; phylum Streptophyta; class Magnoliopsida; order Poales; family Poaceae; genus Oryza; species Oryza longistaminata. Next base: position 1,689,101 of record CM020184.1, read on the forward strand.
ACCAACTCCGTGGGCCGCGCACCGTGTCTGCTTGGACTCGCATCTCCTTAAAAATCGGTTCTTGCCCGGTTCTTGGTGGTGTTTGCATGGGGGCTGATGAGATGGATTGTCTGGATGTTTGTTGGTGCCAGGCCTGCCAGGGTTGCTCTGCCGCGTGGGCAAAGACTGCTCGGCTGCAGTGTGATTCGATGAAAGTACTGTTGATAAAGTAGCACACTAGTAACTATAGTTCTAGGAAGGGGCAGCTAAACAAACAGTATTAACTTCTGTGCCCAACGCGTCCGGTTTCTGGCCCGTAGTAGCCGTTTTCTGCTCGGTCGTAAAAGTCCATAGGATCATCTGAATAACACCTAAACACTTACAATTACTCTCCCCATGAAACTAGCACATGATGAAAATAAACTGACTGTGATATCTCACACTGCAAACCTGCTTATGCTACTTACCTATTGCATTAATCAATCATCAACTCTTTCACTTAGGACAACCCTGCAAATAATCAATGCAACTACAGCCAAGGTTTACAAAAACAATTGGACACAGGTTAATCAAAAGACCAGAAAGCAGCAAAGACTCCACATGTACACCAACATCGCCCCATGTACTGTAAAGACAACTAATCTGCATCACTAAGATCGATCAACTCACACCCCAAGTCCCCCGGCAGCAGACATGATTGCAAACAATGCCTGCCTAACCCAACCCACCCAACCAGGCACTGCATGACAGCATAATTAACACCAACAATCACTACCTGCATCATGCACACTATCTTTTTCCTTGGTGCTCTGAAATAGTGATCAGTGGGCAGTTAGCTCTGAACTCTGATCAATGTGTGTGTTTACTCGCGCGCCGGCAAAGTGCACGGCAAAGTGAAGCTAGCAAACGCATGCTTCAAACGCAACCAAAGCCATGATGATGAGAAAACGCCATCTATCCATCCAGCCTTTGGAGCTCGCAACGTCCTTCCATCATCCCCCCCGCCCCCCCCCCCCCCCCCAATCTATTCTGTCTGTCAAAATATCCTCTCCTATTCAATGTAGTAGTGGTACTTGTATGCAATGCACAACACTTGAACTCAACACATTCCTTTGCTTCCCTTCTACCTCCCCTCATGAGGTGCACACACAATCTTTGGTTCTCTCTCTCTAGGTAGCTCTCTCTCTACTACAATTGAAGGTTGCATTACAATCTCAATTGGGGGCCCTATTTTATGAAGACCCCCAACTTATTATCCACTCCACACATAACCACTTCCTCACCTAGCATGGCAAGCGGAGAGGATCATCATCCATCACCTCTACTAGCATGCACGCAAGGCCTCAACTACATTTTCAATATCAGGTGGCCACTTTCAAAGGGCTCAAAACTCGCTTTCAAGGTGGATGTTTGTCAACTCGTGCGCCATTAGTGTTAAAAATAAGTAAAGGTGGAGGTTTTGGTTCGAGAACATGTTTTTTTGGTGGCGCAATGTTTCCCAAAAACCAAATCTTGAATTTTGCAGGAAAAAATCTTTAGAATCGACGGGAAAAAATTTAAGCGGGACATCCAAATTTAAGGAATAATTTTCTTATGTTATCTTTTTTTTCTCATTAAAATTGCTCACTCTGACCAAAAAGAATTGATGATAAGGTTGAAAAAAAAGTACAGGAAAAAAGATGAAGAGAGTTTCCTTTGATATTCCCTTGGAGAGGACTGACAACATTACAATTAATCTCCGAAATCAAAATAGTAAAATCCATGGAGTCGAAAAAAGGATACATATGATAGTCCGTCGATGAAAAACAAGGACGGTTTCAATAACACACAGAATAAGTAATGTGTAATTGTTCACTATGTTTTTGACAATTTCGCCTAAGCCAGATAAAACACTTAAAAATTGTTGACACATATATTGTCATCGATCTAGAGTCCACGCCTGAATTCCATACAAAACCAGATGCCGTCAACATGGCAACCTAGCTAGCTGCCAACATCCAGCAGATCTTGTTCTTATAACCTTCCCCACTCTCCTCCCCTTCCTCTACTCCTTCCATTTTAGTACTCCATGTTTCAAGTTAGTGCTAGTTCTGTTCACTAGTCGTTCGTGTTAGCTCCTCTCTCCCTCCTCTTCCACACAACTGTTCCACTAACCCAATCACTAGGGCAGCTCGCTCATTTCATTCTCAGTCTCAGCTCAGGCTCAAGCAAAGTAAGCAAGAAGATTAGAAGAAGAGGAGGAAAAAATTAAATTGGGGTTGGAGTTTTTGATGAACGACCGCTACCACCCGCGATTCTCCTCTCCTCTCCTCGCTCGCGCTGCCCGCGCCGTCCGCGGTCGTCGCGCTCACCGCCCGACGGCCTCGCGCTGCTGGCGCTCAAGGCGGCGGCTCACGATGACCCGCTGTCGGTGCTCTCGGTCGTGGTCGGAGTCGACCGCCCCTGCGTGTGGCCCGGGGTGACGTGCTCAAGTGACGGCGGCGGGCGGCGGAGCCGCGGCGGCGGGTTGGTCGGGTGGCGCTCGCCGGAAGAACCTGTCCGGGTACATCCCGTCGGAGCTCGGCTCGCTGTCGTTCCTCGGCGGCTGAACCTGTCGTCACGACAAACCGGCTCGCCGGCGGCGTCCCGGCGGCGCTGTCCCGAAACGCGTCGTCGCTGCACTCGCTGTTCCTTCTACGGGAACGGCTCACCACGGCGCCCTCGCCGTGCGCTCTGCGACATCCGCGGCTGCAGAACTCGACGTGTCGAGGAAGCGCGCTGTCCGGGTGGCTCCCCGGCGACCCTCCGGACCTGCCGGAAGCCTGCAGCGGCTCATCCTCGCCGGATTCGTTCTCCGGGAGGTGCGCGGGGATCTGGCGCCGAGATGGGGAACCCAGCAAAGCTGGACATTCGTCGACGGGTTCAATGGCTCCCTCCCGGCCGACCTCGGCGAGCTTCCCCGAGGTGCTCGCCGCACGCTGGACCTCTGCCAACCGGTTCTCCGGCGTCGTCCGCCGGAGCTGGGGCGGCTGCCGGCACCGTCATCGCTCGACCCTCCGCTTCAAACAACCCTCTCCGGCGCCATCCCGCAGAACGGCTCGCTCGCCAGCCAGGGCCCCACCTCCTTCCTCAACAACCCGGCCTCTGGGCTTCCCTCTCCAGGTCCCTGCCGGCCGTCCCGCGCCGACGCAGTCAGCACCGGGCGCCGACGACACGACGACGACGAACCCACCCCATCGTCCGGCCCTCCGCGCCGCCGCCTGCCGCGGCTCGGAACACCCACCCCGATCAGGACCAGCCTGAATCGCCTCATCTCATCGCCCGACGCCGCCGCGTCGCCCTCGTCCGGCGTCTCTAGTCTAACGTTACTGGAAGGGTCAAGGATCGCAAGAAACAAGCGCCGCTCCTCCACCGCGCCCGCGGCGACGAGAACGAAAGCCGCCACGGGCTCTGCGTGCATATGGGGGGTCGTCACGGGCGTTCGACTCGAACACCGACACCGACGACTCGTCGTCGTCGGAGAACGGCGACGGCGGCGGAGGAGTAACGGCGAGGGGGAGCTGGTGGCGATCGACACAGGGGGTTCAGGGTGGACGCTGGACGAGCTGCTCCGGTCGTCGGCGTACGGTTTGCTGGGGAAGGGAGGAAAGGGGGATCGGTTACAGGTGGTGGTCGGCAACGGCGCGAACGCCGGTGGCGGTGCGGCGGCTGGGCGGCGGCGGGGGAGGCGGTCGAGGCGGTGCAAGGATTCGCGGCGGAGGCGCGGCGGTGGGGCGGGCCGCGCCCCGCCAACGTGGTGCGGCTGCGGGCGTACTACTGTCCGCCGACGAAGAAGCTGGTCGTCACCGACTTCGTCGGCAACGGCAACTCGCCACGCGCGCTGCGTGCGTAAACACCCTCGCTGATTGACACTTCATGCTAAAACTAATTTACTCCTCCGTCCAAAAAAAGCGCAACCCTGAGTTTTCGTGTCCAACTTTAACTATCCCGTTCCTTTTTATATGAATTTTTTTATCATTCGTATTTTCATTGTTGTTAGATGATAAAACATGATTAATATTTTTATGCGTGAGGGGGCTTGTTCTTTTTATTTTTTTTCATAATTTTTTCAAATAAGACGAGCGGTCAACGTTAGGGCATGGAAATCCGGGTTGTTTTTTTGGCGGAGGCTCCGTAGTCCGTACTACCTACCTCTGCTTTTGTTTTTCTTTTTCTTTTTTTTGTCAAAAGTTCTTTTAACTTTTGAAACTTTGAAAATTTTTTTAAAACTATCTTGAAACACAAAATTAGTTTCCATTTATACAATTTGAATATATTTTTATAATATATTTTGATGGAAAATATTATCATATTTTTTTTCTATAATTTGGGTTAAACTTTAAAAAAATTAAAAAGTCAAAACAACTTATAATATATAACTGATGGATGTATTAAACGGAGCATATCGATGGTTAACACTCTCGATTTCATTAAGCCGCTCCCAAAACTTAAATTTTATTAAAATTTTTATATAGTGTTATTTTTGACGTATTTGTTTTTAACACGATAATAACAAATATGTAAAAAAGGTTATAGATTAATTTTTAAGTTGTTTATATTGATTATATATAAGTAAGCGAAACTGGGGGATGTCTTTAATTTTAGTAAGAATCGAGAATGGTTTGTTTTTCTCTTTTTTGACAAAATTTTGTCGAGATTTGACGTTGGGTTTTATTAATTGGATGGCACATTGTCTTGCGTGTAGTTGTTGCTACAGTGTCTTTATTTTGGAACCGTTGCTATCGAGTGGGCATGGTAGTTGCAAGTAACCATGATTGATTGCATTCCGACGAGATCACCCGAAGCCCAAACATTGTTTTGATTAGGGAAAATATGTTTATCTGCCTGATTAGACAGTCCTCAAATATTTTGTGACACTATTCAATAAAATCTATGGAACAACCTTGGCTTAGGAAAATGTTCGCCATAACATCCCTTTTCAAATTTTTTTAACGTTTCTCAATTACACACCTCACCAGTTCTTTATATACAAATTCCTCTCGTTTTATAATGTAAAACTTTCAACATTTGCTCACTTCAATTTATATGTTAATGAATCTTACATATGCAATATGTTTAGATTCATTAACTCTAATATATATATGTGTGCTGAACAATAACTAGAAAATACTTACATTATGAACGAGAGGGAGTACTACGTATAAGTAGGAGTACAATTAGTAAACTAACGTACGTCGTTTTTGTTTATATGTAGCGTTCTGGGTTGTCTAGTGCTTGCTTTGTTTTTGCTTTGTGTTTGAGTTCTTTAATTGAGATGTCGTATACTCGCATGGTAGCCACATGGTACTTAATCGCTTCGAATCTGTTTGGGCAGCACGTCCAGGCACAGTTTGATTTGTAAATTCTGCGAAAACCTAGGAGAAACTAAGGGCTTATTTGGTTAGATTAGGATTTTTAAATCAAAGTATAGAAAAAGTTAAAAGATTAGGATGTCTTATGCACTCCTATTCTTAGGAATTTTTTTCCCAAGAGGTCTCACCTTATATCTATAGAATCCTATATAAAATTCTGCTTGCCAAGACTATAGTCTTTAGAATTTGTATGAATCTATTCCGCTATGTAAACGAACGATTGAATATAGAAAAATCCAAGATCCAATTCCTACAATAATCTTTATAAAAAACATTCTAAATCGAATGAGCCCTACTTGGCTAAAATCTATTAAGACTTTACTAAAATCTATAAGTAAATTGGATCAAAAATCCTGCCATCCAAGTAGGCCTAAGTGGTGCTGTCACAATAACAACAGCAAACGGCAACTTGTAAGTCCGAAAGGAGTCCGTGCAACGAAAGCGTGTCACAGGAGTACAACTCCAGCACAGTTAAATAATTTAAGTCTTACATACATGAAATGAAATGGATGATAGATCTCATCTCATCATGGGGAGGAATTACCAAAAAGGCAAATGCCTTTTCAGACAAAAAATCTTGGAGGCGAGACTGGTCCTTGGTCCTTTTACAAGTTCCAAAACAATGCAGAAGAAAGCACACACCGCGCTTTGTCTCCCTGGCTTGCGACCCACCCTGCGAGTCCCATGGCCATTTACCGCGAAGAATGTGCCTTAGTCCTATCCAGGTTCGCAAACAGCGGGTTTCATTAAAAAACCGATGTCAACCTCCTTCGGCTAGGTAAACGGGTCAAAAATTCAAAGAATCTAATTGAATTTCAAATTTTCAATGAAATTCGACCTGGAATTTTATTGGTTAATTAATGGTTTTGCGTAAACAAAGCTAATTTCGATTCAGCGGACGGTTTTTTCGACCTGCTCATTTTTGGCCCTTCCTACTAATTCTTGCTATGTTCTTGGGAAAAATTAATGGCTTTTTTTCGTTGAGTTTTAAGTGGAGATTCATTGAAGCTCAAACAGTTTGATTAGTGAAAAGTAAGTTAACACCTTAATAGGCAACCGTATCGATCTCTTCTGCACTTGCCATCCCCGTTCAGTTTAAAACTAAAAGAGTAAATGATTAGAGAGGACGGCAGTTCAGTTTATTTACCGGGTTGTGGTTGGAGGCATTGCTTGCTATCCATTGTAGACTGTGGACCGGCGTGGGTCCAATTATTTTGGAAACGAATTCCGCCTCCTTATTAAGCTTGAGAATGTGTATATGCTTTAATGTGTACGAATAGCATCTCGTCGTCTACCTATTGCCTTATCATTTTCAACCAAAACTTTATTTTGAGTTATTAGAACTTAAAAAATTTTTGAGTTGGTTTATGGAGGTATTTCTTAGTATTTTATTTTCTGGCATTGATTTTTAAACAGATAAAAAACACTAATATAACAGGTTTTTTAAATCGCTAAATTTATTTTTTGGTTGCTTAGTTCATTTTCCTGGCTTGTCAACCATAGATAAAAACAATAGAGATTAGACAGTTAGATCCAATAATTTAGTTTATACGCCAAAAAAAAAATCTAATGTGATGGAAGTAGATGAGCAGCCTGCAACCTGGCATAAAGTTGGTGCGCATAACCCCGCTACTTACTACTTTACTTCTTCTTTTGATAAAAATAATTATCACTAAGCAATCATCACAAGCTCAGGTGCATTAAAATATATGGAAGCCAAGTTACACAATGTATGCTTCTGTAGTACTGTTTCATAAGCAGGAGAGGGAAAAAGAGGGTGAAGAGTAACTTTAGTCACTTCTTTGTGAAAGATTAATGTTTAGAAGCATCTTTACATCAGAATCATATCAAGCTCCCAAAGTTGTTGTCTTACTGTCTTTACATAGCACAATGTCCTGAAACCAAAGTGATTAAAAGCTGAGAAATTAGAAGGAGCCTTTCAGCCCCTCCAGAATAACAGGGGAAAGACAGACAAGAACAACCTTTTCCAGGCCTGAAACCTTTGTCACTGTCCTGCCCTAACAGCATGCATCTCCTGGTCACTAATCTATCATTAGAGACTACCTAAGCTGTCCCTGGGAGCAAAGGCAAAAAGCATTAAAAGGGAAAAATTGACGGTGATAATTGGGTATGGGCAGCTTATAGAGGCATGTCTTGCCTGATGATGCATGATCAGAGAGTGCCTTTCTGTTGTGCTCAACTGACAATGTAGAACTGCTGCGTTGAGGACTGGTGTTTTGGCAGGTGTTGTTTTTGATTGGCTTTAAGACTTTGAAAGGATAAAGGTTGACAGCCTTTTAATGATGAGAAGGAAAATTAAGAAAGTTCTCTAGGAGCTGCTAAATCAACAAATTGTTTGGTGTCTACTAATTTAGTTAGCATAGAAAGCCAGAAAAAATTTCAGTATATTACACAAGTACAATAAAAAAAAAACATTTTTATCAGCTCTGTGTATACATGTCACTTCATTCTATTGTATCTATGAGGAGTACATAGAACAACAAATGCTTGATTAAGTTCGGAAGTTGCTATCTAGTTTTTATGTAGTTTCATCTAATTGTGGAGGAGGATTTCTGCTCTAATCAATATACAAGCAAAAACCTCTATGCCTTTCCTTAAAAAAAAAACCTGATTGGAAGGATCCGGTTGCAGTCACATTTTTACAGTTAGCGACCAGTTAACCTCTCATAAATAATATTATCAGAACAGTGAGAACCACTTATATGTGGACCTCATTTTCCTCCCGGTTCATATACCACGAGACTTTCTAATAACTTCTCGCTTAAGAGTCGCACAACTGCAGAGAATCCACCTCTACGGTTAATGGTTACTCTTATGTCTCCTCTGTCTGGGCCTCCTGGGACATGTTGAATCCAATCAAAACACACGGACCTGGGTTTGCTTACTGTCTGGGGGGAACAAGAACAGTCACAGGCAAGGAGTGCAGGGGCTGCCCTGCCATGTGCATTGCCACTCCATCATGTGTCTGCTGAAAACCTGAAACTTCAAGGCATTTCTTATCTGGTCCTGCAGACACATTATATTTGCTCTGCTCAGTTTAAAAACGGTCATTAAAATTCTTGGTGCACTTAGTGTTCCTGGGAAACACTAATAAACGTGGGACGATCCATAATTCCATAATGCTGCTTGAGGGATTTGAGTGCACTGAGTATTGGGATCTTATCCTGTGAGCTAGGCGTAAGCTGCCGTCCGCTTTGCACATGCGTCGTGCAAATCTGTATTTGGTAATCATGTGGCTTGGTAGGAAAAATAATGATTCTTGTATTATAGATGTTATCCTGTTCAATTTGTCCTAAGTTAAAAATTTGGGTGCACTGTTATATTACTCTTAGCTGTTCATAGTATTTTGTACTTGCTATGTTTCTTTTTAACGTTGGTTAGTTAATTTTTTATATATATTTTAGCTGGAGCGCCTAGTAATTTTTATGGGGACAAAAGTAACGAATTGCTGACGTGAGAAGCCCATGCAGTTTTGTCGCTTAAAAAGAGTGAATTTCTATGAAGCTCTGTATGGATAGAAACTCCCTCGTTTCATATACATTTTTTGTCAAACATTTTATGTTTAATCAAAATTTATAGAAAAAAATTTAAACCAGCATCTATAATACAAAGTCATCAGTTTCATTAAATCTGTATTGAATGTATTATAATAATATGTTTGTTTTCTATGTTAAAATTCTTACTATATTTTTCAAAATAAACTTGGACCAAACTTAAAAGGTTAAGTTAAAAAAATTAATACAAGTTTATAATATGAACACAGATGGACACCTAATAATACAAAAGACAAGTGTAAAACCAATAGAAAAAATAAACGGGATGCTAAAATACTGTTCAAAATAAACCATAGTATTATAGTTGTAAATGTACTACAATGTAATTACACTATAGTTACACTTTACAGTGTAACAGCACGTGTAACAATATTTAATATCATATAAGTTAATATTAAAAGGTTTTGCATATATTATTTTAATACTTATATACAAGTTTTATTACACGTATTTACAATTATATTAAGTATTAACATTATATTTATAGCTTAGATTTGAAAAATTTTCCTTAAAAAAACTTGATAGTCCCTGAATAATATCCCCTTTTGCAAATTGTCGTTGACTCATGTACGCGTTGACTTTTTCCCCAGGTCGTCCGGGTCAAACACCCTGTCGTGGTCAACGCGGCTGAAGATCGCGAGGGGCGCGGCGCGCGGCCTCGCGTACCTCCACGAGTGCAGCCCGCGGCGGTTCGTCACGGCGAGGTTCAAGCCCTCCAACATCCTCTCGACGCCGACTTCACCCGCGCGTCGCCGACTTCGCCTCGCCCGCCTCCTCGCCGTCGCCGGGTGCGCCGACGACGTCGTCGACGCGCCCCCGGCGTCGACGTCGGGCGGCGGCGGCGGCCTGCTCGGCGGCGCCATACCGTACACGCGCGAAGCCGGCGTCGGACCGCGGCGGCGGCGGGTACCGCGCGCCCGAGGCGCGGGCGGCGGGGGCGCGGCGCGGGCAGAAGTGGGACGGTGTCTCGTTCGGCGTGGTGCCTGATGGAGATGCTGACCGGGCGCGGCCCCGCGACACGCGTCGCCGTCGACGTCGGCGTCGTTTCGGCGCCGTCGTCGTCGTCGGCCGCGACGGCCGCGACGACGGACCGGTCGGGGAGCGGCGAGCAGGGCAACGGCGGCGTCGGCGGGCGGCGCGTTGGTGCCGGAGGTTGGTGCGGTGGCGTGCGGCGCGGGTTCGAGGAGGAGGCGCGGCCGGTGGCGGAGATGGTGGACCGGCGCCTGCTCCGGGACGCGCCGCCGCTGCCGAAGAAGGAGGTGGTGGCGGGCGTTCCACCTCGCGCTCGCCTGCACCGAGCTCGACGCCGACCCTCCGCCAGGATGAAGGCCGTCGCCGAACACCCCGACAAGATCGCCTCCTCATGATCGATCGACGAACCGATGCAGATCAGAGCTCCATGCGAATCTGCTTCTTACTTCTTCTTTCTTCTTCTTTCTTTCTGCGCAAAATGTGAATTGATCATCACAATGACATGGTTGTCCGAGAAATCATTCTCTTTCTCTTTTTTTTGTCGGTTCTTGGAAATATTTTTCCGAGCTTTTTTTTCTGTAACTTGTAAGTTGGTGTTTTTTTGGGTGGCTGCTATTCTTTTGGCTGGAATTGATCAAGTCATTTTGAGGATGATATATATATATATAGGGTATATAGGAGGGAAGTAGATAATCAAGTTGCTTGTTGTAAGTTCTATACTGTTGTGCTGTTTGTTCATTGAAAAGTTACATGTGAAATATCGAGGGGGAATATATATGCCGGTTTAATTTGGAGTCCGGTTGCGAGGACAAGCTCATATTACCCTTTTAATAACATCACAATTTGTTTAAAAAAACATGCTTTAAGACACATTTTGATTTAGATTATTTGACGGATTATCACCATGGATTATAGTAATAAATAAATTGTTTAAAAAACTAGACTTAACTAACATTTTAAGATAAATGTTCTAAGCAATACATCATAATAAAGTATTTTTAAGAAAATTATTTTTCAAAGGCGTAGTAACAAATAATACGGTGAAGAATATATGCATTTAAGTTGACTAAGGTGTGTTCGGCACCCATTTTCCCAACCCCTCTCCCTCGTTTTTCATGCGCACGCTTTTCAAACAGCTAAATGGTATGTTTTTTTGCAAAAAAATTGTATACGAAAGTGCTTAAAAAAATCAAATTAATCTATTTTGGAAAAAATAGCTAATACTTAATAATCACGCCTAATGGATCGCTCCATTTTCGTCGGCGGGAGGGATTAGTTTCCCATCCCTGAAACCGAACACAGCCTAAACCTAGCATCACTTTCTGATCCATCTAATCACCCATTGACTATGTCGGAGCCGAGCTCCTCGAGCGGGAAGGTTGGTACCGTCCCTTGGAGATTCACCCAAGGTGCGGGGCGCAATCTGTGGATCGCGATTCGGCCAAGGTTGGTACCCTCCCTTGGAGATTCGGCCAAGATCGCGATCGCATGTCCATAGATTGCGCTTGCGATTCACAACTCCTATCTCTGGTAGCATATGTACCCTCTTAGGCTGGTTCTTTAGTGGGGATGGGAACTAATCCCTCTGGCACCTATAAACGGAGCGACTCCGTTGCGGCATGTTAATTAAGTATTAATCATTTTTAAAGAAAAAAATAGATTAATAGTATTTTAAAATAACTTTCACATAGGAAATTTTTTGCAAAAAAACATACCGTTTAGCAATTTGAGAAATGTGAGCGTGAAAAAAAGAGAGTTGAGTTGGGAAAGGTGGGGAAGAACACAGCCTGATAGTTTATGTTTTTATGGATACAATTGCATTTTGTATATAACTCATGGTTTCATTTTCATATAATCGTATTTCAATCAAAACTCTGTTTTTATCTTCATACTAGAAAAATACCCATGTGTAGCAACGAGTGAAGGCTATTTTAATTTATTATTGTTATACGGTTTAGTTAAGGTGAAATTCACTATGAGAATTCGCTTGATATATACATTTTTTAGAAAATCATGAGCTGCAATTAGGGTCTGATCATCTCAAGTTAGCATGTAAAGTTAATTTTTTAAAGAGATTTCTTTATACGATTGCTCATATATTTCCAAAAGTGAACGGACTTAAATCCCGACTCAAATACATATCTATATTTTCAAAAAGCGAACGAACTTGAAAACTGACTCATACACGAGACGTATCAAAATATCCGATAAAAACATCTTCAATCTTTATAATGTTCACTGTGAGAATTCGTTTGGATATATTTTTTTCTAGAAAATTGTGAGCTACAAATTAGAAGTCTGATCTTAAGTTAGTATGCAAGTTTTTTTTAAAGAGATTTCTTATATGACTCAAATTTAGAACCCCTCAAATAAAGATATGTATTTCCAAAAGTGAACGAACATAAAAACTGACCCATACACGGATGACGTTATACGTAGAAATAGAGATAGAGCGGTGTAATCTTACTTTTTTTCAATAAATTGTAAAGGGTGCAATTTGATTCATTATATACATTTTTTTCACTTCTATTTCACCACAGACCACAAACTGTATTTTGTATATAACTATTAAGAAATCTACGCCGGTCATAATACGTAAACACCATGATCAAATACCATGCCGAATACACTTGCAAAACCAGAAATTCTGATGCAGTATACAAAAAACTTTACCTTGAAAAATTAAATTCGTATAGGAGGAGTATATATTGTTGGCTTCTATTTCCACCACGGACACAAACTCTATTTTTGTATACAACTATTTCAATCAATCGCATGGTTTATACCACGGACACACTGATGTAATAGTAATAGCACGCCAAATACACTTGCAAAACCGAAATTCTCATGCCAGTATACAACCGAATACAGTACCAGGCTACTAGCTAGTGCAGTAGTCCTAGTCAGTCAGGGTTCACAAAATCCAAAAATCGATCGGTTTCATGAAACCGCTGATTATCAATGTGTGAAAACTGACTGGTATTACTCGGTTTTTATATCGTCTTAATCGAAAGTCATCACCTTTTTATCTATTCTTTTGCTGGTTTTTATAACCGAAATGAAAAGGTAAACCTGATAGTAGATCCTAGTCTACCTTCGGAAAAAAGAAAGAAAGAAAAAAGAAGTCAGACTCGTGTCGTAGGCCACCACCTTTTCAACGGCCCACCACAGATCACCAACGCCAATCGCCCACACACAAATACACTCCTCCACACCCACCTCCTCTT
>CM020184.1:1702268-1726193 GCA_009805545.1 Oryza longistaminata
CCCCTCCGCCGCCGCCGCCTCCTCCCCCCCTCGCCTCGCCGCGCTTAAACCCTCGCCGCCTTCCCGCTCCGAACGCCCCCGACCATGGCGCACGCCCTCGGCTGCGGCGCCGCCACGGCCCCCGCCGGTGAGCTAGATCTTCTTCTTCTTCTTCTTTTTCTGTGACGATGTGTTGGGTTTTTTTTTTCCTTTTTCTGGTTCTGATTGGTTTTTTGCGGCGGTGGGTCGTTGGCTTTGGCTGTGCAGGGGTGGGTCTGCTCCACCACCATGAGAAGGCTGGGGCGTTGTTCAGTGCCGCAGGCTCCGTCGTCCGGGTTCAGCAGCTCAACGGGAAGGGGAGCAAAAGCCAAGGTATTGACTGTTCATGCCCTTGTGGATGATGATGTATCGTCTCTTGTTATGTACCTGTATGTGCAATGTAGGATATGTTATTGGTTACATCTGTTGGCGCTAGATTAATTACTTGTGTTACTAATGTGGACCTGTTTAGTACAAGCATGTGATCTGTGAAGCTATGCTTTCTGGTTCGATCAGTTCTTGTTGTGCTAATGTGCAAATAAATTGATTTAGAGAACCTCCTCTTTCTTTCTTTCTTGGACTTAACCACATTAGTTCAAACGCTCTTAATTGCACATACACACACAAAAGGCTGTTAGGACATGACTATGAAATCACTTATACAGCCAATTTGATGCCCTCTTGTTTGGCTTAATCTAGTTTTACACATCTTTCTGTGAACAGTTAAAAAGAGATTGGTTCATCTTGTTGGGTTTAATCTAGTTTCAGGATTGTACATGAACTTTTATGATAGCATACTGCTTGCAATAGCAAATTTTATGGCTTATGCCTATGTTAATTCTGTTCATCTTTGTCCATAGTTGTTAACATGTTGTGTTCAATAAATGAGCTTGCAATAGCAAATTTTATGGCTTATGCCTATGTTAATTCTGTTCATCTTTGTCCATAGTTGTTAACATGTTGTGTTCAATAAATGAGCTTGCAATAGCAAATTTTATGGCTTATGCCTATGTTAATTCTGTTCATCTTTGTCCATAGTTGTTAACATGTTGTGTTCAATAAATGATAATCCTTTGTCAAAATATGCAGCTATAAGATGTGCAATGCCAAGTGCAAGTGAGCATGGTGGAATTTCAACTGCAACAGCTAGTAGTAGTGATCAAAAGAAAGGTGGACTGCGTGGCAAACTGAATAAAGTTGTTCTAGCTTACAGTGGTGGTTTGGATACATCAGTTATTGTTCCATGGCTCCGGTATATATATTCTTCTTGTTTTAGTACCAATTTGTACAATCCTATGTTCTATATTAATTTGACTCATGCAAACTATGCCATTTTCTTGTTTGATTGAAGGGAGAACTACGGTTGTGAAGTTGTCTGTTTCACTGCTGATGTTGGCCAGGTATGTTGTTCATTACTCCTGTAATTATCAAGCCTGCATTATTTTCTTTTAGTTTGTAATGTCATGCGAACCACAACTTCCTGCTGCATTACCGAAGACGTTCATAATGTTTTTCTCTGCTTGCTCTCACCAGTATCTCTTTGTTACCTAGTAGAGTAGTACTTTTGTTATTCTTTTGGCTGTTACATTATTTTTTACCATATGACCTTTTGCTTTATAAATTTCATGATTTGGGGGGTTCCTAGGTCTTCTACTGGTATATTTCTTTTGTTGTCAATAATCAAACAAAGTTGCATTATAGTTTGAAACTTTCTTACTTCTTTTCAGTTAACCATAACTTCGATTCATATACCTTTGCAGGGTGACATTGAATTGGAAGGGCTAGAGAAGAAGGCAAAAGCTAGTGGTGCAAGCCAGCTTGTTGTGAAGGACTTGAAAGAAGAGTTCGTTAGTGAATACATATACCCCTGCTTGCGTGCTGGTGCAGTTTATGAAAGAAAGTATCTGCTGGGGACTTCAATGGCTAGGCCTGTTGTTGCCAAGGTGAATAGTTGCTCTATCTGTAATCCCCTAGAACTTTAGTAATATATATTTTCCTTAAAGGTAATATTTTAAATACATCTTTTGCCCAGCTTTATCAGGAGCATGCTCATAAGTAACATGAGAAACAGTGGGATTTGCATCTACGGCAAAAGATAAATTTCCTGATAACTTTAGAGAAGGCTGGGGCGTTGTTCAGTGCCGCAGGCTCCGTCGTCCGGGTTCAGCAGCTCAACGGGAAGGGGAGCAAAAGCCAAGGTATTGACTGTTCATGCCCTTGTGGATGATGATGTATCGTCTCTTGTTATGTACCTGTATGTGCAATGTAGGATATGTTATTGGTTACATCTGTTGGCGCTAGATTAATTACTTGTGTTACTAATGTGGACCTTTTTAGTACAAGCATGTGATCTGTGAAGCTATGCTTTCTGGTTCGATCAGTTCTTGTTGTGCTAATGTGCAAATCAATTGATTTAGAGAACCTCCTCTTTCTTCCTTGGATTTAACCACATTAGTTCAAACGCTCTTAATTGCGCGCGCACACACACACAAAGAAAAGGCTGTTAGGACATGACTATTAAATCACTTATACAGCCAATTTGATGTCCTATTGTTTGGCTTAATCTAGTTTTACACATCTTTCTGTGAACAGTTAAAAAGAGATTGGTTCATCTTGTTGGGTTTAATCTAGTTTCAGGATTGTACATGAACTTCTATGATAGCATACTGCTTGCAATAGCAAATTTTATGGCTTATGCCTATGTTAATTCTGTTCATCTTTGTCCATAGTTGTTAACATGTTGTGTTCAATAAATGAGCTTGCAATAGCAAATTTTATGGCTTATGCCTATGTTAATTCTGTTCATCTTTGTCCATAGTTGTTAACATGTTGTGTTCAATAAATGATAATCCTTTGTCAAAATATGCAGCTATAAGATGTGCAATGCCAAGTGCAAGTGAGCATGGTGGAATTTCAACTGCAACAGCTAGTAGTAGTGATCAAAAGAAAGGTGGACTGCGTGGCAAACTGAATAAAGTTGTTCTAGCTTACAGTGGTGGTTTGGATACATCAGTTATTGTTCCATGGCTCCGGTATATATATTCTTCTTGTTTTAGTACCAATTTGTACAATCCTATGTTCTATATTAATTTGACTCATGCAAACTATGCCATTTTCTTGTTTGATTGAAGGGAGAACTATGGTTGTGAAGTTGTCTGTTTCACTGCTGATGTTGGCCAGGTATGTTGTTCATTACTCCTGTAATTATCAAGCCTGCATTATTTTCTTTTAGTTTGTAATGTCATGCGAACCACAACTTCCTGCTGCATTACCGAAGACGTTCATAATGTTTTTCTCTGCTTGCTCTCACCAGTATCTCTTTGTTACCTAGTAGAGTAGTACTTTTGTTATTCTTTTGGCTGTTACATTATTTTTTACCATATGACCTTTTGCTTTATAAATTTCATGATTTGGGGGGTTCCTAGGTCTTCTACTGGTATATTTCTTTTGTTGTCAATAATCAAACAAAGTTGCATTATAGTTTGAAACTTTCTTACTTCTTTTCAGTTAACCATAACTTCGATTCATATACCTTTGCAGGGTGACATTGAATTGGAAGGGCTAGAGAAGAAGGCAAAAGCTAGTGGTGCAAGCCAGCTTGTTGTGAAGGACTTGAAAGAAGAGTTCGTTAGTGAATACATATACCCCTGCTTGCGTGCTGGTGCAGTTTATGAAAGAAAGTATCTGCTGGGGACTTCAATGGCTAGGCCTGTTATTGCCAAGGTGAATAGTTGCTCTATCTGTAATCCCCTAGAACTTTAGTAATATATATTTTCCTTAAAGGTAATATTTTAAATACATCTTTTGCCCAGCTTTATCAGGAGCATGCTCATAAGTAACATGAGAAACAGTGGGATTTGCATCTACGGCAAAAGATAAATTTCCTGATAACTTTAGTAATAGCATTAATAAATAACACTATGCTGATAACTTTTCCTGGGCTTCTATGGGCATTGAATGGTCTCCTGTCAAATTTCTTTGTTATATGTGAGATAGGATCTATAAGGATTGTAGGACCGACCTTTAATATACAATTGAGTAATTAGCACAAATGGTTAATAATAAAAACATGGAAATGATGTGCTTGAAGTAACATCAGAAATATTGCAAATAATTTATATTTGTTTATTCTGTTTGAAAACACCATATACCTCCATTGCAGGCAATGGTTGATGTTGCAAAGGAAGTTGGTGCAGATGCAGTTGCTCATGGATGCACTGGAAAAGGCAATGATCAGGTAAATACTGATGTTAATTAGAATATTAATATGGCAGTCATCTGATGCTAACCTTTTTCTGTAGGTTCGTTTTGAGCTTACATTCTATGCTTTAAACCCTGAGCTTAAAGTGGTGGCACCTTGGAGGGAGTGGGATATCACAGGACGTGAAGATGCTATTGAGTATGCAAAGAAACACAATGTGCCAATTCCTGTTACAAAGAAATCAATATACAGCCGTGATCGAAATTTGTGGCACCTTAGCCATGAGGTATTTCTGCTGTCTTTTTTACTCTTCATTCCTTCCTAGTCTTTCTGAAGATCTTTTCTATTTGATATTTTCTTTCTACCCGTTTCTTACAATTGTTTACGTATTGCTTATGCTCCAAACCTTCAAATCAATGAATTACACCATCGTATTGATATCATGATCAATCTTCTGCATCTTTTTGTAGTTAAGTACTTACATTATGTAAACATTTCAGGGTGACATTTTGGAAGATCCAGCAAATGAGCCAAAGGAAGATATGTATATGATGTCAGTTGCACCAGAAAATGCACCTTCAAAACCTGAGTAAGCGATAATCATGTCTTATGTGTTTGGTACTTTACAAGTATTCTCTATGCTCTTTATGCGAAGTTCTTAAATTGCTGTCATGATTCAATATAGTATGCTTTCACGCTTAATGGTACATGGTACGGGCTATCTCAATTCTCAAGGGCCATACAGTCCTGAAGTTCGTAGTTAAGTTAGGTGGGCATTGATTGAACTTCTGTGTGAGACTGTAGAGTACTGACTAATTTTCAAGGACTATCTGAAGAGAATCACAAATTCTTGCTCAGATACCATAGTCATTTTGTTTTGCAAATTCTTGTTAGCTTGCTACAATTTTGCGTGTGCTGTTTTTCATCTTCTTACTTGCTAAGATATATTTTTCATTCGCCCACACTAGTAACTTTTTTTTTACTTGGCCCACATCTGTAGTATCTAACCTAAGCTTCATACATCCAGGTATTTGGAGATTGGTATTATTGCAGGTGTTCCTGTTTCCATCAATGGAAAAGATCTCTCACCAGCATCTCTCCTTGCCAAGCTCAATGAAATCGGTGGAAAGCATGGTATTGGGCGCATTGATATGGTGGAAAACCGCCTTGTAGGCATGAAGTCCCGTGGTGTATACGAGACCCCCGGTGGCACCATCATGGCAGCTGCTGTCCGTGAGCTCGAGTCCTTGACTTTGGACAGGGAGACAATGCAGTGGAAGGACATGCTTGCCCTCAAGTACGCCGAGCTGGTCTACGCTGGCCGTTGGTTCGACCCGCTCCGACAATCCATTGATGCGTTCATGGAGAACATTACCGCGACAACAACCGGCTCCGTGACTCTCAAGCTGTACAAGGGCTCTGTAAACGTCGCGTCCCGGAAGAGCCCATACAGCCTGTACAGGGAAGACATCTCCTCATTTGAGAATGGGGAGATCTACAACCAGGCTGATGCTGAAGGGTTCATCAGGCTATATGGTCTCCCTACCAGAGTCCGGGCAATGCTGGAGAAGGGCATCTAAGCCCCTGTTTTCTGCTTAAAATGTACTTCTGTGCTTTGGAGAAAATGTAGCACCACCTCATGCAGTGTTGCCTGCAGGTAGGCACTGAATACTTTCCGAGTTGTATTAGCGTTCGAAAGCTTAACTGCCATCTCAATTCGATTACAACTTTCGTGAAGTGTTGCATGATCATGTAATGAATAATGGGGTTGTACCTGATTTTGACTTGGTTGTCTAATTGCAATAAGATTGTCTCATGTGGTGCCGTCATTGTGTTATTATAAGCTCAGGGAATGCATGCGGGCATCCTATCGTATATAACCTACTGTATTATGTTCGTAAGTGTAGGTAATAGTAATTTCCTGCATTAAGGTGAACCATGTCACCTCCCAACGGCCTGATGCCGTCCCTCTGTATTCTATTTATACAATCAAATCAATTGGAAAGTGATTTATGTAAATACAATATGTTTTTCATCCCATAATATAAAGCGCGCATGCATTTAACTTTAAAACATTTGATTAAAAATAGATTGAATTATATTTACTGAAAATAATGTCATTAAACTGACATTTGAATTTATTTTTATATGATTATAATTTTGTTCATATACAAGAAATTGTAAGAAAAAATTAGTTTTAGAGACCGTTTTAGGCTTACCCGTGGGCTTTGGCTTATATAATGGGATACAGGGAATAAATATGTTTTCAGGCTAGGGCATTAGAAGTGAACGTTAATTTAGGTAAGTTCAGGAAGCTACGTGCTGCAGTTAATTAATTAATTAAGTTTTGTTTTGTTTGTCTGATACGTAGTAGAGTATCATCTTAGCTAAAGATATTAGACGTAGACAGGAGCCGTATTATTTCATTATTATTTTGTTGGAGATGGTTAGTGGGCTGCTATTTTCTTTTGTTGGGCCGCGCCTCAGTGTGAGTTACGCAAACAGATCCATGTCAAAATTTTTTACACTGTCACATCGAATGTTTAACACATGCTTAGAGTATTAAATATAAATAAAAAAGTAACTAATTACACATATTACGTATAAATTGCGAGACGAATTTTTAAGCCTAACTGCTACATGATCTGATAATGTGTTGCTACAGTAAACATTTGCTAATGATGGATTAATTAGGCTTAATAAATTCATCTCACAGTTTACAGGCGGATTCTGTAATTTATTTTGTTATTAGTCTACGTTTTAGTACTTCAAACATGTGTTCGTATATCCGAATTGATACGCTAAAACTTTACACCCCCTGTATCTAAATACAACCTTAGGGATGCAAGCAGAGCTGCTAAGCGGTATTCTTTTTGCACGCTTATTTTAATCATGTGAGAAATGTGGGTAGTGGCCTAGTGGGCTAACCCACTTATATTCCCACTTATTATTGGAATTAAGCATTTCCATTTCAATCAATGAACTATAAAAAAAAAAAAGAACTTCTAGTCTTTTTTTTCTTCTAAAATTTGTACTATTATGTGATAAATGAAACCATCTTATTGGGATTAAGCATTTTTAGTTCAATCAATGAACGGCCAAAAAAAAAAGATGAAAAATAAAAAAAAGAGGGCTACTAAATAGGGGGATATATAGGGCCCCTGATTGCTCAGGGACGCCACCAAACCCTATTCTCCTGGGAGGGGCACCCACGCAAGGCATCGGTGCTTATATTATGAAGGCCAAAGCACCGGCAGAACACGCCTTTTGAAATCGATCAAGCAGCAAAGTGCATGGATCGCCCCTGCGACTCAAACCCCACGGAGGAGGGAGAGGCAGTATGGTTTAGGGTTAC
The DNA here is from genome assembly GCA_009805545.1 of Oryza longistaminata. NCBI lineage: Eukaryota > Viridiplantae > Streptophyta > Magnoliopsida > Poales > Poaceae > Oryza > Oryza longistaminata. The sequence continues at coordinate 1,709,843 of CM020184.1, forward strand.
AGCCGCACGTGAAGTGCGCTTGTTACGTGGGTGCCCCTCCCACAGGGCCACACTTCACCCTCTGGCGTTGCGGGCCCACGCCTCGCTCCAGCTTATAAACCAGGTGCGTTTGAGGTAGGAAAGCGGTATGGTACTAAAAGAGTTTTCACTGCCCCTGTGCAAGGCAGTGCACGGGTGATGGGCCGGCTCTTGTGGACCGTTGGATTCGACCCACCCCATTTCAAGAACCCGATCAATTCTTTTGGTTGGAGGATGATTGGACTAAGTAGCGGACTGCATCATTTCGACCGATGGATCACAGGATGAACGGCTGAGATTTTGCTGATTTACACTTCTGCCTGGTAATAGTGTGACCGAAATTCATGGGAAATCTAGGGAGCTGGTAACACATTGGAGCAAGATGCAAGTTATACAGCATTCTTACATACATGGAAGCACCAAAAATATTACTTTTAACCCAACCCTTGAAATTTCTTCCCCTGTTCTTGCTTCTGAAGAGAGCTGGAAATTACCTGGAGACTATCAGAAAGAGATTTGCTTGTGTATGTACAGTAGAGAAGCAAAGCATCACTGATGCTTAGGCCACACCCTCACTGGTCACTACTGGTCATCCAGCTTCCAAACCTCATGGAGGAGCCTGTACCTGGCACTGTTTGGGTTCCCAATCTGCTTCAGCTTCGCGAGCGGGTTCGACGAAGCCTTGGAGATGAAGGTCAATGGCGAGCTCAGCTCATCCAGCTCGTCGTCGCTCGTGTTGGACTTGCGGAGGATGGCCGACCCGCTCTTCCTGGGGTCGCCGATCATGCTTAGGATTGCTCCGGATGCCGGGTATGGGTATAGGATGGGTGACGCGCTGCACGGGACCGCTCGGATGCCCTTGGTGTTACCCTCCAAATGATCCTAACAGCATGAATGTTTGATGAGTAATAGTCCAATACTGTTTGTGGTTGAACTGAAAATTCCTCATTTTCCTCAATTTGTGGTTTGATGCATGATGGTACATTCAATGAAGGTAATGCCTAGGTTTACTTCTCATGAAACTAGCAAACTACATCTTTATGCCAGAAAAACAACTCGGTTGTACAAACAGAATAAGTTTATCGCAAGCTAATATTGTCAGAAATAGCAACCAAGTTCCATATTTAGTTTCACAAAGAAGTGGCAAAAATCATCAATTCTCCTTTTTTTTTTTTTTACCAGTAGTTCGTAATAAAAAAAGCGATGTGCGTATGCCCAATATAACTAGTAAAAGGTATTTTGCAGTTCTAAAGTATAACCATATGCAATGAAACATAAGATGCAATCACATAAGTGCCTTTTTTTTTCCTATTCCACCATGGAACGTAAGATTCAATCACATTGTAATGACTTGATATCTGATACTTCGAGACTAGGTAATCAGGCAATCATCAACATAAACCAACATACAATTTCAATGCAGTCCAATGCTAAATAAACTAACCTCTGACTCCAGTGCTTCAAGCAAGGAATATTGAACTGGATCTGGGCAAAAATCATCTGGTACAAAGCCATCAAGGATTCTCTTGATGATTGATGAGCTAAAGGTAGGACAAAGCTGTGAAAAGCAGGATGATCATATTAGAATTAGAAAACAATATTATGACCAGAAAATAAAACTTCACAAGTTCAGATGGAAATAATGCGCATTTGTTTGAACAAGATGAGAGAGCATGCCTCTTTCCTAGAACTGGTTTCCATGAGCACATCCTTAGGGATCATTAGGAGATCACTCAATGCATTTAGGAGATAAAATGGTTTGCGGAGTTCGGCAGTGCCATTGTCACCATCCCCACTCTCAATTTCTGGATAGTCATCCATATCCATACCAAACGAGTCACTAAGACATCTGGACCAGCTGCCAATCTATAACCAGCAGGAAAGACAAATGGTCAGAGCTTTTGATAGAAAGCCAGATAAAATAAATAGGCTCCATTGGACGAGTAACATGACCTCGTAATGAGCATGCTTTTAATTTCACTTACAGCATTTTTCAGTTGGACCCCAGCACCAAAACTAAATTTCCCAGATGGTATAGGAAGGACCTTAGGATCAGTTATTGGGTCAGACATGGGATCTGTTGGAATCTCATCATCTGATTCCCTCAAAATAGCATTGAACATTGCTACATCCAATCTAGCTATGCATTGCTCCATCACCTATCAAAGAGAAATGGAATTAGTTCAGATCTTGAATATTTATATGAAGTCTATATTTTCTCATTCTCATTGTTTGAGTGTTAAATCAAGATATGGCTGATCATATAAAACATTCTTAAATAAAAGAAATTAAGGTGAGATGGACAAAAAAACAATGGGAACAATACAATTTGAATAGTTTTAGGGAAAATACATTTTGTGGAATAGAATATTTCAAGGCGACAAGTTATGGTACAATCTTCAAGGAGGAAATTCAAAGTTTCAAACTATTGATTAATCATATGTAGCTCACCAATTTGGCCAACAAAGGGAGACATCCACACTCATGTCCAGCTGCTCTTACTGGGCAAAGCTTTTCGGATGCTTCCTTGAAAGCCTTCTTCCATATGTCAATTGATAAGGTTGCTTGTTGCTGATTGCCCACAACAGTAATCCGTCCATAACATTTCTTTGCATTTGAACTAGGCATCGGTTCACTGCTTATATTAGCAGATTGCATATGTGGTGTGAATGCCTGCAAAGTAAGATTTGTTATGCAATGTATTTAACAAATCTTACAGACAAGGGCACAAACAGCAAAGAAATTGAACTAATAACGAGGTAGACCTGCCACCAAATGGATTCGACAATTCTTGAGAATATCCATGATTCAATCTTCTTAAGTGCGGCTATAAATGTGTCAACATCTTCCCAGTTATCAAACTCAGGGGAAAGCAATTTTCCTTTCTTCCGGTTAAGCGATTCCCACATTGACGCAGAATTCCTCCTTGGTCCTGTTTTGGAACCATTATTGATAGCATTGCCATTCGATTGTTTAGAAGTTTCAGAAACAATTGCTCGCAACACCACACAGTTTGATAGCCAGAAACTCAACCTGATTGGAGAAGTTATATTAGGCAATAAATAAAACAACACAACAGGAATTCCAAAGTTACATAAACTACTTTTACAGGGTACTGCAATCTATATAATGATGACATATAGAAGTTAAGCAATTGTCAATTCATTGCAAATTATTCCATTGAAAAGAAAATACTATTAAAATGCGAATGCTTGAGCATTCTTAGTATGGTTCTATCACACTTGATGTAATCGTCTGAGATTAATAAAAGCTTCATTTATCTAAAGAAAATGCGAATGTTGAGCATGAGAGGAAGTCTCATGTAGTACCTTGCAACATCATATCCACAAGCTTTTGCAACCAGAACCAAACCAGAGGAAGCACTTCTTGCTGCACTCCCCATCTTGTCTCTAGACCAGTTTTTAAGCGCATGAATGAAATGCCTAGAGAGCCTTCGTGCTGGTGTGTGTACCTTGTTTGATGAGCTACCATGTTCAGCGATCACCGAATAAAGGCCTATCTCGGCAGCAGCAGTTTCTCGCAACTCTGCTTCAAGCAACTCAACCCTAAGTTCTAGTTCTCGAACTTTGCTGTCGTTACGATTATTTGATATGCGTATTGGCACCTGAGCTTGTGCTCCATCATAGGTATCAGTCCTAGTATCATTAGAGACCGCAATATCTTGGGAGTCAACTTCTTTCACTTCTTCCTTCTGGGAATCAACTTTCTTATTAATGACACTACCACTAAAATCCGGAACTCTCATACTGTACCTCATATTCTTTGCTCTATCACTAGTTAAAGTGCTATATGTTCTCTCCCCAAAGTTTCTTTGGTTGGAATCACTCATACCATAAGCAAATGACATTTTACGACCAGCTCTGAGAGCATTTTGCGCTGGAAAAGATGGAGTTTGTTCACCAGGCAAATCTGATAAAAGAGACAGATTCCCTGGATGGCCATTTGCCTTTTGGACTTGAATTGGATACTTTTCAACTTCTTCGCTCCTCACTTTTGTACTGGAAGATGGCATTTCACGCTGGGAATCAAATGGTGATCTGGAGCCTTCATTACCAACTGTTCTTACATCCTTCCCCTAGTGAATTTCAAATTGGTTTCAGAATCATGCATAAAAGATAAAAGAAGACTATTTAGTTCAACTAGACACCAAAACATGCAGTGGAAGGAAAAAAACTGAACTGAACTACACCATTTCGACAATACTATTCTTACTGAAAGTACTAATCATACATGTGAAAATCCTGTTTACAGATAGCATTTTTTTTTTGTTTTTTGTTTTCACATGACATAATTAAGTAAAGGAAAATACCCACCAATGCCCATTCAGAAATTCCAATAGCAATGAATTGTATTGAGAGCAAAATTATGTCAAACTTATTAAATTGAAAACTTGTTTTCTATATCAGACACATTTTTAGTAAATGCGGCTAGAGATAGTTCCCAATGGCCTGCCCAAAATTACTTTTTTTTTGGGAAAAAAAATCTTCATTTACTGTCTTAAAAAACATTCTTTTGGGAAGATGATCAGACACAACATAGGTCCCAGTACACATGTAGGAATAGAGTTCAGTTTTTTACCTTGAGAGACTCCTGAGATCTATTACTACCTGCACGCACATTCCCATCTGAGCGGTAAGGGTATGGAGCTTCCTCCTCCTCATCATCAGTAAATGAAGCAAACTCAGTATCCTCAGTGTACTCCGACATCAATTCTTTTGAATCCCTGTCCACTGATGCCTCCTTTGACAATGCATCTCTAGAGGAAACACTCGAGTTATCACCATCCAAAGGCTGAATTCGAAGATAAACCATCGGCTGCACATTGTTTCTCAAGCTCCTCTTGGAGTTGAGCGGCACGGGAACACTCGTGTCCTCGTGAAACATTGCATGCTCCGCCAAGTCCAGTGTCGCAGTCCCTAAATGCTGCCCTTTCAGCTTATCCCTCCTTGGTTCATACAGATTCAGCTCAAGCAGGTTCTTCTGCCATTTCCCACTCTTGGATGACCCCTCCTTCTGAAAAACAGCCTGTAGGTTGATGAACTCATTAAATTCAACCTTCCCTATTGTGGTACCTGATCCAATTGAAGGCGCAACAGCGTTGGTCTTCCCCGAATTGCGCTCGCCATTTTCCCAAAAGAGGACCACAGATTTCAAAGACTTGAGGGACTCAGAAGGGGGCCATGGGCTGATTTCTTGAATGAAGATATTGAAGTCTACATGGAAGGATGCATCCTTCCTCGTCTTGGTTCGGAGGCCTAGCACCATTGCTTCAACAATTGATACACACTGAGCTTAAATATAGTAATCCTACTTGACAATTTGCACAATCTGGTAGTCCTCTCTCAATTATCCAACGAAAAGTCGACTGACATTAAGTTCATTGACAAAGAAAAGCTCCTGCAATTAGCAAAAGTGGTTAGTAACTTGGTACTAACTAACAAAGGGAGAAAAAGCAGCTACTGTACATGAAAAATTAAGGATAAAGCACACCAAAACACCAAGTCCTACAACCAATCTAATTGCAAAAAAGCTGCAAATGGGGTAGAAATCCAACTGAAATGACAAGCATCTGTCCACATCAAAATCATAGGCAAATTTATTACAATGATTTGAGGAGGTGAGAACTAAGTCAACCATTCACATAAATACAACTCAAGGCATCACATGGGTGGCATAAACAAGATGCAGCTAGAACTGACAAGAACAGATACTATTTATTTTTTTTTGTGAATCTATGTTACATAATAACTTACTGTATATCATAGATAAATCACAACATGGCCATGAAAAAGCAACAAAGAATGTATGGAGAAGCACCCCCCCAAATCGAATAAACAAAAGAGAGGGGAAATGCCAGAGGTGCATAGAGATCTGAGCAAACGGCACGGTCAATGCAGCATCCCTGAAAACCAAATTCATCAGAGAAAAAGGAGGAGGGAGATAAAAAAAAAAACAAACAAGTTCACCTTGTCTGCAAGAACTGCCCCCAAATGAAATGCATTGAGATATACTATTAGGAGATTAAAAAAAAAGAGGGCTTTTAGGGAATAAAGCTCAGGAACTTTATCCACAATAACACCCAAATACAGTACTAGAGAGAAGGAAATGCAACGAAAATTAGCAAGCAGCATTGCAAGATGGCTCAGTACGGGTGCATTGAATGTGGTCTAAATGCTAAGGTAATACTATTAAGCTAGCCATTTACGACACCCAAATCCAGTACCAGAAAGCCCTAAAGAAAGGGGAAGCTGAGAGGATGAGTTCAGTACACATATAAACAGATTTTAATGCAACCAAATTCAGTACGAAAAAAAAAGAGAACAATTAAGCATTCCAAATGCAAAGCAGCCAGGCATAAAATCAGATCAAGAACCCAAATGCAGAGAAGGGATGTCAGAAACCAAGAAAAAAAAAAGATAGTAGCAAGCTTTCGCTAAAACCCAAGTAAACGCGTCAAGAACAGCGACTTCCAACCAACCAACCAACCCAACCGAAAAAGAATTCCCTGAAAGAAACAGCAAGCAGGAAGAAGAGGCCTGTGCAACATGAGCTACCTGGCCTGAATCGAGAACGCGATGCAAAGATTGAGAATTGAGAGGGAGAGATGGAGGGATAGAGTAGAGGGGGGGTTTGGTCACGTTCGTGGAATGATTGGGCGAGTGGAATGAGGAGGGAGGGGAGTTCGTGGGCACGCAGTAGTGGTGGTGGTTGTCGGTGTGGGTTGTGGGGGGAGAAGAAGACGACACGGGATGCGAGAAGAAGAGGGAGAAGAGGACGGACGGACGGCCCGGCGTTCTCGAGGTGACAGGCAGGGGAGGATGAGCAGAGAAAGAGGTCAGATGGAAGCAAAGGGCAGTAAACTATTCTCGACGAAGGAGGATGACCGCCAGGTGAAAATATTTTAGGCCCCTTGAATTGGACGAAAAATGAGAAAATCAAAGGAACTGAAATCCTACACTACAAAGGAATTGAAATCCTACACTATTTATGTCTTTGATTCGTAGGAATAATAAAAGGAAAAGTATAGGAAACTTTCCTATTCCTATAATTCTAGAGTAAAAAACGTAGGAAAGTTAACATTCACTCTAACCTCTTAGAAAACTTTCCTTAAGTCTATCTCTCTCATCTGATTCCTGCATTTTTCCTGCGGTCTAATCAAACGGTCACTTCCTATATTTTTCATGTGTTTTGCAATCCTCTGTTTTACACTTGCATTCCTACTAAAATCCTGTGCTTTTCCTATTCCTCCGTTTTTTCAATCCTGCGATTCAAAGGGGCCCTTAAGGATAAAATTCATATTTAGACCCTTTGGTTCGCATGAAAAATATAGAAATTTTGAATGATTTCAATCCTATTGAAAACATTTCTACGAATGCCTTTGAATCAAAAGATTGAATCATATTCAATCCTTTGAAATTCCTATGGAATGGACAATACTATAGAGGTTTTGGAAGAAACTTAGCAATAGCTCAAAGATCTTGAAAAATTTCCTTTAAGTCTTTCTCTCTCATCCGATTTATGTGTTTTTCCTATGGTCCAATCAGACGACCATTCTCGTGTTTTTTCTGTGTTTTTGTAATCCTCTGTTTTACAATTCCATTCCTGTTATAATCCTATGTTTTTCCCATTTCTTTGTTTTTTCATTCCTGCGATTCAAAGAGGCCTTTACCATAACAATTACCTGATTCTCTAGCTTCCATTCTCTCGATAACCTACTACCTCCTTCCTAAATTTTTTGATATCAGTTAGTTTAATTTTAAGTTAACCAAAGTTAAAAAAAAAAGAATAGAGAATATAATGTGTAGGTATTTGGCTTAGTTGTTAGTGACTCATTATGGAAAAATAAGAAGGGGTTGTGTATATTTTACAGGGACTTGTAAGGAGTTCTCTTTTTTTCTTGTAAGTAATTTTTCGAAAACCTCAAAGTTAGGGGACTGCTATACCACAAACCTTGAACGAGATGATATCTGCGAGTATACTGATAGACATCATATGATACTTGCAAGGTATCATGAGATGCTTGTGAGGTATCAACGGTGAGGAAGAAAGCCAGATGGATATGCATCCCATTGCTAGAGAGAAGGAAGATATACAAAGTTTGTTCATCCCATCATCGGCGGCAAGGACGAAAAATGAGAAGGGGAGAGCGAAAAATGTACCTCCAGCCAAAAGGGAGGCCATCATATCTCCCCCATCGTGGATAAACAATACCAAAAACCGTATGGTCTCTACCATCACGAGCCCACCTATCCCGATGGTTTGCACCCTCTGCTTGTCGCCATCGTTGGGGCGCCACTCCTTAGCCTCCGCCGTCTCCGCCCTCTCATTATAATCAAAGGGTGAGATAAGAGAGAATCATTTGCCTATGTGTGCTCTCCCCTAGCGAGCCCCCTCCCCTTTCCCCAAACCGCGTTGATCAGAGGTGACGAAGGCTCCTCTCAACTAGCTGAGCAATGACATTACGTGTGCTCTCGTGGATAAGAGAGAGGAAAAGTGATATAATAGATAAGTAGAAGGAGATAAAATAGGTGATTCAGTGTTGGTTATCTGATGGCCTATCCCGTCCGTCATGTGCAGAATGAGAATTTATTAGATAGCATTCTCACAAGCAAAGCTAAAAAGAACGACACGGATTATGACTTATTATGACTTGTGACACATAAGCACTAAGGAGCTAATAGAATCCTAACTCTTCAATTTCAAGTAAATTTAGCGTCCTTAAAACAATATTATTCAAGATAGGAATGAATTACACGAACCACCTGCATTAGAGCAAGTTCAATAGTATAGCCAAGTACTAACTCCAATTCATCTATAGCCAATCTAATAGCTCATTCATACAATAGTTACATACTACACTATTAATATCTGGTCCCACCTGTCATTCACACACTGTGTCTTGGAGTCCGTGCTATAGCTGGCTACAAATCTGTAGCCCGCTGCCTTCTCTCTTCTTATTTATCTTCTTAAAATATATTTGCAGCTGGCTTATAGCCTGCTATTGTACCTGCTCTTAAGAAATGAGTAATTAAAAATTTTATAGACACTTTATAAAACGAAAAATTTAAGAAAATGTATGCTTCATATGTTTAACATGGGTTTTATAAAACCACAGAACCATAATAAGTAGGGTCATATGTCAAGTATAAATGTGGTTTTCTGAAATTACTTTTTAATTCTTTGAACTTTTGTTAAACTAAATTTTAAAACTTATACTTTTAAAAACAAAACTTCTGAGCAAACAAGCAACCAAAATGACGACATTGTCATAAGTCACAACCGTAATTTCCTATGCCGCCTCGAGTGGTGTGGGCGTGTGGCCGTCACAGATTTAGGACGAATACAAATATTTAAAATAAAAAATGCTAGGTCTGGATGATGGATAATTTGAGAACTAATATAGGTATAATAGGATAAACCCGAATCTAAATAAAAACAACACGTGAAACAAAAATGAAAACCCGAAGGAAGAAAAATAAAATTGGATGATAAGCATATGAATATGCCAAACAATGAGGACTAGTATTTCTAGCTTCCCAAACATGGCCATACTAACTAACCTTTGTGATTATTAAAGAAAATGAACTTTTGTTTAGAGGGAGGAATCTCATACCTAGTCACATGTAAGCTAGGTTGGTCTCCATCAAGTACGAGCATCAGATTCTACTTCCAGGCTCAAGCAACAACCCTTTTTATCTAGTTTTACAGGACAAGATATTAACCAGTTGCTGCATTGTGCCATAAAGTTCTATTTTGTATTCAGGAATGGCACCACATGCACATCGACAGAAATCATGCATATCCCAACATTTGCGTGAATTGAACTGATCTGCATGTAAATCCTACAAAATTTTGAAAAAAGAAATCCGGCAATCCATCTACTTGCTCATTTGTAGCAAGCGGGGATATGCTAATTGGGATGCCCCCTCATAACTAGTTTTTACCAATATTTTTAGATAATGGAAATAAATCTGAGTCTTTAGCTCAAGAGTTTCTGTCCAAAATTTGTTACACTAATCCAGTTATTATCAAGCTAAGACATCACACATCGTCTTGATGAGAAGACAGACATAGAAAACATAGATGAACCAAACATCAAAGCAAAGTTTATTATTAAATCTCCATCCATAATTGATAAAAATTTGTAGGACTATAATCTCAAGAGAACGGCATTCCTTACACTGTTACACATCACTTATTATTTGTGTTCATCACACTTTTGCATCTATGCTCAGAAACGGAGCGAATATATTCCCTTAATAGAATCTGTATGTAATTTGACTTATAGAAAACAACATTCCCTTCTATTTTTAATGTTTGTCGTTGTTGAATTTTGGGCCATTTATTTTATTAAAAATTATATGCAAATATAAAAAAAAGTATAAGTCATACATAAAGTATAAAGTAACTGCAATAAACTAAATAATAATTATATGATTTTTTTAATAAAACAAGTAGTGAAATATATGGTCAAAAGTAAATGATGTCAAACATTAAAACTAGAGGGAGTGCCATCTTTGTAAGCCATCAAACCCAACGAAGAACTGATGTGCCAATAACATTTGCCTTTTAACCATTGTATTATTGTTTCCCCATCTACTTGGTACAAACAATGGTTTAAATGATCACTTTCACTGACAACTAATACAATTTTGATAGGTTGCCTATTCAAGTTATTGGGAAGAAATTTCTGCATTATCTATTAGACTGATAATCATTAGATAACTTTCTTCTCCTTGCTCTTTCCGTTGCCTCCACGTTACAAAAATCTTATGTGGCAGCTTTTTCTAGACACCAAGTTTACTCTATTGTTCATGTGTTGAAAACTAAACATTAAGACTTAAATACAACTAGTCATGATTAAGTGGGCCTTAACCTATTGGGCCGTTCCACTTATAAGTTGCATCATTATCCCACGTGGAAAAAGTCCACTTTGACTCCCTTAAATATCGGCCGAGTCTAATTCATACCCCTTAACAAGAAAACCGGATAAGATGACTCTCCGAACTATTGAAACCGGTGCAATTTGACTCCCTGAGTGGTTTTGCAAGTGGTTTTGGCTGATGTGGCGCCTACGTGGAGGTGTTGACCTGGTCTTTGTCCCACGCGTCATCGATGTGTCGCTTATGTGGAATTAGAGTAAAAACAAAAATTTGTAGGACCAACACGTCATCCACACACACACACACAAAAGTGGGACCCACCAACATGTGGGCCCCACATGTCATCCTCCTCTCCTTCCCTTCTTCCTCCTCTCTCCCTCCCTCTCTCCTTATCTCTCTTTCTCTCCCCCGGTCTCTTTTTTCACCTTGCCTGGAGCGGTGGTGGGGAGCGGCTGCGGCAGCGGTCGGGAGCGGTGGTGGGGACGGTGGTAGGGAGCGGCAGTGGCCTGGCTGCTCTACACCGCCGCCTCGGCTCTGTCGAGTTCTTCCCGTGGGACATCGACGCCGTGGAGCAACTGGAGGTCTTCCAAGAAGTCGCGTCTAAGAAACGATCAAATCGCCAGGGGCACTCGACGGGCATCCGCGGCCTCGCACCGACGTGGATTCGCCTTGCCACCGTGCAACACGGATCTTCCTCGCCTGCGCTACCTCGCCGACGTGGATGCCTTGCCGCCTCGCCGACGTGGATTCGTCGTGCAAGCACCACCGCGCCCGACCGCGAGCTTGTCGGCGGCGAGGTGCAGGTCATGCGTGACATGGTGACCGGAGGGCGGAGGCGGGCGGGCCGCGGACGATGACGTCGAAGTGCGCAGTCGAGTGGCGTGGCACCCCGCACGCCGCCCCCACCTCTACGCCCCCGGGCGCCGCGCCGATCCGCCTCGAGACCACGCGCCGTGCCGTCGCTCCGTCTCATGGCCATGCCGCCGCGCGTCGCGGGGTCACCAGCCGCGGCTCGCCTGGGCAGTGGGGTCGAGGGGACTCTAGAGAGAAAATGGAAAAGAAAAGGGTGAGAGAAAAGAGAGAGAAGGGGAGAGAGAGGAAGGAGGAAGAAGGGAAGGAGAACGGATGACATGTGGGCCCCGCATTGTTAGTGGTCCCATAATATATTTTTTGTGTGTGAATGAAAGATGGGTCCCACATATATTTTTTTAATTCTAATGCCAGTAAGCCACGTGGGACGAAGACCGGGTCAACACCGCTGTTTACACCCAAATTTGGCACTAGGCTTAAAATAGGAATATTGCCAAAATTGGAGTTTACCGTTTCCTTCGAGGTAGGCCGGTCTGACCGCCATGTGTTGGGGCGGTCAGACCGCCGGTTGAAGGCCGGTCAGACCGGTGTATGTGGCCGGTCTGACCGGCAGCTTCGAGTCCGATTCTGTTACGTCAGGTCTCGAGGTTTCCTTGCTCGGGAAGGCATGTTTCGGGTTTCCTTGGTTTTCTACCCGAGTTGGACGTGGAGAAGGGCCTGTAGAGGGCAAGACCAACCCCTATATAAGGGTCAAGGCGCGGTTCATTGTAAAAATCAATCTACTATCAATCAATCGAATCGTTCTTTTCATATTGCTTTTAGTTTTTCTCTTAGTTTGTCCATCTTTTGTCGGTTTACGCCGTAACTGTCGCGCGGCTGCGAGAGTGCGACACCTCTTGTAGGTTTGTCCTAAAAACTTCGTTTGCCACGAGACGGGTAGTTATCTAGAAATCGGCTCCGCTAGCCGGTTTAGTTATCAAAACCCATCTAGGTTTAGCTCTTCGCTAGATCGAGGTGGTTGGCGACTCTAGGATCCACGCAAAGCTTGAGGTGCTGCGATCGTTGTTGTCAACTTGTCACAAAAGTTGCCAACACGATTTTGGCGACTCCGCTGGGGAAGAGATCCGTTCATCCGTCACTCGACTTCGACTTCGCATGACGAAGCCACCATCCAAGACGGAGGTAGAGCCATCTCATGTGATACCGGTCACATTAGATGACTTCGAAGGAGAGGATCGCAAAGCTGTGGAGGAGTACATCAACGAGCTCACACGGGAGGCGTTGATGAGGTTGACTACTAGGACTTGTCAAGGCGTAATCATCAAGCCAGGGCCACGTCCAAGCTCGCTCCCGACGTGGTAAGTAATGACGAGGTATCAAATCTTATCACCAACAAATTGCATCTACAATAGATTCATCTATGGCTAATTTAAAGATAGATTAGATGTGATGTTTAAGGAAAAAGTTGATGGGTTTTTAAGGAGTAGGCTAGGTTCTTTTTATGGATGATTACACGTTAAAAGATAAAGCCTATACGACTGCTAATCCTCCTATAGCATCCGATGGGGTCTAAACCGACGGAGCGGCGTTCGTGACCGGTCCGACCGGGCCTGACGGCCGGTCAGACCGCGACACAGCCGTCGTCAGACCGGCCAGATGGCGGTCAGACCGGGTATTAATCCCGCGGTCCGACGGCCAGATGGCCTGTCAGATCTGGCCGGTCAGACCGGGTATTATCCCACCGGCCAGACCGCCTCAGGCGGTCGCGACCGCGCAACATGAACGCGGTCAGACCGGGCCTGGCGGTTCAGACCGGCGCAATTGTTCCAATACAGGTATAGATCAATGACTAACGCTAGTTTATTTGTACCACTTAGAACATTTGATTCCCCTGTTCTACTGCCACCATAGTCTTCAAATTCCCCACATATTCCTATGTTTACAATGATGTTTCTAGGGATATCCTCCGATACTAGGCAAGGCCAATATAATGCATATTGCGCGCACAAAACCAACCTATTAGGCCACCAAACACCCACCAATCCACAAGGCCTAATAACATGGAGAACATGATTAGTGATATTATGAGGAATAAATTCGGGATCGAAACTAGGAATCGTGCTAGAGCTTACAAGAACACATATCCGGATTATTTGATAATTTTGCCGTTTCCTAGAATTATAGAGTTCCGAATTTACCAATTTAGTGGTGGGATGGTAAGACCACATGGGAGCATGTAGGTCAATTTTTAGCGCAATGTGGTGAGGCTATAGTGATACTTTTAAACTGGCGCTTGTTTTCTTAATCTTTGTCTGGTAATGCTTTTTACACTGGTTTACTTCTTTACCGGCAAATTCTATTCATACTTGGGCTCAATTAGAAGAACATTTCATGATTATTTCTATACCGGAGAAACTGAGCTTAGGTTATGTGATTTAACATCGGTTAAGCAAAAGTATATGAATCTGTTGTTGACTATATTAAGAGATTTAGAGATGTTAGAAACCGATGTTATACTTTAAATATAACTGATAGAGATTTGGCGGACTTGGCTTTTAATGGTTTAGTTGCTCTCTTAGAGAAAAACTAGATGGCCAACAATTTCTTGATGTTAGTCAACTTATGCAAAGGGCTCTGGCTCAGAAAGTCGGGTTAAAGATAAAAATTTGCTAGACCATTCGACAAAAGCCTAATGTTAAATGTAGTTGATTACTCTGATGCTAGTGATAGTGAGGAGGAGGGTGATCATGATATTTATGTTGCCGAATGGTCATGGACTAAAAAAATAAACCTTTTGTTTGCTTCTAACTTAATGCCGACTCCTCGTATAGATCGGCAAAGTGAGGTTAAGTATAGTTTTTGATGTGGCCAAGTGTGATAAGATTTTTGTTATTTTTTGAAAGAGAAACAAATTAGATTACCTAAAGGCCATGTCATACTTCTCAGAAGAATTGAAACGTCGGAGCATATTGTAAATGGCAATGATTCTCATTCTCACTCTCCTAATGATTGCAATGTGTTTCGACGACAGGTTCAATCGGCCATAGATGAGGGAGCGATTGAAATTCACCGATGGCTCCAAGATGAAGCTTGATCAGGATCCTTTTCCGGTGAATACAATTAATTTCATAATAAGAAGGTGTTGATTCGGCCGAGCAAGCCGAATCTACTAAGGGAAAGGAAGTGGTCATTGGTGAGCCAAGGCCTAAGATGATGGTGCTAAAGAAGCCGGAAGTTGGTGTTTGGAAGGAAATAAAGGTGAAGCTTCAACTTCTAAGGCCCCTGGGAAGACCCAAGGTGATTTTGATATGCTTTTGGAAAAGTATGAGAAGCAAGGTGGTGAGAAGATTAACAACAAAGGGAAAAGACCAAGATCACCCTTAAGGAGCGATTGGTCATTCACCAAGAGATCGCATTCACCTTCGTATCATCATCCGCAAGACATGCCATGGGTCCATATCCAATGCGCCGCCGGTTATCCTTATCCTTACTTCATGCATGGGGAGCAATGCGCCAATGTACAACCGTATGCCTCCAATGCAATTCAACAAGGGTGGGGGGCCGACGGAAGCCAATTCATGAGCGTTTGTTTCACCAAACAAAAGCCGATTTTATGGTAAAATCGGTTAATGAAGAAAGAGGGAAGGAAAGCGCACCAAGGTGGAGGAAATGACTTCGGAGGTGATTACTATCAAAATAGGGTCCCATGATGTGCCTATACCTTCTGGAGATGGAGTTGGAAGTTCCCAAGAAAAAATCCAAGCGGTACCAGCTTCTTTCGCAGTCGGCCGTCTGACCAGGCCTCCTGGCCGGTCTGACCGCAGCCATGCGTCCGGTCTGACGGGCCATCAGGCCGGTCTGACGACAACAGACAGCGGTCCGACCAGGCTCTCGGCCGGTCTGACCGTGTACCGCTGTCGGTCTGACGCGTGCGTCTGGCCGGTCTGACGGTGGTCTACAGACGGTCTGACGGGCTCAGTGCCGGTTTGATGAGAGGGCTGCAAAGGGCGATGTGAGGCTTCATCGTCCTCAAATAAGGTTAATAGAGACTTTATTTACCTCCTGGAACAGAGCCGAATCCTAGGGTGGATACTACAGGATTTGACGGCTACACAAAAGAGAAGGTTGCACGTCTTCGGGCCCAAGAACTAAGAGAGATAAGGCCGAAGAGCAAAGAGATAAAATGTTCAATGAGTTGCGACACCACCGGTATGGAGGCCTAATCCATAGAAGGCAAAACGATTGATGTAGAGAGAAGGAAGGACAATCGGTTGATGAAGGTAAATCGTCTCCAAAGGAGGACATGGATATCAATATGGTGTGTATGTTGCCTATGGAGTTTTGTGTTATGGATGAAGCCGAGGTTGCCCAATTCTCATTAGGTCCTAAAGCGCGGTTTTTGAGAAGCGCCCGATGAATCAACCTTCACTGAAGCCTCTCTATCTCAAAGGCCATGTTTGATGGAAACCGGTCTCTAGGATGCTAAGTGGATGGAGGTGCCGCCGTGATCTTGATGCCGTATTCGCTATTCAAGAAGTTGGGGCGTGAGGATGATGAGTTGAAGAAGACCAACATGATCCTCAATGGCTTCAATGTTGAACGCCAACGTGGCAGGAGTA